>LUCM01004650.1:333938-446329 GCA_008360955.1 Fasciolopsis buskii | reverse complement strand
ATAGCATTAGTCCCATTAATTCTTTGATTTAGATCAAACAGTCGTTTTTGGCTGTTGTTTCTTCTCATCTTGTACTCAGAATGATTTTATGTATACATACCGGATTACTGGTTTCACTGAACAGAAGCACGAGTAATATAACGTAGGGGAGTGAAGGAATGCCTAGAAAGTGCATTGCTACTTCCTTGTTTTCACCCTCTGTCTCTACGGATTTGTCAATCAGAACTTGAAGGTACAAATTAGATGCAAAATATTTCAGTCATCCTGATCATTGTCTACGGCTTTAATAAGCCAAATGTGGAACATATTGCAACAGAAAAACGGGGAATACAACGTGAACAGGCAGTTATCTATACGCAGGTGGGAAAATAAAACAACGCCGTAGTAGTCTTTTAATATACTTGAAACAGTGTGTGCCCCCCATCCAGTTGGGCAGTAGGGAGGCTAACATTTCGTATCACTCTTTTTAACCGCTTACCTAAAGCAGTAGCCAGTCGATTACTATGTGCTATATAATTCCTTTAAAATTACCACTGAGCACATTGAGAAAACACAAGTTGGCGAACAAGCTCGTTTTCAGTGATTCGTACTCATGCCATCACATCGCTGTATATATATATATATCTTGACAAAAGAGGAACTTAATTAGATGTCTGATTGCCAGGACAAAAAGAATATGCACAGAAGATACTCTTGAAGCTGAACTGCAGACGGTCAGAAGAGTATTCATTGAAAATGCTATATAATTCTCAGATTATTTCAATCAAACGTTTGGAAAGTGCAAAGCAAAGTTTTAACAATCCGCAGTGTTTATTTTCTTACTCTGGTGCTCATTATTTTAGTAATTGATACACGAAATACAGTTTCGTCACACAAATGTCCATATTTCTATCATTCTGACTCGACTAAAAGTGACATCAAAGTTATCACTGTTCGCAGTTCTTTGTCAAGTCTATCCATTTGGGTGACTGAACTACTGGCTCCTAATCACGCAGACGCGAGACATCTAATTTAGCAAGATTTGTTGTACGTCTTCGTATTTCCCGTTCCCGTGTCTTTTGTTGACTTCTATGTGACTTCTCCCACTCCGACAGATTAACGAAAAATGGATCAGAGGGTATGGTAAGCTTGTGAGTACCCTAAACAACAAAGTCTACTAAGCTGAATATGCTGTGATGTTCTGAACCATCGTTCAGTGCTTGGTTTCGAACATTAAAATTTATCACATGGTCATTCCGTCCAGTGTGGCACCACAAGTGTTTCTGTCCAGTATACTTCACTAGAGCCTTTGATACTCAAGTGTTCGGACTCCGTTATCCTTCTACCATCGTTTCGTCATGCGGCTGCCGAGATAAATGAATCAAACAGCATAAGTAATTTTGCGATCAAATGTTTTGCTAAATTCTGTGGCAGATAATGTGTTCTTATCTGTCTGTTACCATGAGAAAAACTGAGCTTTTTCTTTGATGTATGAAACAAAAAATGACTATTCCCTTGCCAACTGAATGGTTGCTAATATGCTCCCTTGCTACAGCGAGCTTGTGCACCTATGTAAGTCATGAGAACAGAACTACTTGAGGACCGAGTATACTTCTAGGCTGAAACATTCTTCTTTTAAAATGCCAAACTTGGGTCTTATCGAAGAGAAAGAGAAACTCTTGAGCAAGTTCTTCCAAAGTTTGGAATTCAGGAAACCTCCACAGCTGACCAAAAAAGAAGTAAAGGGTTCAGATGCATTCTTTACTATAGAGCTTCTTAAGCGCGAAAAATTCACACTTTCTCTGTATTTGTCTCTTGATTGCGGAACTCAACTCATTCAGATTGCAGACATTTCAAATTCTTTGTAAATGCAATCCATCGTCTAATATTGTTCTTATCGGACATTTTGCCTCAGTTTTCAAGGTTAGTGCTTTCCAGGGTATCAAACCAATCCTGAATTCCGTGAATAAATACCTACTCAGGCTTTCAATTCCTCATCTGTGGCTCGGAGTCAACATTATCCTCATATAATCCAACACATCTGATACAGTTAGGCAGTCTGGCGCAATATCCTTCTGATGCGCTGCGCTCGACTTGAGTAAAAAGCTATTCTCGTTCAACTCTATGCGCTTCTGAATGCACAGCCTGATTACGTTCACTTTCGATATCAACTCAAAAACCCACCTGTGAGACTGTAATACTCGAAGTCACTTGGTTCACTATGTTTTTGTGGACAGATCCAATTTACATTTCTATCGCACATCCTTTCATTGCCAATTTGCCTTTGACCCAATAGGTCGAACCAATCTTCTTCAGAAGACAAAAGGTTTGATTGTTGCAGACAGCGTCTTTCCTGGACATCGAGCTATTTCACAAAAACATGCAACAAACTAAGTAACAGCAGCCCGACTTAGTTTGTTTAATTATTTAATTGCCGTTCACTTCGTTTTTTTCACCTTCTCGTGTCAGCAAAACCGTTCACCATTTCGGGCAATGGATGGCGAATCTCTTCTTCAACGTGCAAATGAAATTGAACAGGCAAAAAAAAATGATCAAACTTGGCAGATTGACGATGAATGGAAATAAACTTTGTTTAAATGATTTGCTTCGAATTTTGTGCAAATAATGCCTAACTAAACAATAATGGAAGCAAAATTGCAAAGCATACTTTTGCAACCTGACTGATGGCGTTGTCTTGCTTTGCGGCAGTGAACTAACCCTATCTTATTTTTTCAGTCCAGAAATTACCCTAGTCTTCTTGTTGTTCACAAAACGGTCAGGATTATGCAGATGTCCTCTGGATATGGAGTTGTAATATTAGTGACTATCTTGCTCTCGTTACTAGCCCGAGGGGAATTGAAATGTGACATCGGGAACCTCCGAGGATTTTTTCATTCGGCTCTCTATTTTATCGGCATGATGATCAATATCACAAAAATAATGTGCACGAAAAATTTCAACATTTTGATCAGATCGCTGCTCAGATGACCGCTGTTGAAATACACACAAATATTATTGACATTAATTAGTATCGGGGTAAACAAGTGCTTAGGTAGATGGAGCTTCGAATCAACTCATTCTTAGCTATGTTGTCTAACCTCCAGTAGGTGTGAACTAGTAGATTCCCACACACCAAGAATAGGTCAGCCTTGAAACACGAAAAGCAGTTATTTCAACCGCGGTCAATGCCAAAAATAACACACTGACAAATGAGTTTTGCGAAAGTCAAATTGTGAAACGAGTGACAGCCTGCAGGTCATGAACCAAGTATGATTATTGACGATCTAAGATAAGAAATTTGATCAGTCTATCGGTCCCGAAAAGTACAGGCTGATCAATAAGTTATTTGCTGTCCTATTTTGCTTCAATATTAGGTTATTACAGGGAAATACATTTCATTTGCTTAGTAGATGGTAATCCGTTTGGGCAGTCAAAAATTTGGAAACTGAACCGTCAGGTGCATTTTCGATTAAACTGTATTTGATCGGTGTAAGTCGACCGTGAAACCTTTAGCCTGAGGGTACATGGAAAATTATACTCCACTCTGAGTGTCCGTGAACCAAAAAACTTCCGTTTGCGGGATGCCTTGCTTTGCTGTATAATACAACCTTCGTAATAGTGAATACCCATGAAGGCCCTAAAGAATTGCAGATCAAAGGCGATCAAAAGGAAGACATCGTTAGAACTTACGCTAAAGCAAATCCCTTTTTCATAAGCAGAAACAATTTTTCAGAAGGCCGAAAAAGTCTCACTTTCAAAGAGCCTGATAACAAATCGCCCAATGTGGGCGCATGATAGTGTTTGGAGTGAAATGAGAATTTGGTTAAATTAGACAGTGCCGGAACTTTAGCCCTATTCCAAAAAGTGCATTTGAAACACCTAAATGCTTCTGGTTCAAAGAAATATACATTAGCTTAAAAGGTCCCTACGCACAGTCCCAGTGGAACCTTTTAGGAACAAGAAGACTGATAATGGATTGTGCGGAAATCTCCGTAAAGAACATGTAAATCTTGGTACAAAGTTAATGGGCCGATAGAAAGCTATTTATTAGCCTACCTCACAAAGGTGACTTCTTCAGTGTTAACATCCACTGTTAAATTAGCGAAATTGCTGTTCATTCAAAGGTTCGCCTTTGATAAGCATGCAGAATAAGGACAAATTGTCGATGGTAACCGCTTCCACGGTAGAATATTCACTCAAGTGCGTATGTAGCCCCTCCTATTTCCATTGAACGGCTCAAACAATTATGCATTCCCATGAAAGAACAACTGCGCTGGCTTAATCAAGGCGGATCAGAGACGATATCTGGTGCCACCTTAGACTCTGGTCATCGCATACATTCCAGCCAACCGTTAAGGGTCATCGACTAAGTGCCAAATCGATCCAAACACATCCGACCAGGAACGCTGGAGACTGCTGAAGCCCTAGGGATGAAGTGTTTGACCCTCAACATCTGTGCACAAAAACGACATACACATACCACATTCAAACCTAAATGCACAAACACAGATGCATCCTCACAACACAGTGACACCGACTGTCGTAACACGGACCTTGTGACATTTGTGTTCTTATCACCGTATTTCATTTATCGTTGAAATGGTGTCATGCCTAACTCCACTTTCCGCCTTATTTCCTGAAAGGCGAACATAATACGCGCAAGTTGAATAGATTCAAATGCTTTTCAACGCACGAGTCCATGCATGTTTTTAGTAGCCAAATATTGATTTTCAGATATATTTTCCCCTACGTTTTTAAGTTTCCGCCTTGATGGTCTACAAATCGGTTTCTATTGAATGGAGCGCTCTGGTGACCGATGGATACGTAAGCATCAAAGCGTGCCGGCATCTTGTTACTCACTTCGGCCAACGCCAGTGTCTGTTGAAAATAAATCGTACCACAAAACACGTCCACTTATACACAGACGGATTTTCTCTGGTCATTTGTGGATTATTCGCTTGGTGTGTACCTGAGAGATCTCTTTCGCTTTTCTGGACGATTTTGTTTGTAAACTGTGTCCCAGCATCTTCGCGATCCACCGGTCACTTTAAATGTGCGATATTAGAGAACATTCAAAGTATCCGAACATTGCAGGAAATATCTGCTGAATGATTTTAAATGCCATTTTCACACCCTCACATCTGTTTCTACTAAATTTTCAGGCTTGTTATTGATCTATTATCTTAATAAACGTTTTTAATTATCTTCTTCAATTTTTGCTTTTGATGTTCAAAATAGTCTTCCCATGTACAGTGACATACCGTTGAAAGCACGGGAAGTAGTGTGCTCCTACTCTATCACATTACAAAGCCTTTTGAAAATGGACATCCCATTCTGCAGACGTAACTATTTGTTGTTTTATCTATTCGGAGTACTGTAACCTTGTCGCACTGGACAGTATATATTCCGATGTGCTTTCAGCCGTCAGTATGCGACTCACATCAGTTTGAAACTTCCAAAGGTCTGGGCCACCAAACGGATTTTGCGTGTGCAGTGCTTAGGGGAATTTTCCATTCCATACCACTTTCAGTCTCTCATGCCACCTCAAAAAAATACTGGAAAACACAACTAATTTGGTGATTAAGTGAGTCAAAAAATTTTTGGTAAACCTGGTTTAAGATAGCCAGGTTTTGGCTGCGGTAAAATCCTATCAAAAAACCGATAGAAGTTTCTTAGATTCTAGTTAGTACATCATTCGTACATTTCATCTGCGGGAGTAAATTGGAGTGAACATTCCAGCAATGACAAAAGCACACAATCAGTTCGCAATATCGAACCACAGACCAATAACTGCTTTGATCCAACATCCCATCATGTCTGTGATTAAGTTTCTGTCGGCCACTTCGAATGGCACTCTCAAAGTGAGACAAAAAAAGAGTACGGAAGCAGACTGAAGACGGACAAGACAAAAAATGATTGACCGGTTATGAATGAATGCAACTATGATCACGGTTCGTTGAACTGGGACAAGCTTTTATGCTCCCTACTCGTGACAAAAGTCATTACAATTTTCTGACTAATGTGCTCGATACTCTAAAACTATGTAGCGTAGCAATACGGGACCGCTTTTTTAATAATTATAGTTCATAATATTCCACGTATGGATAAAAAAGGAGATGAAACCGCACTTGAACACATAGCATTAGGGCCATCCTTTTTCACTAAAGCATTCTTTTACAGAAATATACTTGCAACGAGGGCGTAGCTTAGATCAACATCCTAACTTTATGCTGAGTAGTTTTATCTTATCCACAGAAATTTGTAATGCACATTATAAAATTGCCTTGGTAAAAGTAAGATTTATTTTCGACAAAAAGTCTCTGTATCCACTGATTCTGCGGAATCGGATAAATGAGATGAGCAGTTACTTTTTTACGCTAATGTACTTTCCATCAGTATGTCGTCAACAGCCCGGCAAGCGCTACAACGTGTGAGCCAAGGATGGGAGGAATCACACTTAGTTTTATGTTTCTGTCAAAAAAGAATGAGGTGAATCACGTGCCGTTTCCTAATACGCTACGTGTTCATCCGACTTATGTCTAATTTGTCGTACGGTTTGAGTATCCACGTACGAGGCATGAGGTGGTACTGTCTATTTGACAAATGAACTGCATTCAGTAAATTGTTAACAAGAACAAAACTTGCACCCCTGTAAGTTGTGAAACATGATTTGAGTGGGTATTGGAACATCTCATTTGTTTTGCTTCCTGTAAACGCCAATGGGGGGAAAACCGGATAGAAATGAGAATAATTTAATAGACTACGTCGACTGTCAAGTTTAATTATTTCGACCGCTCTGGTCAAAAATCCAAATTAGACAGTCTGGTATTTTGATTCAGTGAGTTCCGTTGAGTACACGCGCGGTATGACTGGACAAAATGAACATCAAGCAAGAGAAGAATTGTAATAGTGTGTGCACGTCTAGTCGTGTTTAGGAGGGGACTAGAATAGTGAGACTCATGTCAGTTAATGAGGTAGCCACATTAAAGTCTAGTGTAAACACAGTGCAAAAATGAAAATCTGATGGATGAAGATACAAAAGTAAGTCTACTCTGTAATACGTACTGTTTTCTACTGATGGTATATGCACATGTACAATAGTCAGCCAACATCTTAAAGCTTTCGAAATTATTTGACAATTCGAACAGAGTGCAACGGTGAAATAGGGGTATTTTTTGTTGTATAAGTCAGTTCCAAATACTGTGTCGAACAAGATCATTTTTACGATTTTCTGTGTCAATTTAGGCATTCGTTTGATGAAGGTATTTTTTCTGAACAAGTATTCACCAATGACTTTTTATTTGAATACGGTAGTTTGGTTGGAGATGTTCTCACCTTTGTCATTCATTAACACGCGATCCACTGTTTCTCGTTGTGTTCTGAGCTAATGCTCTTGTAACAGTGGTACCCTACTCGGAGAGAAACGTGAACTGATTAGATTTTGCAAAGTAAAGTCCATCTTTGGTTTTACTTTGTTAGTTTAACAACAGCAACTTCAGGATAGAGAAACCATTGCCATGATCACCGTAACAAACAGCAAACTAAAAACAACAACAATAACACTAATAGTAAGCAAATATTCGTGAACGTGACTCAAACGATGGAAACAATTCACATGCTAATCACACCCACCTTGTTTTTCTAGGTGGAAGGAACTCGAAAAAGAATTATCTGGAATGGGAAAAGCAAATCCCAGGGCGAAAGCGCTCTCTCGAGGAAGGAAGTAAAAACTATCTAGGTATTTCAGCCATTTAAACCGAAAGAGACAGAAGGTCCTTTGCGCAGGGATGCCAAGCAGATGAACTGGAGACTGTCTGACGGGGCCGGTCGCGCAAATGATTTGGGTAAATGCCACTGAATTTATGATGTTGCATGTAACTGAAGCCCAGATTTCGCCATCATATGATATTGGGATTACCGATCATGACATAGTCCATATGTAACCTCCCTAGAACGATTTAAAATGGTCACACGCAGTATGTCCATAACTGAGCAAATTTAACGAAGAATTCCATAACATATTCCACTAGGAAGGAGCCCATTTATGATGGCATTTCGCTGCGCTGTGTTAGCAGCGGCGAGTATGGTTCCTAGTTTTTGTGTCTAGTGGGAACTATTCATAAAGCGGGATCCACACCAGAAAGAATATTCCACGAGTTTCTGATATCAGAAAAAATACAATCTACCTTTGACACTAGCTAAGAGTTACTGAAAGCTAACCAGGGTCACATCATTTGTGGATACTTGTAGCTGGTAACGCAAATCAACCGACGGTACCGCACGTAGATGGCACCGTCGTGTCACCAGATAAAGAACCCGGTAGAGCCACGGTATATCAAGATCTTTTACGAATGCACCGCAAAACTACGAATAAGCTGCATCACGGGCCAGATAATTGTTGGGATTTCAGCATTGAAAACTGCCATGACAATGGGTACCATTGGTGACCAAAGCGTCAGTTCATTCTCACTTTGGTGAACATATATGTCTAATATGAAATATTACGGGGCGCACCATTTTTCTATTCATTCCCTAAGCTATATGAATCTGGTGGATTAACAGGTGTTCGGATATGCGAAATGCGAAGACTAAATTGGGACCTATTGCTCTTAGTGTGGCACTGAAATCGCGCCTTTTGGTCCGTTGCAGAAGAAAGTTTGTTCATTTCTAACGGATCTCTTTTTAGTTTAGAAAACCGTGGTCCACAATCTGTTGGAATAACCTTTGCTCAAGCGTCGCCGACGTGGATAATCACATTAATCACAAAAAATTTTGCATATGTGTTTGAGTGGAACCCTCCTCGAACAGACCCATGCAGTAATATTCGTTCGGCACGTCTCGAACCTCCTTTTGAGTCTAACAAATTAACTCTCAATAGCTTAATTGTATTGATCACGATCCTCAATGGCACACGCGTGATGCATATACAAACCGGCGGCATGACACCATCATTCACATATTACAAGTTCGATCAAATTATACCTAGAGCAAAAAGGAAAATGAATTGCTTTCCGCGGACCCTTCTAGGAGACTAATTTACAAATAATGCTGATGTCTTTATATCTAACCGTTTCCTTGATTGGTCTGCCCTGCGTCAGCAAGCTGTGCTCCCAAGAAAAAGAATGCAGAAGAATCCCGAAACGTGACGATTCGAGTAGGCCAGAAATATGCGCACGGATGAAAATAAACGTAGCAGCATAAAGGGGATGTGGCTGACGATTCGAATGACGTTTATTCGAAAAACAGGCTTAAAAGAAAAGAAGGCATTGGAGCAAACTGTCTGACTACCCGACGCGTTGGCGCCAAGCTGAGATGCATGAAGTGTGCAGTACCCAAAACGTTGCTAAACAAACTTTTCACAATAAGCCTTGCAGCAAGCATATAGGGATCTGCACGAAGTTAGAAAGGGACAACCACCGTTGAAAGGCACTTGAAGGGACCGTATCGCGTGAGAATATTACCTCAGTTTGTATATGGAGTTCTTATGAGCTACTCAGGTTTCACAATTGCTAAAATCTAGTCATAGTGTTTCTCGCCTTTCCCCATCATGTCTTGACTTCGGCTAATTAGGCAATCCCAGATTATTAGCCTGTTTTCACCGACTTGAGAAAATGGTACATGATGCACGCGCTGCTTACTCATTAGACAGTGACTTATTTAAATCCAACACACTCAAAGGCGATGAACATCATAGAAACGAATTACAAGGTCGAGAAAGACAAATGAGTTCGGTTCGTCAGCTTCAACTCAAGTTATCGGCTATTAAAGTTCACTCAGGCTATATCAACCACCGGATGGTAAGAGACTCTATGTCATTCTAAATCTGTTTTTTCGATAAACCCTAGGTACTTTATTAATATCAGTTTGTATCGTTTCTCGGTAGAATGCTTCGCGTATGGATGGATAAACTAAACTGACCAGGAAGCACACGACCGATTTCGCGGTTATTGCCGCTCTTCAAGTATGCATACCCGTATTCTTCTGTCCAACCATCCTACTAGTGCGCTCCTCTCTTAGGTTCTCACTAGAATCTCCGGGGAAATTTTTTCATTCATCCATACGCAAAGCAGACTACTGAGAATAAAAGCCAATACTTTCTAGCCTCGTCTCACCTTTCCGAATTTTAGCCTTGCCTGACTGACGAAAATCCTCCAGTGCATCAACATGTGATTCCTAAGTGAATTCATCATCCATTTACGCTCGTAACCATTCAAATTAGATTCTAGTGAGAATCAGTATCTTACTTGCAATATCAATCTGCATTATTGTGCGATAGGTCCTAGTTGAGATGCGGTAGACCAGATCGGGCCATCCATGGGCTAATTTAAAGTATTTTCAGAATCGAATGTTTCAACTCAGGTGGAATGCAAAAGCCGCTTTTAATTTATCAAATGGCTAGTATCCATTGTGCTGAGACTGACTGACATAAGGGTTGTTTGTTGTACGAAGTAACGACTTTCAATACAGCTGGTTTGATATGACTGAGGTCAGACCCCCTATGCCTGCGGAACATTCCGTGGTTAGGAACCATAAGAATTTGTGGAGCCACACATTAAAGAACACAACAGTGTCGGGATGTAGAAATACGGTGAGAATTGGCTAAGATGTTTTAGGGTATATGCACCATAATTACCTGAAGTAAACGCGAAACCGGGTCTGTGCTTTCTGGGAACGTTGTTCTACCATCCATACATTACTGACAAAGTCACTTCGTATGGAATGAGGGAAATATGTGGAACTAGGGCCTTGGTAAGAATGAATGAAATGCCTATCGAGCCTTGAAGAATAATGCGGGGTAAGTTTGGACACTTTTCGTTGTTTTCAAGGTAAAAGAATAAATGAAAAAGTATTGCCCTTTCTCAACCGGTAAATTTGAGGCAGACCACAGTTGATCAATTTTGATCGGTTAGATGCTTCCAATTGTTATCCTACTTTCTTTTGACCTGCTCGAGGAACTGGATACGGATGTTGTGCTAATGTTCGGGCGATACAAAGAATCACTTGGGCTGGCAATTTGTGCATATATGGGCAAACAAATCTTTAAAGGAGCACTGATGACACAAAAGGAACAGTTTTATAATGTTTGTTGTAGTTGTAGTTTCGTTTCTTAATAGGCTCATTTAGGAAGCTGGAGATCGATTGTGAAAACATTTTGATTCTTATTTCCCGTGCCGTACGGCCCACTGAGAAAAGGGTCAAATGAGGCTAATTGGACTAGTTAATCCCGACTAATTGATATTTACCGGCGGAATTGTATCAACGCAATAGTGGATTTCTGTCTATGTAAATCGTTTCTGATGGCTCTAAAGTCAGCAACTGAATCTCCGCAATATCTTCTCGGTAATCTAACGTTTGCTGGTCTGACGTTTGCAGTGAAACACCTAAAAGAAAATGAACTTTCCATGCCCAATGCTTTACTGGTTGCTCGCATAATACACTAGAATACATTGCAGACAGCACTGTATGACACTGTATCTTGTAACTATGGGATGACTCACAAGTTAACATATACATAACTGCCTAGGCATGTGGTGGACTGTGATCATGCATAGGAAGCAGCCATACATGTGGTTTGCGCGGGAGAAATGTACGTGCTTGGGTCCAGGTATTGCTGGTATCAACCTTCTTATACTCTGGGATTTTGTAATCACTACCAATCCCATTAGATAGACGCAAATACTATACTTGAGTGATGATATTTCTTGTTCATCTCAGCAAACTAACACACTGTGTGAGGCCGGCAAGACCACCCGGTAAATGAAACCGGTTAGAAGTAGCAGGATTTTAATTAGCGAATCGCACTCACCCTATTCCGATATTCTTGACAGTACCTATTATTTCTATGTCAAGTCCCCTAGTGTGTGTGCGCATGTTAGCCTGTGTGTTTGGTAATAATCCATGTTAATTTTAATCTTTGTTTCACTTTCGTTTTATCCATTTCCTAGGATATCCTACCTGAACGATTTGACCCGGTTCAGGTATTTCGAAGGATGCTCAATCTTTTTGATTACTATAATGACAAAGACTGTTGAACAGTAAACATATGCAAATAAAGTGGTTTTCAGTCACGCTAATGTGACACCTCTACTTGAAATGCTTCCCGAGGTTTTTTGATTCATATTAATCGGATTCTTCTATTGTGGGAATCAAGTCCTCTTAAATTGAGAAACCAACTCAAAAAGTAAGAATCCTCTGCATTCCTATTTGATTCACATTGTTTTATATGAACGGCCACATGTTTACATATATACTCACGAAGAAGAGCACGAAATTTGCTAACTAACCGAATAGGAAAACCTAACTGTCAAATCTGTCGAATAAGAATCCTACTGAAACGGTTCGCCACGATTCCATTTCAAATTCGCGATTATATGCTCATTAGGGGTCCAGGTACCGGTTACGGTCACACCGAATACTGCCTGAGTGTTAAAATAACCTCCCTTATTTGTAGGTAAGCCGATTACTTAAGAAGTCATTTTGTATTGTACTGTACATGAACTTGCACTCACAGGCGTCCAAATTTCGCTTCCACTCAGCTACCAGTCAAAGATGAGAAACAAAACCTTTAGGTGAATAATGTGATTACCGATGATACTGATTTTCGGGAACATGGTACACTGGAGACTGGAATTCCCAGAGACATTAGTCGATGGGGATATGAAACAAGCGAAAAGTGTTGGTGCATACAGTTCTAGTTGAAACTCATGCAACAAGCATCAGTTGAGCAACGTCCTCTCCAGTAGGCTGGAGCAAAGGAAAGCAAATACTTCGCTTTGCATTCCTTTTAATCAACAATAACAGGCAAACATTTCCGTTAGTATACCGCATGATTTGGAGTTATCCAGTGAGCAAATAGACCAGGAATTTAAATGATGTCCCATTTCAGCCAGCATGTGTTTGTCTGAGCCGTGACGCATCATGCGGTCGTTAGGAAGAACAAAATAAGATTAGTTCGCAGCACAATGTCGCTTGTTTTTATTATCATCAATGAAAAATCGTAATCGATGGGCCTGGCACTATCCTTCAGTAATATGTGGTCTTTTCGATATGGAATTCAGCACCACTAAAGCGAAATTGCTTTTACATCATATTTCAAGGATCTTTGCAATTTTGGAGTCATTATCCATCTTTTAGGAAACCTCTTTTAGCTGTCACTCCAAAGCACAAAAAATATTTTGGAAAGAATCAATATTCAGGGCGGTGTATGATTAAGCATTGGGCCGACCCCTCACCCAAGTGAACTTTTACCCTGTTTACGTCTGACTGAAAGAGAACCACCCTACTCAGGAAAATATTTTTACTAAACTCTGTTAGAGTAAAACACGGAATTTTTTCGGAGGCAATGCTGTTTTATATTGACTGCTCTCCTAGAACAAAAAAGTTATATCCGCTACCACAACGACAAAGTTTCTTCTATCCAGACTGCATTCAAGTTTGATCAGTTGGCAAAGATTTTCCTTTCTTATTCGTGTGAGAGTGAACAAGCGACAAATTAGTCATAAAATTCCTTTCTAGAAATGTCCATTTTGGAAATGGTTTTCCAATCCCCATATGGTATTTATCCACCCACAAAATGTCTGCTGTTCCTGGCTCATTGCTTCAGTGTCGCAGTCACAACGGAAGTGACTACCGCAGCGCGCCTAAACGACCTTGACACAAGGTCAAATTCGACTTAAATTGAAGGACAAATTTTCTGTTCGTGACTATTCATGATTAGTAGACCCCAGTTAACAAATAATTATCTTCAACCTACAGATACATACGTAATTGTGGGTGTAATGCTTGATAAAATGTATGCGTTTGTTAGACAGGCATTCATGAAGGCACACTTCTATAAATCTTAAGAACATTCCGAAAACGTTTATGAATTTTTCATACTCCAGAGGGCTTTCATTTTTCATGGTCACACGCGTTTACGTGGACATCCAAGGTCACTCATGTTTGACTAGCCTAACTGGGGTCTACAACCAGATCTAATGTAGAAAGCATGCAAATAAAGTTATGGTATTTGGTGATGCTTCATTATACCTGGCAAATACCAAAGCCTTTAGGACATTAACATTGGAAAGTTTTGAATGTATCACAATCGGCTGCACCTTTAAGAGTGACATTCTGATAGATCATCATGCAAGCAATTAGTGAAAACCGAAAATTGACTTGTGTTCAAACCATCAAGCAAGGGCTGACTTTGGCTGAGCGATTTAATGGAGAAATCATTCGTTGGCACAAAAGATGCATGGCCAGTGACTGACAATCGGAGTCGAACGAATTTATGGTTCTCTTCTTAAATCTCTCAAAAATTATAAAGACAACAAAAGAGCAACAGACAGAAATACCAGCGAAGACTCTGTGAAATGTTATTGTAATCCGATTTGAAATGGCACATTATCCTTGGTTGAAACGACACTCCACTATGTTTCTTTGTAGAAATGACGTGACATAAATACCCTGTAGGTTGGTCAACAATGATCATCTACATATATCATCCAACTTGTCCGAGTAAGATTTGCGGTACTGGCAACCAGATGGTTCAAAAAATCTGTTGACGGTCACCAAACTTCCGTTCTTTGAAGCGGAATTGCGTCAAAACATTTGGACCGAAGGAATTCGTGTAATGGCAGGCTACTAGCGGATGTTGAGCATTTGAGGCTGTTTTGTTTCCGGTGAGACGAATCATAAAGCAATAAAGCAGAATTTTCCCTGGGAAACCGGAATGAGTAACAAACAGTCCTGGCATTAGATGGCTCACAACCTTGAAGTCTGGCCGCCTGCAAGCCAGAGGGGAAGTACAGAATCAACCGAGAATCCCAGTTTGAGAATCTCATTTCTGTGGCACGCTTGGTGGAGAGCGGTGGGCGCTGCTCGAAATAAACACCGACGAAGGGCGGAAGAGCCTGAGAGATGGAGGCTATCGGAAAACGGTCTTTGACTTGATGAGACAAACATGTTTGACCGGCCAAAAGCCACTTGATTATTCTTGCTTGATTGGGTCGGAAGGGATTTGAATTATAACTAGAGTGATTGACGAAAATCGCTAGAGGTAGTGATCATGATAATAAGAGCTCAAAACATTGCTTGATCCGAATATTTAAGGCTAAAATATCCATTATTACATTCAGTACTTACTGTGGTGTCCTTTGTAGTAAAACGGCTCGGGAGTACCCTTTCGGAACCTTTCATCCTAGTGCTACAGTGAACCAGAGGTGTATGTCCGTCAAATGATGAGATTTAAAATCAGACTGAAGGAGGTCACCGAACAGAATAGCGTCGAACGACGTTTGTAATTTTCTTCTTCAGGTGCTTGATGGTGGTACCAATACACAGAATTCTCGTAGCATGTAAAACCGGCTTAAAAAATAAACATCCAAAGGCCAAAGGGGTACACCTTCTCTCTTCCTCTGTTTGGTAGACACATTACCACCGCTGTAACATGGACACGACTCTCAGGTGTAAACATCCAGTGTTGCACAAACCACAATTCGCACTTTTTTCAGTGCTCGCTTATTTCATGCAAATTATCTACTTCAATATTGTGAGATTCTGTTCAGCATAAGTTCTGTATTGTTAAGGTTGAGATGACTGGCCGGAAGTGACCAAACGGATAATGTCCTGGCGTTTTGATGTGAGGGTTGCAGGTTCGAATCCTCCCACGGCCAGTCAACTTCCCCACTTGGCAACCCTTTGTTGGCCGCAGCTCCCTTCCTGAAAGATGATGTACATTGTTATGCCATTAATAAAGAAAGTAAAAGGGGAAAAGAAAAGAATCATATCTGAATGGAGCACATCCAAAAGTTACACAAGAAAATTTGGAAAGGTTGTTACAAAGTTCATAAGACAACTGTAAGACCACCTGCTAGCATGGGACTTGACTAAAAAGAAGCATGCCTATTTCACTATGATTTTCATCAAATATAGGACAATTAGTCCTCTGGAACGGAAACTGCACTTACAATTTACGCATCAGGACGTTTATGTCAATCGAGTGTCACATTATACTCTTGGTTGCGCAGAGCCAAATCGGACTTTCTATTCTTCATGCAATTTTTCTCTCATTGTCATATCAAAACAACCAAATATCAGATTTGTCAAAAACGAATCCGTATATGCAATGCTTGAGGATGAATGCACTCTGGAATAAGAAGTGTATTATTTCATTTGAACCCATTAATTAGGGTCAACGAAAGTTTTGTCTGCTTCCAGGCTGAATGCTTTCTGACTTATCTAACTGGCAGTCGAATGTTTGTATCTATTGATCAAGGTGTCCTTTCTGTTGCCCTCCAGTCGATAATGAAACCACGCGGGTGTCATTCCGGTCATTTTTTCCAACTATAAATGTGGAACTTGGTCATGTTTTATGCATTTCTTGCCTTTCCTCATCCACGGAAACAAGCTGGAAATTCCGTTGTTCCCAAAGGCAACGATCTCCAATTTATCCAACATTTTTGTTTTTTGAATTATTTGAAGCTATTAACTCCGAGCGGTTGGTACTGTTTCATGAAGGCCAAGGACTCATGCGGGACCGTCAGTCTGGATTCGAACATGGTAGTCCAATCGATGATCTAGTGGCTTTCTTCTCACAGTGATTTGGTGACCGCACTCAACAGCTACCGAGACACATGCTCGCACTTGATATTGCCAAAATCCCCTATCATATTTGTCACAAAGACCTATTGTCTCTTAAAGTTGACATTAAATCTCCTCAGTTAGTAGGCCATCTTCATCCGAGTCAATGGTGTTTTGTCTCAGGGGTTTCCTCTGAATGCTGGTGTCTCCCAAAATTTCCATATTTTTTCTCACTCAGTATCTTACATTTATTACTAATCCTGTATATATTGCATGCAATCCAGTCTACCCCTCTGGCAGTGTTAGAAACTTCATAAAAGTTCCCTAAAGGCTTCTGTGCCATAAAAACAGTAAAACGCACTTCGACTTTGTCTTCATTGTGTCACTGAATTCAAACCGTATACCTATCTCTTTCTAGGAATCCTGCAGTCATACTGACTACATTACTTTTAAAATCCTCTCTTTTTCTGTTTTCCTAAAATATCATTTATTTACGAATCCATTTGTTCTGAATTAAAAAAATCTGCGGCTGACAAATTTTAATTCTGTCCTTGATGGATCTGTTTTCTTAGTTGTTCAGGTCCCTGTTTGTACCTCGTTTGGCTTTCAGTATTGCTCACAAAGTTGGTTTCCCTTTTCAAGTTAAAAGTTTTTTGCTTTAGCTAATCTTCTGCTATGCAGTGCTCATACCCGCTCCGAAATTGTATACTTTAATCATGTGTGAAGCGCGGTATCGTCTACTCTATCTTCTCTACCCCATTTGGTTCGGCCATCCGGCTGATTGATAAATTTCCTTAACATCCAGTCTAGTGTCACATGCCTATCCTTGGGCGATTGCTTCACTGTCCATTTTCTAATGCTACCATACTGTGTTTTCTACTTCGGACCTGACCACCTCGGTTCCCGTGATTTTGACGTCCGCCCACCTGTCCACTTCTAACCGGCCCGTACTACATTTCTATTCAGAGACGTAAGGTTTTCCTCGTTCGATTCTTTTGTTCTCCACAACCACCAAGTTGTGGGACACCCAAGTCAGTTTGTTTTCCCATTCGCTTACAACCTGTCGCTCTTTTCTCACTCAAATCAGCCTAAAAATTGGTTCTCACCTGAATGGTTCCCACATTCCCATTTAACGGTGTCATTTGAACATGGGGCTTATTCGTTTTGTTGTGTAGCAAAAAGGTAATATTTTGCTGTTTGATATATAGTCAATCGAGGAAATTTAATGCGAAAGCAAACGAGCCGCTTCTCTCTTCCATCTTTATTCAAAATGATAAATTTCTTAGTCTAAAGGTCATGATCGGACAGAAATCATGATCAATATAATTGATAATTTCTGAATTTTGTACCCGTGAACAGAAACAGAGAGACAAGCGAGTTGGCCACATGGCGGGTCAACCGCGTTTGAATTCGCTAATTGAATAATGTGGAGACTTAGGATGAGTGTTCAAATGTTCTGCGTTTATCTTTCAGATAACAGCTTCCGGTTTCCGGAAAACCGTTGGAGGCGATCAAAAATACGTGACATTTCTGTGGACAAAAAAATTTGGGTAGGATTTTATACATGACGAGGTTTTCAAATTTGAAAACTGATAATAAATTCCAGTTGTTTTAACGAAGACGTCCATTAAAATTCGAAAGATGTGTCAATACACTCCGTGTTTACTGGTGGAGAAAAATGCTAGATCTAGGTCAAAGTCGGCTTCATCGTTCCATTTATTGGGTTATTTATTGATTTCAGTTATTAATAACAGTTGTCTTCAAACCCTAATTCGGGGTTAACGTTTAATTTCCTGATAACTAACCTCCTCGGGAGGCTTGGTAAGAAGTGATTCGTACTTTGCCGTATATGCGTTCACGCAGGGCGCACAACGTGGTCAATATTACAGAAAATCAGTTTGGTTTCAGCGGTTCGGTGATAACTAACAATTGATTCGGAGATTGAAAAGCTTGAAATTTTGGCCCATGCTGTCTGCGTGATCCACTTGTCCTTCTAAAGTGAAAAGCGCAAGATTGACGAAAACACCGATGTTGGTAGTTCAATTCAAATGGAACATGCCGATTCAGTTGTTAAGTTCGAGGTCTTTTAATAGAATGGTACCTAGATTTAATTTTTTGGTTACTTTTGCAAGGAAGAACACTGCAACCTGCAAGTACTTAGGTTTTACTGGGCCACTATTATTTAGTGTTTACCGGTTGTGAGATAACATGTTTGTTTGAATCAAAGGGTTGTCCCGACATGGTCGCATCACGGTAGCGCTTTAAGTCATGTTTAATTTACTCTTTACAAACCGGTGTTATTTCTCCTAAGCAGCTAGTTTAATTAGAAACAATCTGAACTCGTGGCTGTACTTCAGCGGCCTGGACTTGTGCGTCATATGACCAAATGTCTGTGCACATTGTAAACTAAGCATCTGCCAAAATTCTTCTGACATTTTTCTTGATACACTCTGATCTCCTGCTATTACGGAACGTAATCCGTCTCCGTATATATATTCAAGAAATAGCCATTTCAGAAACTTTTTTCGAGCATATCTCGACCGTGTGTTCTGGATAAACAGACTTCTGGTCACGACTGAGCTGGACGTCAATCTGTATTGATTTACATGCAAGCAAAAAAGCTTATTGCTTACAATGTGGGAACTATATCATGGACTGTGAACAGTCCTATCGCTTTAATGCTCGGTGGACACCTACGTAAACTACCAACACAACAGGGTACAGCGCAATGAGTTAACATTATAATCTCCATGACTAAACCACAAATTACACTACATTCGTTTCTTGCCACTTGTACAAGTATACATCAACCGTATGATTTCTTTTTTCTTGTTGATTTCATGTTCACCTTATCAACAATGAAATGGAAAACAATGGGAATAAAAGAAGAATGGGAAATTCTGAATACTGAACTAAAGTGCGGAAATTCTTATCGATATCCTTGATAATGCAATGCAACCAGGTTGTGCCACAACAGATGCATGTAAATGTATACAAAAAACGATATTCTCTTTCAAATGATGGAAATTTATCTTCCCTGTTTGTTACGCCCTTTATTTCTCTATTTGTGAAGGGAACAAGAACCAGTTTACCGTTGTCTCATCCTAATGAGAAGAGAAGAAATAATATCAGGTGTGTTGATCGATCTCTTTGCTCCCTTCTCAGATTTCCATCAGAAGGCCAAGCTTGAAAATAACGAGAACGCTCCACGTTCATACTTAGTTGAAGAGAGGCCAAAATTGTCGAAACCCGGAGCAAGATCTAGTGCTACGTAGACAGCGACTTAAGTTCGGCTGATTAATTACCAACAATATTTTTTAGTTCTGTCCTACTATTTTCTACTAATGCATTTGACTGTCGTTTGTATCCCTCGTACCAGATATTCAAATGTCCTTGGAAGTTCGCATTTTATATCCGGTGTTCTATTGTTTCACACTGGACAGCGTCTTCTGGGACAATATCTATCGATGCAAGTAGCAACGTGAGAGTGGGTAAGTCAGCAGGTGGATGGATGTTAGATTATTCATTGTTGAATTTGACTAGGTTTTCGAGTTCTGGCACATTTTTGGGTAGTACCTTACACAAAAATGGGGAGCGAGATGCGTAAGCAGACTGGTTTGACGTCACTAAACACAACCCGATTTGCATCAGAGCAAAATAACGGAATTTTAAAATGTTCTAGCTGGTGACCCGTACATTGTATCCGGTGTCTGTGGGTTTCGAGGAGGCCAATCCACAGAATTACTGGTGATCACCGAAATGGCACTAACTTCTCCGTTAACAATGTGAATCTCACCAAATGTGAAACAACTGATTATGTGCGCATTCACCAAATGCATTCCATTGGGTATCTTGTAAGATGCAACGCTGTATGCCTGCGGATATGTAATTCACGACTAAACTGCAATTCAGCCAAATACTGTCTGATATATTTGCATTTTTGAAGACTGTATACAAAAATACGGGGGCATTTGACATTTATAACAGATGGCACGCATGCCGGACTCAGGCAAGGATTTAACACAACGGCATGGTAACCAACTTTATCAAATCATGGTGAATCTGCTGTCCCCATTTACTGATATCCGAAAGTGATGCTGAATAAAATCGGAGTATTTGGTGCCACGTTTAAATGAATTGTTAGTCCAGTTATATGTTGCTGATCAACTTTAAGACGTCGGAAAAGTGGAGCTACAAAGTTATGGCAATTGCGTGTAAATTTGATGAAGACAGCATTGCCGTGGGTAGGCATCTGCGAATAGGAACGGCAAAATTGATCAAGAGTAAGAGTGACAAAAGAAGAGCCAGTGTCTTTTCTACGTGCAAAATTTTGTCAGTTACGGAATTACTCCATCGACAATGAAATGTTGGAAGGCACAAAATCCAAACGGAACAGAATGGGACAGTCACCCACTTCTACCAGCTTAGGAAGGCTTTCTGTAGTCAAATGTGGATGTGCTAACTAACCTATTTACCAACTGGCCCGTGTATGAAAAAAATGTAGGTCATTTTGTTTATGCTTTTGAAAATCACGTCACTGTAGGTCTGGGACAGACGGGGAGTAAAACCAAGCGAAAATCACCGCATTCGCCAAACTGCCCGAATATGATCAGAAGCCGAGAAGATAAACTGTGCATGACAAATGCATTCTATTTGATAGGTAAGGTTGTTTTTACTATACATAAAGTATAATACAGTGAAGGGTTAAAACTAATAGTCCGAAATCATACAGTAATTTGAATAAAGTGAGGGGAACATTTACGTAGGAACCAGTTTATTGATCTTGCTCTTGAGAAATAAGTAAGTTGTAAGTGCGGTGAACGGGTTCGGAAAGTGCATGTTTGGGAGAAATGAAAATTGAAATGAAGAAGTACAACATAAAGCAACAGAAAGGCTGATTAGTTGCCTGTGTGCGAGAAGAGCGAGAAAGAGTTACAGGAAGAGGAACTGTTGAGACAAGTTCGGAAAAACAAAAATAAAGTAAATAACCATAGAACAGGGATAGAAATGGGCTGGTGACTGCAAAGTAAATATTATTGGAGTAATGTCAGTCATTGGGCCCCAGTCGAGAAGTAAAAACGAAATAGACAAAGCCCCATCTCATACATGACGTCAGTATTCAAACGCGAGGCGGATTTGAGCTTTCCGCAACAGAAGAAGGTAAGATACGGTAGACAAGCTCTGGGCGCGGACCAGAAAACCAAATTTGAGCATAGTGCGGGAAGAAAGTTCAGATGTGAGGGAGGACCAGAATAATGAAGATCCAATAGATAAGCTGAGAAGGGAACCAGTCTGTGGAAATCAGGGTAGATGAGTCAAAGAAAGAATGTAGGGTAAATGAATGGAATTTAAAGGAAAATGAAAGAAGAGCGGGTTTGGAAATGTTGAACGTGACAAAGTGGTTTGGGCCCTAGAAAGGGGTGTTCAAGATCGGAATTAAGATTCACTGGTGACACAAGGGTGTTTGCACGGTCAGGGGTCCGGTAAGAAAGAGAACAATGAACAGAGGCGTCATCGGTGAAAGAATAGATTAGGGTAAGGTAGTGGAGGGAAAATCAGTAATGAATAAAAGAACCTTGAGGAACGCCGGCGTTTACAAGAAATGGGTTGGACAGAACCCCATCAGCTAGGACGAGGATGGTTTGCTTACTGATAAAACTTGATGTCCATGATGCGAGAGAAGCGGAAAATCCAAAAGTGGGAAAGTTCGACGGAAAACCTCCTTGCAGAACTCGGTCGAAAGCTTTGGAAATGTCGGGCGAAGGCATGGGTGTTTCCCTTGGTTGTTGAGGGAAGCCGACCAGAAGTGTGAGACAGTAGCCAGATGACCGGTTGTCGAACGGCGAGATCAGAAACCATATTGGGGGTTAGTCAACCGTCCTTCGTGTTCGAGAAGCGGAGGCAGTTGATCGGGGAAGACAGCTTCAAATACATTTGAAATAACAAATTTAAAGGGAGTTCGATGATAGTTGTTAGGTTCAGCAAGGTCACCGCTTTTAGCAATAGAGGAAATCACAGCGTGCCTCCAAGAAGTTGGGAAGGCAGAAAGTCTGAGGAAGAGAGAGAAGAAGCGGCTTGAAATTAGAACCAGTTCAGGTAAACACTTTAAAAATGACCGGTAGAATACCGTCCGGATGGGATGGTTTGGAAACGTTCAGAGAACACAATTCTTTGCAGGAGTAAGCAAGCTGTGCCAGGGATGAAATATTGAGCGTCTCAAGTGTACAGAACCATTGTATGCGTGATCAAACTACTCTGGGATTGGAGTTTGCCTGGTCTGGATAAGTGTGGAACAAAAATTTTTGTCCTTTGAAGGACAGTATCTGTAAAGTTGGAAATAGATGTGAAAACTCCAAAGTAAAATTACAGTCATTCCAAGGGTAGGAAGCTAAGAAGTCAAGGAAGCTGTTCCGGTCGGCTGAATGTGTAGAGCCTAAATGTATGCCTTAAGAAGATTAGAGTGCAGTGGCAGTTGAATTCGACGGTGGATGTGATCTCACAATGGTCCAATCAGCCAAGAGGGAGAATCATAGAAATATTTGAAGCGATTGAATTGATAATAAAATCAACAGTATGAGCAGGGTCGCCAGTTCAATCGGGTAAGCCTGTAGGGAGGTCGACTGGTTGAGATAAATTGTTGACCACAGCCAGTTGTTCGGCTTCGCGTCCCATGAGTGAAAAGTTATTGGGAGGCTTCCGCCATACACGGTTGAGGATGTTAAAATCCCCAAAGATGGTAACATGACTTCAGGTGGCAGTGATAAGCAAACGTTCGATGCTCAAAGGTTGTAAATCAAAAATGGAAGAGGTACCACTGTGGCAAAAATGATAAACTCCGTAGGAACAATGACTAAAGGAATGAAATCGATGTTTCAACCACGGGTTGAAATTCGCGATTGAAAAGGCCAAGATTTTTTGCTCGGGAAGCGGCAGCTGAATGATGGGCAAAAATAAAAATAACTGCTTCGGGAAGGAAAAAGTGTGCAAGCTGCATTTGGGAAATTGAAAGCGGTACCGGATGAAGGGAAGAACAAGCGGATAAGAAGACCGGAGAAAATGATGAACATGGTCGCTGTTACGGTTGAGTTCGCGCAGGCTGGTGACGGTGATGAAATCTGTTGAATTTTGCCTGCATAATGAGAGCACATGAAAAACTGGCATTTTTCATGGTTAGTTAGAGAGGAACGGGAACCATAGTCCTGAAACTTGAAATGACGAACTACATAAGACCTCAATAAATCAAGCGTGGTATTGGGTCGGACGATAGCGGAGCCCTCTACCACCAACTATATGAACCCAACCCACTGAAAGACAATTCTTCCGCGCGTAGGGTTGTCCAAGAAAAGGAGTAATCGAAAGATGCATTGAACAAGTCAGATTGTGGCCATATTATTGCGTTTTACGATCAATTGTTGCAAACGCTCATTCTGTGTATAGTATAGTACTTCACAAGGAGGTAGCATGACAAAAATTCTACACTTTCTTGACCGGGTGAAAATCAAATTGATTGACTAAAATAATGTACACTTTCTGCCTTCATGATCCTCAGGCCATGAGCCTGATAAGATGTTCTTGGCGAATTTCCAAAGTCTTTTGTTTTTGTCATGTTGACCGTTACCCTTTAAATTGAATTAAATGGATGCCTTAGTGGAAAGAAAAAAGCGTAACTTTATGTGATTTTTACTCATCGAGGGAGATTCCATTGAAAGGGCTTACCAAATTGCAAGATTCTCTTCTACCAACCTATTTGGTTCTCAAGTACCAAAGGGTATCCAGGATGGAAAGAGTAAGTGCTAAAGAGAAGAAAATGTTCACAGTTACTTTTTAGAAATTCTACACAGTGGTCCAATCTGAAGTCTAAGCAATGCTGTTCTGTGCAACAACGACTAAAGGTTAATTTCATGGCCAAGGGTAACGTAGCTTTCTGGATCCTGAGATCCACCGTCCTTACATACGACGGAAATAGTGCTAGTTACACATTTTAAAATATTTTGACTATTTATTTGCCTTGTGAAACATACTGATAGTTGACCTGGATATTCAGATCTTAAAATCATATATTACCGAATGGAGAATGAACTAAAGGTCACCGGTCCATCATTCTTAACTATCGGTTTTGGGGGGCATCATGGCGAAAAGAATGGTAAACATTAGGATTACATGAGCCCTCGATTATGCGAATGCACTTCTGAATGCTGTAGGAAGAGAATATTTACTCAAATGAACGGTGGATGATAGGGCTGCCATAAAGATCACATTTTTGTAATGAGTGGTGAGTTATTAATAATTGAAAGTAGAATAAAGCGCTAAATGATAATTATGGTAAAAGTTTGTGCTAACAGTCAGCGACAGTGGTATAGATCAGAAATACTTTATTTCAGAACAGCGGACTATTATCCAAAATCGATATAATCCTGACCTAGAAGATGAGAAAAGAGGAGAGTATGCAGACGAACTGGAACGCACCATTGGGTTATTGGGGTTCCTGAATGAAGTGAAGAACATTTACAATGCCGGTTATGCTTTCCTGAACATTCAACAGTCAGACTAGGAAAAACCTCCTAAAAATCAAAACATGGTTATCCTTCCACGGGAACTCTGGTGGCCAGTATGAAGCGCAGTTTACTGATGAGGTCACATGTTCTAGAGACCATGCATTGTGCTTAATTCCTGTGTGATGACCATTTTGAAAGTAGTTTATGAATAGAGAGAGCTGAGCCAGTTCAACTTATTTTCAGTAGACTAAACCAGATTTCATCAAACTCGAATGATTGCAACTCCTGCAGTCGTTTGTCATAATACGGAGGGCTTATCCTGTTGTATACTCACCCCCAATGAAAATGTTAAGCCTCCCGCTGTGGTCAAGAGGAGAATTGGCAACTTTGACTTTTATGGTGATGCTGTTTATTGTAAATAGAAGATTTTCACTCATTGGTGTCACTGATACACAGTACACTGGGTGTAAAATGTGTAGGCTTTATTAGTGGATGTTGCCAAATCGAATGAAATCCGGGATTGAACATAAGACGCGAATGACGCCGTCGACAAGAACTAGGCCGCCTAAACTTTGCACTAGACGGACTTATACGGGGTTTTCCATTTCTTGTAAGTTAAAAATCAACATGGAAGCTTTACACAAAAGCTAGTTAGCATTGAACCACCTGAGCTCTGCGGATGCACATGCAACACTGGTTGCTAATTGCCAAAACCCGGTCATTTGCCGAGCACAACATGGTACTTAGTCCTTCTTGAACTTGTGACCAATTTTAGTCCGAAAAAAAGGTGAAGTTTGATGAATTGGGAACAACATTTGTTAGGTCACTTGTTTTTTTGTGTCCCGTCGGGATGGAAGTTTCAAACCTTTGTCTTCTTCGAAAGACCGTTGTCAGAGTACATTACTAGTTGTCTGTTTGTATTACGTCACGTTACAGAGGAATACGATAATTAATGGTTGTGCCGTTTGCTTAGTGTCGCGTGATCTTCAGGATGGTTGATAACTAGGAACGCCAACTCGTCCAACTACCGATCGATGCCTGTCTGACCCTATGTCTTTCCAGCCCCCGGAACCGAGATGAACAAATCTTGCTCACACGATTGTGAATCAAGGTTTCCTTAGTGCACCTCAATTTGACTACTATTTCAACGGCCAGTTATCACATTTTTCCTCATCCTACATTGACCCGGTTTACCACGGATGAACAAGCGAATGCACAGCCATTCGAACTTCTGCTTTGATCGCTGCTCACTTACAAACACGGAAGCAGACAAGCCCAAGTACCCAACACACTCGAGTTCGCATCAAGCAGCACACAGTCTGTCCTATGACCTATACCAAACCGCACACATGCACAGGCATAGGTACACGCAAAATGATACGCAGAACCATAGATAATGTGTCCCGATTCTCTCAGCCAATCAATTTCATGATTGCCACTGTACATTAAACCACTCACCGGTCACACAGTCGCACGACAATCCGTCCATTGGAAGCACAAAACCTGAATGGGATTCAGAGAAGTGGTGACATTTTGTACATTTGTGTTCTTTTTATTACCGCCTATTGATTACACTACTATCTTTCGATCGTCTGGATCCATTGATATTGAGTTTACCAGTGGTCGGGAATTGAAATCAATCACTGCAAACTCACTCGATTTAGAAGGGCTCTGAAACGACTTGATCCAAGTCATCCCTAGGGTAATAACCAAAGCGCTATCAACAACGATTAGTTTTCTTCTATAAAAGGTCGTTTTTAGACAATTCCTGGCCCCTGGATATGATCTAGTCCGACCGTTTGGTGCAATGTCCGATACCATACATTAAAATGTTACACAAATTTGTAGACAAACTGCATGCCATCGGGGTGGTGGTGAAGAATAAAAACAGTGAGTGCGAGAGAGAGGAAAGGAAAGGGAGCAACAGCACATGTCATTTTATTCACTCTCCATTTCAACGTTATGGGCTACTTATTTGGGGCCCATGGCTTCTCTATGTGCCGAATAGTACTCGCTTACCCAAACCGAGGTAAAGGTTTTACTTAGAGGCTGGACGATCCAATTCACAAGGATTCCGTAACCCTGCGGAATGTTCGGTTTACGATCTCATCGGAGGAGTCTAGACATCCTGGGTGCCTGTTTCACCCGTTCGTTGCTGATGTCAGCAAGAAAATGGCCTTATACTTCGTACGCCGATCGCTGTTGATATGGAATCAGGGTTTGACCATCTTCCCTAGAATGACCAAAGATAAGTCAGTCTGATGAAAGGCCACGGGCAGATAATCAAGGTACATGGATCGCACAAGGTGATGGCTGGCTCCAAACTCTTGAATTCACATAGCGTTTAAGCAGCACATTTTAAGTTAGGCCAACCTAAGAAGTTTCATTCAATAGTATTGTAAACGCATGGTCTGTTTTGACTGGAAACTTTTGTGCAGCCCACGGAAGCTGAAACGAAAACAAAAATAAAATGAAACAAGATGAACGTTGCCGAGATTTTTGGGAAGGAAATGAAGGTAGAAAATCCAACGAAAGCCAAAAATGCCTACAAGATGATAACCACTACCCCATTGTAGAGGTCGTACCAAATTATAAACGAAATGCCTAGTGTGTACATACTGTCGAAACTGGTTGGGAACTAGAAGTGATCAACACTATCAGAAAAGTTCCATAGATTACATCCAGTTTCACTGGCACATTTTACGACCATTAGGTAAACTCGTAATAGTGTCTCAATAATGCTGCCTCACAGCACCTTCTACTCAGAAGAAAAGTAAATGACCAGCAAAGAAATAAAGATTATGTTTGTAATAAATAAATGTGATTTTATAGGAAATGAGGTTTCTAGTGCAAGAACGCCATTGACTGTAATGCCGTTTACTGGTCCTGTACGGATGAATCCTGACAGTCGAAACTCAGTGGTCTAACTGGACCTACACTCCGTTTGCCGGTTTCCTCCATCCCTTGACCAAATCACCCAGAAAAATTTTGGAAACAATACCCACCTCGGAGTATAGTGTGAGAAAAGCAGGCCATGCACTAAACATGCCCGAATCCGTGGACCTATGGGCTCATTGAGACAGAGTAAAGAAATATATTACGAAATAACATTTAGTCTGGCTTTTGTGAGCCGCCTATGTGAAATAATCGGACATTGAGAGAACATTTGTTTACTGAACGAAACAGTTTTAAAAACTCTAAAGGTTCGGGAAATTACAATCACGAAAATGAAGTCAACTGATTGGAATTTGTGCTGTTTACGTTCACTAGGGACTGCACCGGACAAGCTAATTGTTTTGAATGGACACTGTGCAACAGCAGTTTGTAAAACGATGCCAGATAAACGTCGAGTTTCGGTTCAACAATTTACGAGGAATATAATAAAACTGTATTCCGTTTTTTGCTGCCATCAGAAAACCTCTGGATCATCGTCTTCATCGACCAGTTTGGAATTAGCTCACCATCCATTGTGAAATTCGCCGCTAATTTCGACTGATATTTTCGAACGGATAGACAACGTGACAACAGACGATTTCTAGTTTATCCTAATCCATTTTTCGAGTATACCAAAAATGCTTGTGTTGCTCACCCGAGAACGTGGGATTTTGGACTGAATTGATTCTGTGACGCAAACTGATCATTATGCGAGCACGTTCATAAGTTAGCCTACGGTCAATGAGTTCCTCTGAGGGCACATATCCTAGATCGCACTTTCGAACATTTTCACGGATCTTACTGGAAAACGTTGCGCTTAAATGTTTCCCGACAAAACGTTTCCTCTGTCAGGAGATCATCTATTTATAGAGCAGCAATTTAGAAGTTCCGCTTGACTCCATTTGTGAATTAATTGGAGGTTTACGTATTGGCATTTTCACATCTTTTTTAGAGCTAACGAATCACTGTAGTTTTTCATCTGATCAGGTCGTGAAATTTAATTTCGAAAATAACTGACATTGGTGCTAGTCATTTATGTTACAGGATGAGCAGATCTGAGATTTTGTAAGTTTGAAAAATGTTGCATTCCATTCTCTTTTCAAGCGTGAATAGAAAAGTGTCAGCCGAAATTTGGCCGATTAGACTGCCCATTAGTACACCAGTTATCATTCTTATGTACAAGTTCCTTATTATCACTGAATCTCATTTTGACCTATTCGTCAGAACAGAACGAAGACATGTTACGAGATGTAAACATTTCATTTAGTCTTCGTGATCGTGGACGGAAAATGTGGCGGTTTGTGGACGATAATTTGCCAATAGTGGAGTGGATTAGGCCAGTGCAGTTTTACGTACATATATATGCAATGATAGCACATTCAAAAATGATTTTCTTTCTTCTAGCTCAGGTTCAACAAGATGGTATTGGTTTTCGCGCTGATCTGGGTAATCTGATTGAGAACGCCTCATTACCAGCCGAGGTGACATCGTCAGTGTAGTAACACTATGGCCAATATATATACTCATATATATATATATATATATATATATGCGAAATGCCAGTAAAGTATAGTGATAAGCGGGAGAAGGTTGTTTAGCAAGCGAAACCTCAGGGTCAACGCTTTCCGTTTGCAAAATACTGACCGATGCATGTTATTAAGTATGGCCTCAGTGAAAGCTTATAATGTGAGATTTATGTTGCATACTATGAAATTCATTGATGAACGGAGTGAATGACTTCGGTATATAAGCTACAAAGAGCTCTATTGTGGTCAACATGTGTCAGAAGATAGATTTAGTGCTCCAGATTATGAATAAACCCTACGCGCCAGGTAGCCTTTGAATTAGCGAAATACCCTTCATTCCCCAATTTCTAGAAATGTCAAAAACCAATGTTGCTCAAACATAGAAATCGCTGCATGATTCCTCCTCACAAAAGTTGGATTTCTGACCCCTATGACAGTCTCGACCTTAACCCTGGTGTAAATGCTCGTCCTTGAAAAAAAGATTCCTTTTGGTATCGATGGTGACTTGCAAATATATTTTACAGTTTAAATACCCAAACAGAATCATTCAAACATTTTTGTACCGGTTAAATCGATCAGGCAGAGTAGAACCCTGAGGGGTTTAGTGATGATCATGATGTTGCGAAGCTTTGTGGAGTAGAATATGTCAACAAATAATTAGGACCAGACGTGTAGACGGTAGATTATTAACAAGCGACTGAAAGCTCTTTGGAAAGTTGCGCAAACAAAGATGCAGAACACCTATTGGCTCCTCTTTGGGTTTTGAACTCGAAATATGACTTTGATACTTGCATCTCACGCCAGTGATCAAGTCTGCTAAGTCACGTAAATTAACCGGAAATTCTGGTGCATGTTAACGGCTGAGTAGTTGCACATTTATTTGGAGAAACGCCTGCGAAAATAAGTGGCATTTTCACCGTGATAAATGCTGTACAAGCACACGAGTGAAAATGGTCAACAAGATACACTAATGACATTTTTCGAGCTGTCTCCACGAACAACACATTTTGTTTACTAATCTTACAATAGTAGTCAATCTCACGGATATCCACGTGATCAGTGTGCGCAAACGGCAATCCGGTCTACCAGGAACGAGTTCCATTTTGGACGATGATCGTGGACTGCAGCTTAGGCATCCTGAACAATTTATTAAAACATGTGCTGAGCATCTCCATAATTTGCTATTGCAAGCGTTGGATCCCAGTTGCACAAATAGCAGATATTTTGTGGACCGCCGCATTGGTTAGGTTGCGCAAGTGTTGCTATCGGCTGGTACGCGTATTAAGTTCCGGCTCATATTAGATTATTCTATTTTCGTGATTTTTCAAGTCCGAAAAGCAAAACTCGTCGAACACTACTATCCTCGTCCAGGTTAGAAGTAATAAATCAATTTTACGACTGTTCGATTGACCTTTTAATCTGCCATGCTGTGTGTACCGCAAGGGGACCAACGTGAACTTCAACGAACGAAGCCGCAAGATTGCAACCTCATTATCCTCCTGGGCAATAAGTGCAATACGGCTTGGTTTTACGACTTTCGGTTGACGAAACTAATTAAAATTCTCAAGATAGTTCAGCCATAGGGCTGCCTAATTGTAAATTAAATTCGCTGTCTCAGTTCGGTCTGGTTAAAATAACATCTAATCGTGAATTTACTCGACTAGTTTTTCAGCACTCATATCCCGACTATCTCAAGCAAAAGAAAATTTGTCGGATTTTTCATGGCCCGTCGGAGGCACACTGTTTTTACTCAGTGAGTATAGCCAAAAATACTCACTCTCATGTGAAATTTCCCCGGGTGTTTGTTTAATTGTTTTTGGGATGGAATCACTGATTCAGTTTGGTCGTCTATCGTGTGCACAATTTTAAGGCAAATTGAGTCAGGCCAACTTAACCATTAAACAAACAACGTGGATAGAATGCTAGATTTTGGCGATCCGAGAGTTGTCAAGTTGTCCGCATCACGGCACTTGGCCCTGGGAGGTGATTGTTCTGGTCCTTTCAGCTTCGGTCAAAGGTCGCACTTAGGAGCTATTGGCTGATCATATAATCAATTCCCCAAGCTGATGCAATTCATAGTCTAAATAATATGGGAAATGAAAGACAATAGATAAAAAGCATTTTTAGCATAAATATGCTCCGAGCGTGAACAAATAGCTATCCAGCTTCAAGAATGGACACAGTCTGAAGTGTTTACATATGCTTTGAAATATGTGTACCTCTCAATGGATATTAGAAGCAAGTAAATGTTATTTAAAATCCGGATAGTTTGGTACTCAAGATTCGGAAATATACTCAAAGTCCTCTGAGCGATCTGAAAACTGATTTAGGATATATCGCATCGTGGGTGTTTTATTGTTTTCATGGAGGGGATCATTTAACGAAATGTGCCACTCATTGTGACCGACATAGAGCATCCGACAAAATTTGCTTGGTACTACGTTCGAGTAACAGGTACTTAAGTTATTTCCCCTCGATTCTGATTGGTGCTTTAGGTAGAATAAAGGAAGAATAAGATCTAGAACTTCTATATCCGCAAAATTAAGTGGAACCTATCATTCGTGACTCCGTCTGCAACGTCATTGTTCACAATGGTGTGGTGTAACGTAGCATGATGGTCCGGCACAAAGCATAACAAAATAGCAGTAGTGACGGCTGCGAAGCAACTGGTGATCGTGGATTTCGGTGTAACTTTATCCAGGTAGCCTGTACAATTTGACCAATGAAAGAAAAAGTGTAAAGGTTATGTGCACTAATATTGTTTTCTAATTTCCGCAGTATTTATCCGAAATTTGCTGGGTGAAACTTGTTTCTGTTGTAGGGTTTTAAAGTGAATGTAAACCAAGGGTCAAACTGAGAATCATCGATTGGTCTGTGAGAACATTTCGGATGCATTTCTTGAGTTGAATAGCCCGAATCTTGTGTGGACAGTTGTATTCCGAGGGAATTCTTCATAAGGATGCGCTCTGTTATTTAAAGAAAAGCACTGTGCTTTTCAAAACAACATCAGCAACAATATCAGCGACCGCGAAATCCGCATATAAGTGAAAATAGAAGGTTGGGCTTCGTTACGCGGATTAATCCATGCCGTCAAATGTCAGGCAAACACCGAACAAAATGGTGGACAAATCACATGAAGAATGCTTTCTCTAGATCGAGTCAACAACTTCTCCGTTCCGTGCTATCGACTGATTTATAGTGGACCAGAATTTACTTGTCAACTCCTACTCGAAGTCTGATAGCTGATCCAAAGATAGTGAAAGTCGCCAGGTCAAGCTGGGGTCGTCACCTGTTTTAAAAACACTGACGGAAATCCAGAACAATATTTTCTGACGCAATTTTTGAACATCTAGATCGGGAAGAATCAGTAAATTGTCCACAACTGGCAATTATATTTAACATTGCCGTCTTCTAGAGCAAACAACTTATTTATTCGTATGATGTGCTACTGCGAGATTCCCAGCTAAGATATCAGCACGATTGGACTGCCTTGTAACAAATGGGCGGTTGTCCGTTTGACCGCCGAAGTCGGTGAACGGATGCACGAGTGGAACGTTTCGTAGCAAGCCTTCCAGTTTGGGACAGCAACGATAATTCTCCGGGATAAGGCGCCTCCAGTGTTTTGTCCGTGCAGATTCTTCCAATCTGCATTAGCCTAATTGACTATTCTTCTTATCGTTCTCATCTAAATGTACCGGTCTGTCATTAGCTGAGAAGAGTGCCTTTGGGCTGATTTGGACATCGGGCCCGAAGCCGTTAACAATCTTTGATTCCGAGTCATTTGAACTTGTTAGTCATTCTGTCAGTTTGGCAGCAAGGACCCGTATACTGTATCCAAAGAAAACTGAACAGTTTTTCATCGTAGGGCTTCTCCGTAAAAAATAATTATTATCTGTTTGGTTAAGGGGTACTCACAAGACACCTCGGTCACAAATTCCGCCTGTCAATTTGATTTTGTTATGTGTCAAACAAATATTGCTGAAATTGAATGTTATTAAATGTTACTCGGCCAATGGAGGTGTAGAGGCGTTTCTTAATTTTCACTCTTTGAACCAGTATTTTTCAGGATGAATGAACCATTCAAATGGCAGCAAACTTCACACCCATAATTCATTATTTGTATCCATTTTCGTATGCTTTTTCTTATCAGGCTTTCCCAAATTTCCGTGATGCTCGAAATTGGGAGTAAAGAATTTTTATCAGTTTAATTTTTATCCCATGGTTTCAAATTATCTTTTATTAGTGAATCCAAATTGGAGACCCAACAACACCGGTCGTTAGGGTCGATTCTCGAGTTTCGTCCTACTTGCTAGCCACGACACACTGGACAGCATAGCGCTATCAGAAAAATATTCTTTCAGATTCAAAGGGGCACCAGACATACTGACCGATAAGTGGATCATGCGAATTAAGTTCAACGAACTAATCTGCAATCTCTACTTTTTTCTAAACAATATGATTGGGATCTTCTAATATGCTTAATTGCCTATAACACGTAATTACTGATCAGTTAGTCCGTAGTTTCTCGGCTCTTCAAAGGTTTATATACTGTTCAGAATCGTTACTTATGGAAGAGTCACGGTTAGTTACAATCAAGCTAGCTTTGCTTTTTCGCTGGTCTCTTCATAACTCAACTACGAGCCGCTCGTTGGCATCAGTGGATAAACTGTAAACTACTGAAATCAGCGGCAAATCAGTACATATAACAGGTACATATCTCGACCGCTGAACGATGTAATTTAAAGATGGATCGTGAGCTAGGTTGCACATAGTTTATTTGTTAGTATTCCAGCACTTGGGTCATTCAAAAAGAAGGGCCTCTGTGTAGTCGGATTTTGGCGTATATTCCCAAACGGGGTTCAATACGCAACTGATAGCAACAGTGATAGCAACAGTGATCAATAAACTCTTTCGCACCTATAATCACGAAACAAATCGAAACAAAATTGGCATTCGAGACTCTTTGGATCTGGGAGAAACGAAAACGAGTAGATTATTGAAAAAGTTCTTACGAAAGTAGGATAAATTTGATATTGTATTTGAAATTCCATGACCGTAATGTTGTTGTCATATTTTTGTTCGCACATTTACCAATGCATAAACTGTTGTTTGTAATGTAGACTGTGAAAAGATGAGAGGAAATATTCTTGGGTGTGACGTTTGCCACGGTGTGACGGTGACTTTACTTACCGCTTAGTTACGATTTATCTGATAAAGACAGATTTGGTATCATTGACGCGTAACGTTTATATTTGATGGTTTTCCAACCACAAAAGGCAGGAAGTTCTACTCGTATTTTTTTTAGGTAATTTGCGTTTATCCGTTGAATTCGTAAGTCAGGTGAGCACAAATATTTTTTCGTATTCTGCGCGTCTATTGCTACCAAGTGGATGGAATTCCGCAAAATTTCAGCGGTGGTCATCCGTGGTATCAATCCCTGTGTGCCTACTAGAAGTCACTATGTAAACAGAAAAGCCTTTCCGCTGTTCACCATTGTGCCGAAACAAGTCTTTCATTTTTCACACGTAATGTGTCTAAATACCTGTGTCAAATATGCCTACCTCCATGATGTCAAATACGTGTTGTTTTGTGCTCGAACCTAGAACGATCTTGCATCTGAGATTTGGTGTTTGAAAAACATGGAATATGCATGTCTTTTGAAAGGCTAAACCCAACTTATTAAGTAATATCTATCGCAGTTTACAATAACAGTGAACAATTCCTCCGGGATACATTTACTTGATTTGAACAGGACTTTTGTGCGAATTAACAAGCGCTTTTGAGCATTTACCTTCACTGTGTGCAGAATTTATCTAGGCGTACTCCACTTATGCCCGTTCTTCAGTCTGCTATCCGATCGAAAGCAAAGAAACTCACGAGTTTATCAAAACGTGAGTGAATAATTCCCTGACTTTTTTCGGCTGAATGTGGAATTTGGGTTTTCCATCACTGATTGTGCAAGTGATTTCATCCAGCAGTCGAGTTCTTAAGGTGATTAACCGGTGAACATCGTGATATTTCAGGATGAGGAGTGCCAGTTTGTCATTTCACCGCCGGTGAAATTCCCTATCTGAGAGTCCACTGCTGACCTCGATATAGTTTCTGAAAACGATGTGTATCGTTTTTGAATACTAGAAGAAGTAAATGGTAAAAAACAAACAAAAAAACCAGAGATTTGGCCAATGTGAGAAATAGGAATTCTCGTCGTTCTCATGATTCACGTCGACTGTCAACGCCACAAATGCGCACTCAGTTGGAGATAAACTCGCAGACCCACTGAAAAGCAAGTACGACCAATGGCCAAACTTCATATGAAGCTTCGCTTCACCTCTTGGCTTCGTGAATGATTCTAAACCGAAGATTGTCCAAAGTTGACCCTCTATTCCACCGGCATTTTCCAGTTCATATTACTTGTGAGCGGCCCACTTAAACGGGAACAAAATTATGCACTTTCCTAGGGTCAACCGAAACTCTCGAAGCACTATTATCTGCAACATAGGACAAATCATTTAAAGTGTATCTGTGATCGTCGTTATGCAAGAAAACCTGTTGACTGAGATAAAACAGAGTGATGAATTGACAACTGGCCGACACATTCAAGTTCTTTTGATGAGGCAAATCCGTTCGGTTTTTGAAGGGACCCGATGAATCAAAACAATGTTTTGAGGAAAAATTGTCCTGCATTTTACGTTTTTGGTGGTCACTGCTAAAATGATCTGATAATTTATTTTCGTAGATGTCCTAACTAGAATCAGATGAAACTTAATAATATAGTAATAAATTAAATATATATATTACCATACTGCTTTTGCGTATGGATGAATTATGGCCTTAGTAATATTAGTTCCTTAACACTCACACTTCAGTCAGTGAGATCCATTTGTCTGGCCTCAAATGGAGGCATGTAAGGTTTCATCCTACGAATGAGTTTTCAATGTGGCAAGTCGATTGTGCTTGATTTTAATAGGCTAGATCAACCAAGGGTTATGATGTTCGACTGAATATCGTCCATACATTGTTGGTGGTATCAGAGAAGGATGAAGCACGAAGAACAGTAATTGCTTAGTTTTTCGTTTGTCAGCCAGAAAATCTTGGTATAATATAATGAATCACTTAATAGTTCAAAGATTTTCTAAGGACCCTTTGAATATACGGCAAAGACAGCCTGACCATCTACTTCATGTGTCTCTGGAACTGAGCCATTAAAATTCATTCATTCTATTCTACCACGAGCGTGACTGCACCGCGAAGTAGATGAAGCAGAAAACTTGCAACACCGTCGTGGACATTTGCAAAAATCGTTCTAATTTTGATTTTCTTAGAATATTATATTCTTCGCATAATTCACATCAAGCCAAACACAAAATCACGCTAGGACCGAATTAGCGCAAATAAAACAACCTAACCATCGGGCTACTCCTTAACAATTTACTAGACTTTAATCCTGCACGTTGGTGCATCCGTTATTCGTTTCCGTCTGCGCATTTACAGACCATTTTTTTTATCCCCGTTTCATTGTTGTGTGTCCAGTAAAATCTGACGGGGAATGTCGCCAGTTCTAACATCCATCTTTTCGCTTCGTCGAGCGGCTTGAATAGCATACGGTCGAATTGTTTTTGACAAAAACAACAGCCCTAATAATGTAAGTCCAGTCGCTTGATTCGGACATATAATGAGCTATTTGGGGTGAAAAGATCCACAACTCAAATCATTTCGCGCACCTAATGCGGACGAATATACGTTTCCGGTGAACTCTTTCCGATGTTCATACATTCGGAAATTCACACAAAAACTAGGACGGTTCGAAGGAGAATAGTAGAAAAGTTAAATTGCCAAATTCGATACCCACAGACGGGGAAATTATGAGAGATAGTGAGTTGAATAGTTATCAGCAGAGGACGGTTAATAGGATAGTCCGATGATATCTTTATTATTTAGCCATTTAATTTCCGTTTCACGCTAGCATTACTTTTCAAAACGAAATCTACTTTACTGGTTTTGTTAGCTTACAAAGGTAGACAGAAATACCAATCTTATTTCGGTCTCCTTAATGTTGCATTTTTGATGGAAAAAACACGTCCTGTTGAAAGGCACTTTTCACAATTTTGCTCTTTTAAACCTAGAAGCTGGCTGAGAAAACAAAATTGTCTGGTGTAATATTGGTTCATCATTTGCTTCATAAGGCCTATATTGATTTGGGACGAACATTTTTTTATATTTCGGAACTTACCACAATTACGCATCAACTCGGGTATAGATCTGTTTAGTTTGATTTGTGTTATGTATGCAGTAAACCCATGTACGAGCCAGTCATGCTTAAAATGGAATTTATTAGCATCGGTCGACGATGGATTAGTTGATCTTCGGGACCGTGTGCACTTGGATTACTGAGCAGTTTGATAATAGTTTGACCCGAAACAAGTGTTCAGTGTTTAAATAAGTGTGTGACGCAATGAAAACTAAATCAAATTTGACAGCACATTCGACGTCAGCGCGGCTTGTTAATTCACCTTCTCGAACAGATACATGGGAAGAATAACTGGGCTTTGAAACCACCGGTCATTAAGTCATTGGAAAGGTTCGTGACGGTTTATGGAAATCTGTCAGATGAAGTACCACGACCGATTTGCAAGACCATTTGCTGCTGTCCGACGTTGATCGTTTTCCGCGATAGCTTGTTTACTTGAGTGTTATCGGTAATAGATAGTTGGTTGGTGGCGGTTGTGTGTAGCGGATGGCTGTTTAGAAGGGTGAAGGAAAACGTAACTAGGTTCGGTGACTCATAAGTAATTGCGTGTGACACCTAATATCCCATCGTTTGCCACAGATATTGTCTTTGCCATGTTCTTTTTCAGAATAAAGGTCAATTAAATAGCAAGTTGAAATCCTAACAGGATGAAATTTTGTCAGTTTCTCTTAGTGTATTCCCGAAAAATCAATGGTTACTGCTCCTATTCTGCTGTTTACCTGCAGTTTACTTCATTCAGTTTATACAACACACGTGTGAAATCTCGCGCATCGGTCCCTCAACGAAGGATATCCCCTATGGTGATTTCACTCAAACCCGTTCCATGCACAAAAATGCAACCTCTAGAATGCTAAATCGTACCTGGCTGGCCTATACGAATCTTGCATGATTCATGCGGCAACTAACGATCAAGGAGTTGAAAAGTATGAACGGTTGTCGTATGCGTCAGGCGCCAGGAGAGTCTATTTCTGTAATGAAAACTTCGCTTTAAAGTTTACCATTTATGCTAATAAACCTTGAAATGACATAACAACATAGCACAAACGACATTCATCCCAATTATTAGTGATGAATATTGGATCACATGTGACGAATCGATCGGGGATTTGTGGCTATGCTTCGATTGGGATTAACTGAACTTTTATTCATTTTTGATTGGTACTAGTTGAATGGTCGATATGTGGCATTCCGGAACCGTTAGATAGCTTCAGGTTCGAGTTTCGATCAAGTGAGTAAGGTTTTCACAGGCCCACCTTTGGATGAGTACATTTTACTTAAAGAAAAATCCTAAACATTTCATGAGGAATAAAGCAACTGGAATTCTCATGATAACCAAATATATCCATTTCATTTTGTCAGTATTCTTGCGTTATGGTCGCATCTACGTCACTAGAATTGCAATGGGAAGGTTTACCAAGGTGCACCCCAGGAGATTTATTTTACTTATTTAAGGCAAACACTCGGACAACAAACACGTGATCTTAGTTATAGACTTTTGGTTTGAAGAGTGATAGGTGCATGAAACACATTCCTCCCGGGACGCATACCACCGGATTTTGCTTACATTGCGTTATATACCCAATGCTCCAGTCATTTCCACCTTTTGAAATTGGTAATCTTACTCCAGTCCCATCTTAACCACTGGGCGCACATGGTTAATCCGACATAATATAGGTGTTGAGTTGAATGCTCCCTAGAAGGAAACAACCGATTTCATTATAGTTCGTTCATTGTGAACTCTTTCAATCGCTAGTGGGATAAATTAAAATCCAATTACTTGATTTTATCTATGTTGTGAATAATGCGCATCCTGATTGGTCAGAATATGGAAGATGGACTACCCAATGGTTTGACAGAAATCTCACCTTATTCTGTTAAACGATACTAGCACTGCCTATCCACCCTATGCTTTTCGTGGTGACAGAGTTGGAGTCAGACCGGTCAGCACTCATAAGTTGAGTTCAATAATTTTCGTGTGCCAGTTAGAAATAGAGATTAAGAGAAAACAATAGGTATCATTTGCAGATTGAATAAACGAACAAATTTCAGACAAAAAAGACGACTTCCGAATTCGTGTGGAAAACTGCGTTGATCAACAGGAGTGTTCTCTTAATGTCTTAATAACTATCGACAACCAATCTCCGTTTGATTAACGTGAATTGCTTGAAAAACTTCTCAGATGGATTCTACCCGGAAATGGCTGAATCGATAGCCGTTGAAAGCACACGAAATCTGGATAATTACAATCCACAAACGACGGGATGAGCAAAATAAATACGCACAACTTCAACACTGCGTACATGGGGGTACGCGAAAATTCGGTTTATCCCTATTCTGTGTACTGACTGCTTGATCGTGAGTATTTTCAAAGATTTTGATGCGCACCACACGTTAAATGCAAGCGCGGACCGAACTCATGGTGTACATAGTAGACGTAATCAGAGATTCGAATAGGCCCTTCCAGTTTCTGGATCAGTTGAATAGATGTCCACGGTGATGCGACTTGACGAGTGCATTTTATTGGTTATACAGACTTTTGCTTACAAGAAAATCTGCACTTTAAGGGAAAGTAACAAGGAAGAAAAATGGTTACTCTCATTACCTAGTAAACAGGAAGAAAAATGATATTTTGAAGGGGGGATACATATCAAACAACAAAATGCACATTTAAGTAGGTTGCTCAGTTAAGCTGCTAGAACATGGGTCCGGCTCGTCAGGAGTTCAATTCCTAAGAGTGTGTGGAGCAAAAGTCGGAACTTGTGAAAAAAAATGTGCAAAGCACTTTTTGAGATTAACAGTCTGAGAACTAACAGGAATTGAAAGTATCTTGTGAACGAACTTTCCTTTTGTGAATAAGTTTGGTTGACCTGCTGGAGAATTCTTTCGGTGGTGTGAAAGATATATGGCTAGAAATTAACAGTACCCAGAGGGGAATTTCAAGGTCTTAAGTAGAACCAAGAAAATAACAAGGGGGCATTAAAAAAGGATTGGAAAACCTACTGGTATACAAGGCGGGAGACGATGCTCTGTTTCATTTTGTGCTGCTAGCGCCTTCTGATTTAAAATAGCAATCCTGGAAGATTCTTTACATTGATGGAGATATGAGAAGTCCACTTGAGTTCGTTACTGATAATAACCCTTAGATATTTCATAGGATCATCATCAACGAATCAAAGTTTTTCTGGTTTGATGAACGACAGTAAAGATGGATAGATTGACTACGTGAGAAAGAGAGAGAGAACAAATATGAGATGCATTCAGACGTGTTAAGATTTAAACCGACTTGTTCAAAAATCGTACGTGAAAGACAAGTCTCTGGAAAAACCTTAGAATTCATACTTGTTAAAAACGATTTGAGAGACGGTACCATTGTCAGCATGCTTAAATAAGTAAAAAAGAGGAACCATGTGATAAGTTACTGATGTATAGGGAAAAGCGAAAACCGGAATCACGGATGATGAATCAGAAAAATTTTTAGATAAGTTTAGGCCTTTAAGCACAGCACTCTACGTCAGTTTAAGCTGGAAGAAGACGAATTTTGGTTTAGTGTATTTGCCTAAATTCCTGGAAGAGAGACACAGAGCTTTGGTAGGAGCAGATGGTGGTCGCTTGCCGAGACGGATGCGTAATTTATGGGCAAACAATTCAGGATAGTTGATGATAGCCGTGTCCAAAATGGACTTTCCTCCGAAAGAAGAACAACAGTGGTTGGTTGTTTTATACACACAGTCAATAGCAGGATTGATACCTGACTGAAATCACCCTCGACAATGTGTAAATTGTTCTCATGAAGTTAAACAATAAATGCTAAAGAAGAACCAAAGTAGTGTAGAGTATGTGTTGTGAGTTGCAGGGGGTTATGTATTGGTTCGTTCTCCTTGTACTGTTATGAAGAGAAACCCGGGTGATAGGTATCATCAGGCAGTCAGTTCTGATTACGGAGTATGCATAAGTGATATCAGACTTGCTGGAGCGTCCCAGTTTTGTTCTTGCTAAAAACGTTTTCTTGGATGTCTAGCTGCTAAAATAGTTCAAAACGAGTGCTCTCAAAACAGTCGGATTTAGCACTCTATTCTGGTTATCAGATGAGGCAAGTATGGAACTAAACCAACGGTTGGATTAAGGGAGATAGGTCTGACGTTTTGGTGATCAGAGAAAGAATATCTGTGCTGAACAATGTTGGAATCGACTCCTTTGCAGGAGCGGCTTGTCTTGTAAGAAGATTGTAAGATCTTTGAAGCCTAGCAGTGTCTGAGTCTAACCGAGAATAAAAACAGGTCGCTCATTTTAAACAGCAATAATTCCGGAGTCGGTCAACAGTGAATGGAGGTCATAATGAAGTCACATTTTCGCAAGAAAAAAATGGGTGATGATGACCGACCTGCGCCATCACTGATTTTAACAACTCCCGAAGCGTTCGGGAGAAACCCCATAGATCACATCTGTTTAAGAGGACTTGTCGCGACTAATTTACCGTTAAATATTTAGGCACCTTCAGGAAATGAAGATACTTAGCATCTGGTTATCCATTCCAAACCGGTCATGGCAATAAACAAGTGTCGGAGTATTTGTAAACAGAAATATACGTTACTTCTCTTCTTTTTCCGCGCAATCCCATTCCTTATGATCTGTTGCTATGAATTGAGATCACAAAAATTCATGTAGTCTGTCATAGTTTTATAAAGCATTTGTGTGCAACACATTTCTTTTGATACCTGACGAGAAATCCTCTAACATATTCTACTGCAATTGTGAACTGTTGCATCTCGTACTGAATTAACTGAAGTTCCAGAAGGAAAAGGTAAACAAAGGCTTTTGCTAAAATTTCACGGAAATTTTTTCCATAGCAGGGGGATGATGCAAAACTTTCATTATTTACACGAATCAGGGCTTGAAGTCCAGAAAAAGACTATGATGAATCGATCGGGCGAACCAAAGATGATTTCTTTTCCAAAGTAATTTTCAGGAAATATGGTGACCCGAGTTCTTCAAAGAGTTCGTGAATGGATGCAACTAGTCGCCGCCGCTTGTTGAGGTGTAAATTCTGCGACTTGTTTTAAAACAGAAAAGAGCACGTTTAATGGATTGCATGTAATTTCTAGGAAGAATCGCTGACTAATTGCCTTCGATTTGCCAACCGGTTGTTGATTGTGGTAGTATAAAAGGAAGCCTGAAGCAATTAACATAGAACAGCATTGTCTATCGCAAAATACTGTAGAACTAGACGTGGTAACGAGTTGATTTTCTCCGAAAATGGGGTCCGTCAATTGCTGTAGTTCGCTATCCATCTGAGACTTTCTACTTTTCAAGACTTATATTTAATAATTAGTTTAGTTTGCTCATTATTTACACCTTCGTAAAGTTTACTTATGCCGTTTGTGATTGACTTTGGCCTCGTTAGTTGAAGTACAGTAACAAGCGTGGAGACGATCACTGGCGAAAAATGTGGAGCGATGAGCGCGACACTTTTCCATTGTATTCCAATTTCACAGATGAAGCTACTCAGTTGCGTACGGCAAACCATCCTCCACCTACCTCACACAAGCTTCAAGCGTAAAACTATTGAAATAATGACTGTCCAAAGTTGATTTCCAAAGTGCAAACCGAGTGTAGAGCGGTTAGTGTTCCGGTCAGTGGGACGCAATATTTGAGTTGGCCATAGGCGCAGACATTGAAGGCTAGCTTTCAGTAAAATAAAGCGGTACTCAGCTCACTATTAAAAACTGTGGAATCAGGGAGCCGTTCTGACCCGGATCCAGCTGTCTATAGTCTACTAGAGGGGCTGTAATTAAAAGGAACTCTGCATAATCATTACTTCCGTGAACTGATAAAAAGCACAAAGGTAAACGCGACAGCATGAAAGGATGGGCAACAGTTGAGCAAATCGTTGGCAGTATAGAATTATTCAAGGTCGTTTCGTTCAGCCTTTTGTCTATATTACTTGGTACTAGCACTACGTGTTTGTCCGTGGGCTAAAACGAAGTGAGATGTGGATGGGTTGGCGTTGGCCATCTGGGACGTCACATCCCGGCCTATGTTGCTGTCCTTAAACTTATGAGTTCAATTCGCGGGATTCCGTATCCTTATGCGGAGAATATCACAGGTGCGATTAAGTCATGGACGAAAAAACGTGCGAGAGGATTTCAAATTACCTACCGTAAAATAGTTCTGATCTCCAAACGAAGATGTCACTATGATTCCGCGTGATCTTGGTGTCTCAGATAATATTCATGATAATAGCGAAGGCTGTAAAAGTTGGCTTTCATCTGCAAAGGGCGGACCGAAAACAATGCGATATGAATTTACTTTATTAATCCATCATTCAAACACCTGACTTCTAACCAAAGAACCATCCAGAAAAGAACAGCAAGTTTTTAAATGGTGATCTTTGCATTGCCGTGGTTATTTATTTCCAATCAGCAATCTAATCGATCGAGGATGGTCAGACGTTTAACATCAAGATATTTGAGGAAACACAAGTTAGTGCACGAGCTCGTTTTTAGCGATTCGTGCTCATGACATTGCATCACTGTATATTTGGAAAAATTTTCCTTACGAGGGATTGGGTTAGTCAAATTAAAATACGGTGGTGAAGAATTTGTGGTGTTACATGCATAACTTGAAAAACAAGAACGTATTGTGTTAACTGTTTTATTGTCTAGGGTTTGCATTGGGACGGAGGGTGAGCCGGGGGAGTTGAAGGGCAAGCACAAATTGATTGGGAAGGTTCAGTGGAGGATTGTGAAGACGGACTGCGACAGCTTCCGCAGTGCTCAAGAGGGAGACTTTGCCAACCTAGACTGTTGACTTTTGACCTAATACAGGGTCCGGAAAGCTGGCGTCACATTTACGGTGTGGTTAGTCTGAAGGGCACGAATTCAAATCCTTCCACCTCCGGTCAGCATCGAAACTTTGGAAAACCTCTGTTGGCAACAAAACCCTTTCCTGCAAATAATGTACGTTTCTACTTTACTAATAAAAGAAGTAACTGATATATGAACAGAACTCTCCATTACTGTTACCTATTTTATTGAAATCAGCTCTGATTGTTCTCCAGGTTTTCCATCACTACCCACCTTTGATTGCCAATTCTTTCTGCATTTCTTATCCAATATTAATCACTTTGGTGCAAGCCAACTAAGGCATTTGGAATGTTCGACTGGGCCGCAACTCTACGAATACCGATCGTTTGTCTTACATTACCACTCAATAAATGGAGTTGGTCACGGTTTGTGAACGTCTCAAATAGAAACGATTTTGATAAAATAGTAACTGAAAAAATATCGATTTGCTTACTTTTAGACCATATTTGTTGCATTGACCGACGAGGATGGGATTTTGCGTAAAAAGTTTAGCATTTTTGGTGGTTTTTACAAGCCTTACTTAGCGAATCTGCATCTCCGGAATTTCCAGAAACCTGATCCGTGTAACTCAGCTTCATTCGCAGCCTTACCATGGACAGACACTGGTGAACTTCAAACAGGGAATGTTTAAAGCTACAAGCCCGTAGGCAGAAAATCACAATTAAAAGTAAACCAACTAAACGTGGTATTTTACTGTACACGTTTCACGGGTTTGATCAAAACAATAATCCCATCTGATTTGTGGCTTTGTTGGGCCACAAGAGCACTTGTGTACACAGTGGAGAGGATAATCCGGAGTTCAAATTCTAATCAGACAACAAGTTCGTTTGTCTAGATTGGATTAAATCATTTTCCAGTATTCACTTCTCCTTATAATTTAAGTTTCGTTGAAGATTTCAACTATCTCTTCTCTGGATTCCCCAATATCTAGGCAAATATGACAGACTCAAGACCTATATTTTTAGTGCTCCGCGCTTAGATGTGTAAAACTCATGCCAATTGCAAACAAATCGTTTTTGAGCCAATTCACTTGTGCCAAGTCAAGTCACCTATTTGTATTTTACACCTGCTCAAGGTGGCCATTCATCAACATTCACGCATGCAATCGTGAATAATGCTACATTGTTTCATAGAAAGACAACTAGTAGCAACATGCTGCTAATGTGGAACCTCTAGGAAGCTGAACTCTTTTGCGACTGGACTGTGCCCGAAGAACAAACATGATAGACGACAGAAAAGAATGTCAAAAAGGATAAAATCGTTTCGCTTGCATAAATTTTATTTTTCTTCTAAATGATACAATTATTCAGAGGGTCTAAAATTAGAGACAGACAGCAAGTTGGAGGGCGTTAGGTAGGGAAATTACTGGGAATTTCAGAATTCCAAACCGGAATGCTTATTCGCAAGTTAGAAAGTGACGTGCGTTTGACTACGACCTGTTGTCCCTTACGGTTTTAATATCTTTATAACCTATTTTCCCATTGACTACCCTTATTTTTAGTAAGGCAAGTTGCAATTCTCTCAAGAATCTGGCTGAATCATGCAGCATTTAACTTTCGGTGGAAGGATTCGAACCGTATAGCTCCGGATTTAAGCGAAAAACAAGACTGATCACTTGATCAGAACCGGAAGGTGATCATTAAATGCGAAATAGGATCTACGTAACCAGAAAAATTCACATCGCACATGATCTAAGATTTTATGGCGGGAAATCGAGTAAAAGGAAACGAAAACCTGATCGTCTGTATTAGTCCACTGAGATTAGATGTTTGAGATTTTTCCGCTCGACTGGTAGGTAGGTAATTTAGGTAATATTTAAGAGTGCCGCAAACATTGGTACATGAATATTTAAAGATTTTGTCAAAGTGCACGATTAGTTTATTTCCTGATCAACCACAAATTAGCTGTATAAACACTAGTAGTATAAAGAAGGTCCAAGTAACCGGATGCAAGAAACAAATCGGAGGAAGATTTTGCTACCGCTAAAACGGTCATCAGTATTGTCGACAACATCGACCGTAATGTACGCGCTATAATGTTGGTGCTTTAACTGGAAAACCGCTGGTGTGAATCCGCTATCTATCCGTCACTTTCCTAAACGCGTTGGGAACGGATCTGCCCCGAACTAATGGGCAACATAATCCCGTTTGTTGAGAGAGTAAAACTTCTAAATAGTTAAATTAACTTGTACCAATGCGCACAAGGCAGTTAGTGCGAAGAATAACAGGTTTACTTCAGTCTCACTCAAGTTGTATGAGAAATGTTCATTGTGCAGGTGTTACAGAAGTATGGATCATGTTTCCTATACAAGATAGCTCGTCGATTGCTCTACACCCGTGATTTAGGGTATCCTTCAACAGTTCGGATACGGGTTCTTTGGGATGACCGAACTATGTTCCTAGAAAATTCTTCAAAGTCAAAAATGATTGCCACTCACCAAATTTTATAATGAGAATTTTGAATGCATCAACGGTGGATATCCTTCATCATTTTTGTCTTGTCATGGACGAGATCACGACAATCGGTGATCACTTTAAGCCCAGTTTTGTTCCTGAATGTTGAAAAGATTGGATCCTTTGGTCCTGATACTCTTCTTAAGTTCATCACCACACGTGTTGGAGAAAGCAAATGTCTAGGTTTAACGATGTTCTGGTTGACACCCTTTTCGGCAACCAATTTTGCCAGTGAACCATGTTAGTCTGTCAACCAACCGAGCGGAGGTGATAAGTTTATCTCAATTCATTTTGACGGAATGTGATTGAGAATAAACTGATTCAACATGCAATGAAATCTAGTTTCGTCAGTTGGGCGACAGGTCTAGGTTTGGGATTACCGAAATCAGCTGGTTAGAAGTCGAGGAAATGAGTGCCACAATGACGAAAGAAATTAGGAATGTCATCAAGATCTTGGAATTCAGTTAAAAGTTGGAACCAATGCAAGGACCATCCCAGTGTCTTTCTGGACGCACCGACTAGTATGTAATGTTAGTCATGCAAACGAGCGAGAACCCGAGTAACAAACATTCCTACAATTTAAATAATCTAATGGTGGCACTGGGACGAAAGTAGGTTTCTTATAAATCTCGAACCTGGTCTTATGCCTTATACGGTTGAGTTTTAGCACTGAATCCATTATCTGTCGAGCTAAAGGCCATTGCAATGGGATTACAAAAATGGAAAGTAGAGCTCGGAAAGATTCTTCATTCTATTGGTTTGGGTAAGTGTAGAGCTCTGTGACCACATTGTGTGACCATCATCTGCGGGTTATCGACGTTCACTAGTGAAGCCATGGTCGCTGATCTTGACCACAGAAGCTGAAGTACATTCATCAGTGGCATTTGTGCACATACTCAGAACGGTAGAAAGGTTTGACCATAGTCATCCGCATAAGTTTTCTCCCTGTCCCTTTGAAATACGTTTTTAGACCTCTCTGATGGTCCGCATGCAAATGGGAACCAAATTCCTCAGGTGATTTCCTAGATGGCTGTTATCGAACATATGTAGATCTCACGTTCGGTTTCTATCTTGACCTAGCAGGGCAATGCCCAAGGTGTTGGACCCGTGGTAACCCTAGCAGTTTGGACTTCCCAGTTTGAATTTCAATCCTTGATACGACACATTGCACTAACATTCACCAACTATCCTCGAACTTATGCAGGCAACAATCACTGTTGAACGCATTTTAGCTTTTTTGGCCTAGATCAGCAACACTTCGCTAACAATTGAATATCGGTAACTCACAATCCGCCTTTCGACCAATGTTTAGTAGAAGTACCTCTTTCTTTTCAAACGCCAAATCTACTCAACGAGAGCAACCCCACGATAATGATCTGCACTCCAATTACTAATCAGTTGACTGTAAGAGCGCGTTGTCTATTGTGTTTCGCCTGACGGAAAAAATTGGAAGTATTATTATCACGGTAATGACAGTCGCGAAACGAATGCCCGATAGACAGACAATTCATATTCAACTGGGTAAATGACTGATGTTTCCGTGATTACAAACGTAACCCAATGAAAACCGGAGACGATCGGACATCACCCTATGTGAGCTAGCACAGACTATTCTTATTCCGTTCCTATGTACCAAATTCGAAACAATTGGACAGTGGATTTCAGGTCCCGGACGCATTTCGGTCAGAATATCAACAAAAACGATTGTACTATTCTTAATATCTGCGAAAACTGATGACAACACTTAAAACTTCCGATTTATGTCACCATTAGTTCGGCGACGTGTTTACCGAAAACAGGCTGATTTGTCACTTCTCATGTTTCCAGTGTAAAATTGTTTACATACACTAAATGTACTCCAGCTGTGTGAGAGCTGATATTACTTGTCTGACATAGTTCACAGATGTTTTTTAACAATGTTCGAAAACGGATGACCCGACCTTCAAAACCCCGCGGGTGTAAAGATGTAAATGTCACCTGTTTCATTATCTGTTCGCCTTAGATGGCTTGAATTTCCCCCCCGACTGTTTGGTGAAAATTTGCGCTACCCATCGTCTAAACAACGGAGAGCAAACAGCTTGAATTCTATGCTAACATGAAATTCGTTACACAACAGATATGATTATGGTTGAAACGTGCAATCTAAAATTATTGTCAACATTACATATTCAGTTGCTGTCTCTACTATTCGTTACACGTTTCGTCAGTGTTTCATTGTGTATATCCCAAATGGAGCCTACTAGTATGTCGAATCCTATTGGTGTATGCATTGCTTTCTACGAGTGCATTCATACTCCATGACTCGATAAATAATAGCTTAGTTTTCTATGGTCGTTCCTCTTTTAGCCGACTCGATGCACACGAAATTGATGATCCATGTTCATTTTAAATCGTGTTTGTACTGTAACTTTTCAACTTCATTCAAGTCTACCGAAGCTTCCAGTGAAAATTTCGTAGGTCCTCTGAACCCGTTTTAAAATGCGTTGATATAGGCCAATGTCGACGCAAAAGACCAATCAATCGTGTTCTTATTTTTCTGAGTTTATTGGCATTAGTAGATATTCGTCAGTTTTCTTTCCTCCATTTAGAAGATTCACGAGGAACTAGTCTGAATTTGAAAGTCATTTGAATCACTCGGGCTGTGTATTAATTCGGAGTTCCTTTTTGGTTCACATCACTGGCTCATGGAAAATCTTTCATCGGTTATTCAGCGACGACCTTTCTAAAGAGGACATCTGGTTTGATGTTTCAGTTTTAATTAGAAATAACATCATGCTAAAAAGGGAAAATATTCTCCAGAAGCACTCCTCTTGTTTTGTGTACACTCATCAGGCAAGTTGGAGTGATATTTCCTTGTCCATTCATTCACATATTTTGATTCACTGGTAATCAGGCTTGCACTACTTACAAACTGCTAATGATTCAACGGTAGATCTAATGCCGAGACCAAAATTGAATAGTCCAAAAAGAAGAGCAGGAGAGTATCGGGTATGCACACCTGATAGAAAAGAACAATCACAAAACTGGTGAATCACATCCATGATGAATCATGTTCATCCATCGGCTTAATGATAAGCAGATTCCATTCTTAGTTGGCTTATGTAACCTTTTATTATCTGCGCACAAATTCTAGGAGACTGTTTCTTCCTTTGCTTATTCACGTGGTGTCCTACAAAGAGACCATCGACTAGTATTGATGAGGTTGAAAACAGCATCAAACTAGATTGAATCCTTGTCCACTAAAATCTCGGTGCGGTTTATTTTCATTTCACTCGGAATAATCTACGCAGAATGGAAATTCAACTGCCCACTCTGACAGTGTTCATCAGAAGCGGAAAGTGAGAGCTGAAACTCATTGCTAGTCGCCAGGAGAATTGATTCATTCCCCGGGTGTTTTATCGAACTCCGTGTAGTCTACTACAAAATATGATCTCATGACAGGTCCGGAGAGACTCATTAATGTGCATCGTCATTTTAACTGTACATTGGTAGCGTGGGTCTGTCTACAGAGTTGTGTACCTTGAGGTTCTGTTCAGAGACCTACGTGGGAATCGCCTAGTTTTGTGACGCTGAAGTTTTGTTCTGTTTTAGCCATTAACAAGGATAAATTGTTTGCTGCTGGTTTGTAGGTACTGTTTCATTGTGGGGCATTACTGCGTATTCTCAACTTCCAGGACGGTGATGTAGTATTGCCTTACACACTTCCATTGTCTATTGTTGCGTGATCGGATGGAAATTGCAAACAACTTTTTAATCAGTTATTATTTGCGAAATTCCTTTCAGTGAAGAGTCATGGTACGGTTCTGAACTTCCTAGTACGGAAACACTCATTTTCAGTCTAGTCCCCAAAGCAAATCGCATTGGGGCGCTCAAATTGTACTACCTATTTCTGCGATGCGAGTTCCGTGTTTCCGCGCTGTCGGCCCAAAATTCGTGCTTTTCCTCATATCCGCTATAGACTAATAAGTAGCTTCTTACAAATTAGCCGTTTTTAATTCCCGGCCACGTATTTTGCATTTTCAGTATCACTTCTGATCGTCTTCTTCCTTCATATCATTTGATAGATGGAGATGGCGATCAGCAAGGGGCAGCCATTTGGGGAAATTCGATCGTCGGGTGAGCGGATTGTAATCCGCAGCTATTTTGGTTGGACCACTGTCGGTCATGTGTGCTCACGTCGGTGCATCTGTTCCAATGTCGCTCTTTTGATTGTTTTAATTTCAAAACTATTTAACCTAACAAGTTTAGAGAGCACACGATGTGGCGAATACTTCCTTCTTGGCGAAGCTTGCTCTTTGCTACTTGTAATACCCGCACTGATGGGATATAACAGCGGCTACTAAATTTACTACCGCTCAGCAGACACCAATATCACATATCCTGTCCATCTATCGCCGCCCTGTTGCACACTACAGTTGAACTGCTCACTGCAACCGTATTTGGTGTGACTGTATTGCGCATGAATCGAGGAGGAGTCCATTGAAGAATTTGAACAGCTTCATCGGGCAGTCCCTAGTACAAAAACAAGCGACTGACGTCTTACATTTTTGACGTATTTCGGTTGTAAAGTGTCAAAATGACTTCATCCATTTAAAAGAAAATATATAATCAGAAAACTGACAATTGCTATGAGTAAAATAGGATGTTCCGTCACGATTAGGAAGTCTGGTCAGGTAGCCCATGCCATTAGTGAGACCATTTCAGTAAATGGTCATTCATGAAATAATTCACCATACAATGTCATCGCTGAACTCACCGCTAGGAAACCATGGACGCACTGTACGGCTGTTTCATCCTTGTTGGGAATCATCAACAGTACTAAATGGTTGTTCTAAATTGGACTGACTGCCATTCGGACTCCACCCTTCAAGCAGGAACACCGGGTCATCCAGTCAATGTTACATCCCGGAAAAGATCTGAATTGGTGGAAGCAGTTCGACTCGAATTAACGGGACAGTTAAAATGTCCCTCGCCGAAGTTACCGGGCATTTCTGGCTGTCAGGGAGGACGAGATCCGAGCAAACCTAATTCGGTAATTCTTGTTTGCCTAGACGGAAGCTAGTGGCACAACGGTAATACGCGTGTATTCCAGTTGAAAACTCCGGGTTCAAACCTCAGGAGCGAAGGCGAATATGCACCACTGGTGAACGCTAATAACAGTGAAACTCGAGTCTGGTAACGCCCGAGTGCAAGACTGATCGGATGACCTGGGGTTTTTGCGTGAAACATGGAATCCGAATGACAGTTAGCCCAAAATAGAATACATCAATCCCACATACTACTTGCAAGTAATTGGAAATTATATAAACGGTTACTAATAAACATCAAAATACGTTGCTAGTAATTATTAGTACTCCAACTAAATGGAGAGAGCAGACATTAAATGTCCATCCTCTCTTTGGTTCACTTCAGTCTTTTGGTGACATGTCACAGACTGGTTGTAATCTCCGAATAGGAACACTGAGTTCATCCGGTGCGAAATGTGTAAAATATCAAACAACTGCTTGTATGCCCTTAGATTGATGAGGGAACATTCAGTTTTACCTGTGCTTACTGATGAATATACGGCGTTATGATGAAAATCATCGAGTTCTTGCACTTTGGAACGGTTATTGGAGTCCTAACTTTAGGTTAAATGTTATGCACAGGACTTCATAGTCTACCGGCTGGGCTCATATTTAACTCCGAGAATGAGCATACTTACCGTGGGCCGATTACATATCGCTGCTCCTGGGGGTGATTATTATATGCGGGGAAATTGCAGGGCCAGTCTTTGATCATTGGCAATCCTTAACAAATGAATAGATATCCCGTATTGTAGAGCAAGATTGAGTCACCAACGTAACCTCAGGATCTTGTCTCACAAAAGCAAATTTATATAGAATAGAAGATACAATGCACACTGCCTATTCTGAAGTCGATGCCCCAAGTAGGAGTCTTACCACGTTCGACGCTCGTGTCTACGATATCTCAGTGGAATATCATTTTGTAAGTAAGAAGGACTTGTACTTTAAATGTTCGACAGTCACCATCGTGCTAAAACTGTCATACGTCTGTGGATTATTACATGGGATGCAGTGCTGGTAACAGTTCAGTAAGTTAAAGAATGAGAAAGCTGCAGACGGTATGGTCATTTACAGACAGCCCCTGTAGGTTTCTGAGTCCATCGCTATGCTAATTGCTCTCCCGATTATAAATAACCTTTACATACTCTATATGCTCACCGAAGCACATGCGCAAGGTCCGAACTTTGTATTTCTATCAGTCAGACACGGTGACTGTCTGCAACCCATTCACGTAGACTACAGCAACATTACCGATACCTTAGCCGCATGTTTTCTTCCTCGTATGATAACAATCAGTTTGGCGAATCGTTCCTAACCTTGATTTTTATCTTTATACCCGTGCAATGGACCAGTCTTATCATAATTATAAAAGAGTTCAAAAACAAATGACAGCATAACAGCGTCACTAAGTTGCATGGTATTTTGTTGCGACGAATCAGCCCCATCGAGTCTTTTGCCTAACAACTTGAAACCAGTGGGATCAAGTCGGCAAAAGGAGGATTCTTAAACCGACGTAAAACTTTCGATTCAGTCCAGAACCTGGTATTTTAGTGAATACTTAGGTAGCAGTTATTTGATTAGCTCGGGTTCAGTCTTGCATTTGATAAATATTTGTTGTCGGAAAGACCCATTTAGACACCCCATCTTTCCGCCCTGGAAAATAATCTGTATGAGTTCAGTAAAATTCAAGGAAAACGTTTAAAACGTACAATCAGGGAACGACAGAAATTTTCGAGCTTGTCGTTTGTTTATCATTTTCCATAATTTACGTTCTACTTTGCCCATAAATCTTTTGATTTTGGACTTAATGATTGGTTTTGCTCACCGCGACAAAACTTTGGCAGAGCTGAGGTTAGGTTAGGCAATACACAACTTAGGAACGGTTTTGTGTCTCATGCGAAAAGTAGAGGCACAAACCACAACTGATGAAAACCACTGTAGAGGAATAAGCACTGATAACAAAAGGCTGAAAAATGGCTAAGGGACTTACGGTCCCCTCAAAAACGGAGGCACTTAAATCAGTTTTTGTTTCAGTCTAAGCAACCCTTATCAGGCAAAATCAACTAACCTCAGTGCTTCGTACTTAACCCGTTATTCTTGCTTATTTTCACGAAAAAAGACACGCATTTAAAAAATTGCAATATAAAATCGATTTTCTGCCCTTATTGTTCCAGTTATGTTACAGTTTAAAAGTCAACTAGAAATTTTGCTCCGTGTCGTTTTTTACTGTCCCTTTGTAACTACTTTCATCAAAACTTCAGTTGGAAGAATTCCCTGTGAATATTTTGTTCTATGATGAATCAATCCTATTTATGCCTGACGTGTAGAGTACCTGCTTTGGTAATCACATACCTTAGAGTACACAGATAGCGTTCATGTCCTAAGTGGAGCACAAACCGACGACGTACGTAAGTCTGGAGCAGAAATGCGGCAAACGATGCGAAATTATATGCCAGCCATCTCGATTTAGTTCGTTCTTCCGGAAATTTTATGCACCATGATGAAAATGTTTGTTTTGATTTTGTTGTAGATAGACCAGTTGAAACAGTCTATTTGTAATCAAGTGGCGTACACTGTTCTTCCTCGAGTCTGGACGGCATTCAAAACCAAGTACGTTTTAAAAGTGCATTGAAGATCGTCAGTGATTTGAGTTTTATTTGTATTCCTGCAAGAAATTGACTGCTTTATTAATCGCAATGATTTGTTTTCCACAAAAACTAGGCGATCAACCACTAGATGTCATGGGTTGCCATTGCCTCTCAGTTCTGCATTTTGGTGAGTCCTCGGTGGCGAGTTTCCTTTTTCCGGGCTCCATTTTGTTGCTGCTGTCTGAACCAATGAATACATAGGATAAGAATAAAAACTAAAAATAAAAAAAATATATGAATGATGCGGATTTTTATTGGCATTTTGAGAATTTTGTCTACGAACGATTTACCTTATTTATCCGTATGATTCAGACACGTTGAACTTTTGAACTAGTCCTACAGAACAGGTGGAAACAACACCAAAGAACAAACCGGTTCATTTTCATTAAATCATAATCATATCATTGCATTACATTAATTATCACTAACGCCATTTGGAATCAGGAATGTGAGTAGTGTCTGCCAAATCTGTCTGGTGATTTCGTGCTGTTGGATGACCAATCACGGGACATTAACATGGGAAACGCAAACCAGAATATGTAGCCGAGGTTTCGCGGTTCATCTATCCATTTAGAGCTCATATTTTCGTCGATTCGACGGAACAAACTGAATAAAGTTAATTAATTTTCGAATACACGCTAAAAACTGTTTTGGTCTAGTTTAATTACTTACAATGACAGAGCTGAAACCAACGTTAAGAATTGATCCGGTTGTTTGATACACACGAATGTTCGCATCAAACCATTCATTTGTGACAAGAAAAATAGCATCAAAAAAGTAAATATTTTAGCACCAATTCTAATACAACTTTTATTGTGAATCACGTAAAATTTTGTGCCCATTTTGATGAGTACCACCAACTACGGAGCGACGTCTTGACCCAAGCGAAGCAGCTAGCACAAACTAACGACACATAAACAAGGGTTGTGGATATCCGATGCCGGGGGAATTTACAATTAGCACAACTTTGCGATTATCCTCCTTGAAAGAACTATCAACGAAGAGTTAATCCTAATTAGAAAACAAACTTCAGTCTTTCACGGATAATTGAAACTGAATAGTGACCTATACGTCCGTGAAAATTAGTGTGTGACTGAGTTCATTCCAAAAATCTAACTTGATGAAAATGACTGCCCTCTCCACCGGATTCGTAATCGAAGCTGGCGTTTCATGACGAAGGGCACCGGTTTTTGTTTGTCTTCCAGTTGACCAGTCGTACTTCACAACCTAACGAGTTTTCATATCAACTGCAAGGTGACAGCCTCCCACCATCCCCATGCCAGCATTTTCAACTGGTTGACAGTCCGAACAAACATGATACGTAAATCAAACTGGGACAAACGTTGTCACAGACCGGAGAAGAACTCGTCTGTCTCCTGATGTTTCCATATATTTATATATATATATAATATACACATAATATCACCATTTTTACGTGAACAACCATTCTGAATCTTGAGATTGTGGGGCCTGAGAAACGGTAAACCAACTCAGTCATTAGATATCCTTCAACTATGGGGTGAACAGAGGTGAAAAAACAAACAAAAAGACAACCACACGAATAGGACGCATAAATTACGAGATGCAAACATCTTTTGCCATCTTCAACGCTGTCCTCGCAAAACACGTTGTTCACTGATTCTGAGTTACCTTTTGAATATTTTTTGCAGGTAGTTGAGAATTACGTATTAGTACATTATTGCTTTGCGCTCCACAAAATGCGTCCTTTAGATTGCTCTATTAACATGTTCGGAATTAAACCATCAACTTTACTGTTCAAGTGTGGCTCACTGTCCAAGATACCGAATTGCTTTTCATTTCATTTCATCAATATCCAGTAATCTAACACGGAGTGGAGTTCTCGATTTTGCTCGCTGTCGGGTCTTTTGAATTACCTAGGTGAAAATAACCTGTTTAATCGGGTGAAAAGAGTCTCGCATGGTGAGCAAACATCGGGGCGAGAGTTCAGATAACTTTGCGTTTCTTTTCTATAGTCAAGTTGAGCTTCCTGGAAATCTAGGACAAATATATTTTTGAACGCGCGGTTTGGTGAGCTCATGTAGTCTTCAAAATTACGAGGTAACGAGCGGAGCGGCTCAGATCTTCTATTACTAAATGTGTCTCTGTGGGATCAGAGTCAAGTTGTGCGATGCAAGATCACAGTGGCGCAGTCGGATATCATTTCCGAATGAGTTGGTCAAATTTCCTGAATTATCTCTAATGCGTGACCCATCGTACACTGCAACATGCTACCCGACAAAAGTTTGAGAAGTTATTTCTCTTCTTTTTGGTCTTTCCATATGTTAGTTATGTTTAATGTGCAATAGTTTCGAGAAGAAGTTTTCAAAAGACAGAGTACTCATCTAAGTGCAGTGCCTGTGATCACATATATCCTGCAAGATTTTTCCAGCATGAATAAGCCAGATATAAAACAAACAGAAAACGAAAGAGATAATAGACTAGCTGGCTTCGATCAGAATTCTCCCCAAATGGATAAGGAATCTGAAAATTCATGGCAACTATTCTATCTATGATTTCTGGGGACGAGCAGCACGTTGAAATTCATTTTTGCCCACAACAAAGCGACCTTTCGATACACAGACGAGGCAATTTTGTTTTCACGATCTACTCCTGCGATTGCTTTGCAAATTACACTGGACTTGCAAGCAGGCGATCAAAAGTCAAAATCTCTGGACGCCCCAATAAAAATATGATTCCCAGAGTACGACAACATGGAATTGCTAAAGCTTGAACGCGACTCGGATATCGTACTTCATGCGATGGCTGAATGATGCCAGACAGGCCACGAGAATACTGAAATGGGTTTGTTTTCCGAATTTTCCAAGAGCTTGACCCAAAATGTTAGGGTAGACTTTTTAGGCTTCTGGGATGCACTAAAGTCGGTAATCTACAAATGTCTAAACAATGAGGCTATTTTAAGTTAGACACACCAAAAGACAATGCCAGTGCAAATAGATGTCCGTGTCATCCAGTCTCAGTTCTGTTGTGCGCATGAACATAAACAACAACGAACAAGCAAGTTGAGATCGCATCGTCGTTGGGTCACTTGAATGAAAATCGCCTTGAAAATGGTTGGCTTTGACAATCGAAGCGTCTGCTGGTCACTGTTTCGACCGACAACAATGTTTGCTTGTTGCATGACCTATTCCGAGGGGTTACTTCCGGCTCCACGTACAGGGCCGACAGAAATATTCCTCTCAATCAATATTTGTTTTTGCTGACGGTTTTAATTACTCCTATCTGTGGTCGCTGTAAGTGCGAGGTTAAAAATTACAAAAGATGAGCACTTTCAAATCGTTAGGAGAATTTTAGACTTCTTACTGTATTTATTTGATTTTATTATACCTAACTGCGATCAAGAATCGGTACATTAGGGTGCAAGTTCTCAACCTACGCTGAACATCTTTTAAAGCAATGGTACCCATAGAAAGCCTCTACTTAGGAATTGCTGCGCAGGTCTTTCACATACGGGGGGTAGGATAAATGAAGTTAGAATATAAAGGTGGATTGAATGTTCCTTGATAGTTAGTTTAGAGCTGGTGGCTAAACCCTGTTTCTACATCAACTGCGGGTGGTGTACGGAGTATGACTGTATACCAGCCAGATTCTGTGGCGGAAGAATATACTAAGTATCCAGGATTTCCGGCTGTACGCAGCGGGATTATGAACTACACATCCGGTCACCGGTCTGCATTAGACTGCGAGGCGATTAGGCAATTCCGCTGTGTTTAAGGGTAATCCGTGTGGTCCATGACTTGGGACAGGCCACTTCCGTTTACCCGAGCTATTGCGATTTGCACAACCGGGCAGTAATAAACCCAAAGTGGAACCCTGAGGGAAAGCTGAAAAAACGGAGAAGGTGGCAAATGTGTGTTGGAATGTGCACGAAGTTCCTCCTACTCCTCCCTCCATTTCTCATTACGTTCTTTCTCGCTCATGGTTCTACCGGCAAACGGTCTGTGCACAAGTTCCTCGTCGACTATCTGTTATATTTTTAGGAAATCTTTGGTGTGTCTTGAAGTAAAGGCCCAATAATTTGATGTGACATGGTTTATGATTTCTTCCGAAGCAAATATTGTTATTTCCAGGTAAGCAAATTTGTGAAGAGAAGCTCTCGTTCGGTGAGGCCAACCAGTACTGCGGGTTTATAATGATAGTAACGACAATCGTATTAAAGTACTCGTGCGTCCAATTTTACCATCATTGTGTGAGCTCCTACCTAAGTCAGTTAACAGGCTTTGATCCGTCCAAAAACGTTGGATAAGTATCCCAAACCTGATTGGTTTCTCTGCAAATTATTCGGTGTACAAAACGTTTATTCACGCAGGAAATGGGGACCTTAATGCTGAAATGAAATGTGGAGAAATAGGTCGCTTTCTTTGTAATTTATTATCAACGCCTTGCAATTTTGATAAATCAAAATGGAAATTTCAGTCATGAAGTAAATAAAACAAGATTGTTTATGGGGAATGCATTTGGGACCAAAAAGTGTTGATGACAGTTTCACAACAACCAATGAGATGCAACCGGGTTAATTTTGTTGAAACCGGTTCGTGACATGGAACAGTTAACGGTAAATGGTTTTTCTGACTCCTAGAAGAAAATCGCTTTTTATGTGCATTCGGACGGCAAACACGGTCTTCGAAATTTATTTTTTCAGTTATTCAGCTGCTTGGTTTGATTATGCTCAGAACCATGCCACGGGTAACAGAGTAAGTTTGGGCGATTTAAGTTGAACGAGTTCGGAGTATGTCAGTTTACACTGCCTACGGTGGCTTTTGTGAATAACCCTAGGTACTCGATCGGCTGAGGCAACAAATATTGCTCAATAGCAATTGCCACCTATCTGTTCAAGATAAGAGGAGATTTTTTCAGACATTTCATCTTCTCCGGCCATTGAATGAAACCTGAGGCCAGACCAGAGGTGATCACATTGACAAGGCTTTTGCCATTTCAGTCATTTTTGCTATAGACATCACGTTGTTCTCGCTGGCCTTATTATCATACCTGACCCACCGGGATTTCAAGCGATTTCAAAATCATCATTGACGGTTGGATTCCTGTGCAGCGGACCACGAAAAACATAAGACAAATCAGCTCCACACTACTTGTGCAATAAGAATGGAAAATAAACCACCATGAATTACTCGGTTTGAAATTGCATTTGGTTTTGATAAAATATCGAATGTCATCCGTCATGCAAGCTGTATACGTCGTCCGCTAAAATAAATCGTTCGCCGTTGTTTAATCTCGGATAAATTGTTTCCACAGGTTCGTCTGTTTTCGGCAATGACATTTGAATCTGACCTGGTGGCGTTATCTGGCCACTGGAATTTGGACTCTGTTGCTATCGTCGGGAATTGAGTGATGTGAATCAGCCTCGGAAATAATGTCTTCGAACCTATCAATCATCTCAAAAAGCTAACATTACTGACAACAAGGATTTTGTCTTGCCTATTTGACGAATCATTTCTAGAATACCACAATGCTATTTTTTCTTTATTCATATAGGCAGATAAATTGAAAACAATGCCTTACTGTTTGTTCTTTCTGAAGTTTCATATGTAACAATGCGTCGTAATTTCTTTGAAAAGTTTGTTCAAATTGTAGAAATTAGAAAGGAACTCTTCACTGATGAACAACGAACTAAACGACCAAAATATTGACACTAGCTGCCTTTATGAGCCATATGTTATATGCCGTTTTTCACATTTCAGTCGTCTGTGTTATATCAGTTCACGTGATCTTGAAGTGCACGGTATATAGGACATACCCAAATGACTGGCTGAACATATCCCGGCTTCCGTTAGTAAGGATAAAGCGGGGATGATAACCGTCGTAATCCTGGAACTGGTTGATGTTCGGCAGTGGAGACCCAACTGATTTGCTCACTAACTCTAAGACAATTCATGCACTATCGAAGTTTAATGTGCGACACGGTTGATCCGTCAACGAAAGGCTGCAGGGTGCCTAACATGGCAAATTAATTTGAATAGGAAACGATTTTAAGTCGTTCCTGTTCGTTTTATGGCATCATCGTAAATCTTATGGAAGATGCAGGTCTCAGAAGTTTTCTGGACTATAATCTACTATGCCAACGAACTTGTTGTTGCTGGTAGAGAAGATTTTCTGCGGAATGCTTTCAGTTAACATTAGGATGATGAGGGATGTCGGTGAAATATGCATCGAAAATTCTGGTCAAAATTTGGCGAGTGAGAACCTAACGTCAAACTTGGTTCGGGAATAAGCGTATAGTTCTCAATGGTAGCGAGTGCCAAATTTCGTAAGGAAACAAAACTTGACGAAAATCTGGGAGTCACAAGTGAATGATGAATTAATTCGGCTTGAGAATCATATTTTTGAAGTCAATTCTTGTCCATTAGTAACATTCGATTAGAATTCAACAGCCAACTGGGAATGTGAATCCCAGTAGTGACAAGGCGGTTACAAAGAATTAATCGTTCACAAGGTGCTATGCTGGTCGTCGTACAAAGAATACAGCCTACGGGATAGGGCGCATTGAGAATAACTACTTCTCATTGTTGAATTTCAAGAATCTGAAACTTCAGTGTCCGAGAAGTGGATACGAAATCAAATCATCTGGATGCTCGGCCTACCCATCTCATTAAGGGTTGTAAGCAGCAGTGATACCAACACGTTGCGAAGTACCGCGGCTCGGATGCATGAACACAGGCATGTTTAAAATGGCAAATACGCGGATGAAGTATTCGATAAGAATGACTGCGGAAAAAATTCAAATGGTAAAAGCAGGAGGAAAACGAGATAATTCATCGGCGATTGTTATCGGAAACTTGTTATGTGTGGATTATGGGCGTGGTCAGTTGAAGTCTACGCTGTCACTTAGAGGGCCGAATTGCATTGAAAAATGGCACGTATGGCGCATTAAAACTTTGCCTTTACTTCGATGCAGAATCGGCTCTTGGGCAAAAAATAGAGTTTTCGGGGACAAAGAAAATAAATCACATGAGGAACCCTAAAAGGACCAGAAAAACTCATGGGGTTTGTTTAGCTCGAGACGGCCAGAAATTGGGACCGAGAGTCATCTAGCTAGAGCATCAGCTGCAGTTATTTTCACATCCCTAGCGATAAACGAGGTGGTACTGAGATACTAAGAGTTTCACCGGATCACCCCGTTTTGAGTCCTTCTACTGGACTGATTGTCAAACATGAATATTACCACCCGTTGGTCCTATACCATTCTAACGTAGTTACTAGCCAAAAATGGCTTTATTATTTAAAGGATTCGGCCAATGAATTATGTTCCTTTTCATTTGCGAAATGTCTTTTCTCGATTAGAATCAGTATTTCGGAAACAAACATTGGTTTGCAATTTTGGTTTAGAATAACCTCAGTTGAAAACTATGATAAACCAGGTGCACCAGGCTATCATCAACACGATTTACTGCACTTTCCTCATTGATTTGAAACAATCCGCGATAGATGCATGTATAAGAGTTATTACAGTTTATGATTAACGGGGGATCCATTTTGAGTTTTGCACAAACATTCCTAATACCTCTTCCTGTGCTTTAACGTTTAGCGCAGGGGTAACTAGTTGGGACGATTTAGTCTTTTCAGGCCTGACCTTGTGGGCCCTTTGGAGAACTGAAATCCTAAAGTACGATTTTCTTCTATTTCAACTAAATTTCAAGCATAATTTTGTCGATACTCACAGAAACCGCTGAAATTTCTGGTCATGTACTTCAGAATCTCCATGGCAAATCACTATACTGTCCAAGTAGATAAACGTGTCACGTAGTCATTCCTTTTTGATTATATTGCCCATTATTCTATGGAAGCATACGATGTCATTGGTAACGCGGAACGTTATGCAGCAAAACTGATACAGATTTCCGCGGCCGTCCGAAGCATTTTACTGTTTTCTTCGCCTTCTATGAAAAAGTGGTTGTATGTGCTTTTTAATTGGAAAGTGCTTAGTACGTCGAACTGAGAGATTTTTTATAGGAGAGATTTATGGATTCATAATTTGATTATTTTTGGCATTCTGTGGATGCTACTAAGAAGTGATCTCTTTATGGAAGCTCTGAAGGCTCTAAAGTATTTGCATGCAATGGTACCCGGCTTTCAGTTTATATGAATAGTTCATCTGAAGAGCACCGGAGCTGAGATTTTTGGCTATAGATCGACAACTTGGTTCCAAGTATTCAAATACAGGTTGAGGCAATACTGGGTCTGCAACAAGGCACCAAATAAAGAACATGGATTCGTGGATTTTAAAAAATAACTCAAACCAGTTTGCAGTTGAAGGAATTCGTGCCCAAGGGGGATATTGTTTGACTAATTTGGCATCAAACACCAACTGATAAATTAATACCTGGTCATATTGTGTTTTATGGTAACAGTAATGCTCGTAAATTATACGTGGTAAAGATGTGGATGCTATCGCAACTGGACTCTAGAACGGCTCAATTTTCCAGTCATGTTTCTGAACAAGATTTAAGGCATACCATTCTGAGCTACACTTATCGGTGATCGCCTTCAGTGGAACTACGTTTAAGTTCATCTAAATTAACAGCATTGGAACGGCAATATAGAGCAGCAGCAACGAATGCACTCAACGGTAGACTTTGAAACTCAAGCAAATCATTTACCTCCCAGAGCACCGGTAATGTCTACATTTCCAAATCTCCTGCTTGCAGCGTTCCGAACAGGACATTCCAGTCGACCATGGAAACCTGGACTATGGCGTCTCACCACTGGTAACGCTGCCAGTGGTGAGACTGGAATTCCCAACCTCTTCAACACTAGGCTATCTTGCCGAAACATCAAAGTGGTGATAGGTGGATCAACAAGTTGATGTCATGATACTCCGACAGATCGATGCTTGTTTTCATGCAGCGTTTATCTGGTCGTCTTAATTGGAAATCATTTTTTACATCAGCTTCGAAAAGAATTCAGTGCTTGCTGGAAGACCGTATCCCGCGTGTAAATGTATTTTGAACTGGCTGATGCAGGTTTATAAGCACAGTCTTTAATTAGATTTATTAACTGCTTCAGAGACTAATGCAAAGTTTGACCATACTATTGCACAGCAAAGGTTCAGATATGTCTAGAAAGATTTGACTTTTCCGTTTAGACCCTCAGGGTTTGAGAATAAGAATGGCACTCAAAAATGGTACGTTCCTTTGCATTGTTATGAGCAATAGAAGCCAAAAGTTGGTTAAGGTGGCAAGTGTGTTGCGATTTAAGGCCTCGATGGCGATAAGGAAGATGCAGAAGGTTCGGTTCCACTGAATCCACTGATCATCGTTGTCTGTCGCATTGGGTCAGCATCAAATTTCTGTGGTCGAAACAAATTCTTCATTTTGGTGGCTAGTCGATCAAGTTGTCGTGGATCTGCAAACAAACACCAGATTAATGCAGAAGACAGAGCGATGATGAATGCGCTTTAACCGGATAATCACTCATGCATAGATTTGAAATGGGGCGAATAATCGAAACGTTATTGTTTATCAAAACGACAAATTCAGACATAGCAGTCGATAATTTTCATACACGATTTTGATTCATATCTCGCATCTGGACGTGATTTGCATTATTCATACATTTGAACATGTGCTAGCATTCACACCTATCTTTCGGCCTGTTACTATGCTGTCAAATTTGTTGCACGAATTCAAGTATTGCAAATGATAGTTAAACATTACCACAACCTGCTGTGTGTGTTAATAAATGCCCTATGCATTCAGACCCTTTTCGTAATCAAATGAAGAAGGTGGTGAAATATTTTTCTTACATGAAGATCATCCACAATGACAAATAATTGAATGGCATTATGTCACTTGTGCAGGAGATAACCTTTCTGACTGGCCAGGCCACAATTCTGTCGTGGTTGATTTCTTTTTTCTCATGGGATTTTTGGTTCCATTATAGTCTCCGTTCGCTTCTACAATCGGTCGGAAGTATTGCTGTTTAATAACCTTGTTTCTTATCATGGACGGAGGTCACGCATTGTTTTGCCTCAAAGTTCTAATCTATCTGGAAGAAGCACTCATGCTAGCTAGCAGGCGCCTCTTAAATGCACCTCTCCGGCCACGATGTCCATTTCAGCGTTGTTGAATACCAACATCAGTCCTCATGTTAACGAAAATGTCGGATCTGTCCCTCGCACTTCAATCACCGATCCATGTTCACACTTGTGTCATCTGCAAACAAGAACGCGTTTGATTTGACTGACCTTTCCGTTTCTCCCACAGGAGGCGACGCCATTTTTGATAGGGTTAATACCAACCACTCTGATTTATTTTCCCTGAAACTGCCTTCCCCAATTTCAGCTAGTGATTATTATCTGGTTCTGTTAAGTTCCCGGATTCAGTCTAGGTCAGCCTTACATTCCTTCAGGCGAAAAAATCAAATCCAATTTCGCCTCCGTAACTTTTTACACAGTAGCCTAATTTTTCTTCAGAAATCACTTTCATTCGCATCTACCTGTTTCTCTTTGGAACCCTTGCTCATTGACAGTGTCAAACGTTTTACAGAGACGGCCAACGCAATCTTTGATATCTGCTGTCCCTCAGAAACACTATTCGTCTCAAATGGTCACATCTCCATCCACAAACTGGAATCTCTAATAGGACGCAAGGTCTGCTTCTACAAATCCCGTAATAACTCATGTGCGGTATATTTCTAACCTAATAAAAGCTGAAATGAAACGCATCGACACTGCATTCGCTAGCCAACTGTTGAGTGGTAACGATAATCGATTCCTATGGCAAGGCATTCCACTGCTGTGTGAGAAGAAGAAGAAACATGCCGAATTTTCTGCGGATGCCGACAGCATCAGTCAGGCTTTGGTCCATCCTTCCATTTCTATCCCAGTCATATTTAATCAGGGTGATGATGTGGCAGTTACATGTTTTTCTAGGGAAAAGTTTGGACTTCCTTGCAGCACTAAAATTATCACAGGGGTCGGCCCAACAGTCTGCCGACATCTATTTTAAGGCATGGTGCTATGTCTCTGACGGATGCATTTACTTTACCTATTAACTCATAATTAATCCCGTCTTCTATCAATGACTGCTGGAGACCCGTCACTATTATTCCCATCCCAAAATCTAGCAGTTCTACTGCTTTAGCAAAACGTTTTCGCCTCATCGCTTTGACATCTTTTGGTCTTAAACTGGCAGGCCGTGCTATACTTGAGCGCGTGCGTCCTTCTATCTACCATCCTCACGACCCTTTTCAATTTGACTGTAAATCTAAGGGATCCAGTGTGGACGCTGTCGCCTCCCTCATTCACCACATTTGTAGGTCCTTGTACGCATCGATTAAATCTGTGCGTTGCGCCTTCCTGGACTATTCGTCGGTATTTGACGCAGTCCACGGTCTCTTCTACTTCACAAACTGCAAACATTTGCTTGTCCCAATTCTTTATAAGTATGGCTGTCTGATTACTTTACTAACCAAACCCAGTGCATACGAATGGACGGTATAACTTCAAAACCGTTGATTAACAAATCGGGAGGGCTTCAGGCTGCTATTCTGTCGCCATTTCTCTTTTCTACTTACATTATCGACTTTTCAACTAGCAATCCCGTGACCTGTTTGAGTATGTCGTGATGTTGCCCTTTTTCAAGCCATTTTGAACAACGATGATTTTGAAAGCTTTTCCAACAACCTATCTTCTGTCTACGATTTCTTCGCACAAGCTGGTTTAAATCTCAACAAATCTAGAGGATTCGAATACCTGTTCTCTTTTTCTCTCGCCCATTGTCGGTCAGCCAACCCATCCGAAGCGTCTTCCGTCAACTCAAAACACTTACCAGTCTTGATTCTATGAAATATATAGGAGTTACTATTGATAAAAATCTGAAGTGGACTACTCACATTTCTACCTGTGTAAAAGCTTGCCGATGGCCGTCATTTGAAATCAGGAAAATTAGACACTACAAGGTGAATCAAAGCACCCTCTCCCGATTTGTATACCAGTGTGTTTTTCCAATACTTCTTTACTGTTCTCCAGTTATATTTTAAGGGTTACTCAAAAAAAACTTTAAAATTCTTCGCCGGATGCCGTCAATTATCGGTCGTGTATCCTTTGTAACAATAACTGAATTGTACCTAAATCTATGTGATCAACACTTATCTGCATGCAAAAAGATTTACTCACGAATGTCGTCCGTATTCGAGGCATCCTCTACAAAACGATCTTTTAAATTGCAGTTTCATATTTCAAGGTGATCCACTTTTCGTTCCGTGCCCTTTAGAATCACTATTTATAGGAACTTAACGGGTTCAGTTTTAACTTGCATCTAGACGAACCGTGACCGGGTTTCAGCCGATTTCCTGAGCACCGCATAACAATGTGCCCAGATCATTCCTCGTTGAGTTTTTATTTCATTTTTACAAAGTGATGAGTTCAACTATTTTCCTATTTTTCCTGCACCGTTTTTGACCGAAATGCAACACTTTTTAAGCAGAAGTCTGCACAGTAAAGTACAATTTTGTAAGTGACCATCAGTAATCTTTCGGTGACCTTTTACCGCCTACTTTTGATCGAATTACCATCGCTTTGGCTAATGGATAGAGAGTGCCTTTGTGACATTTTTTTCTGTGCAAGCAAAAGAAGCCCGCAGATTGCATATAAACATCATGCCAGAAAGAATGTATTCAAAATGAGCGAGTCCAAACCTCCTCCAGCTCAATTGGATTAGGAAATGAAGAGTTACTGTAGCTGTCAATCGGTTGATTGAGCTGCAGCTTTCACGCAATCGTAAAGATACTTCACGTGGTATGAGGTCGGTTGTCCTGATCCAATCACCGGTTCGCTCACTCTTCAATGAGTAACTCTAACCACAGTTTTTTTTGACCAAATTTTAATGAATCATTTACAATAAAACCGAAGAAGTCAGTTTCCCTCAACCACCTAACAGGCAGATCCACTGACCCTGAGTCCATAAGATCAGGTAATTTGTAAACCATCTAACATTTCATATAACAACGACAACTCTTATAATGTAAACTACTGAACAACAACAACAAAGACATCGGGTATAGCATATTTTTCCGTCATCTGCTTCGGGAAGCTACGAGAAAATTTGGTGCATGCGGCCGAGAAAAACCAAATTTTCTTGTGTCTGTACCCCTTAATAGGCCTAAAATCCATCTGTCTTTGAAACATGGGATTTTATGTTTCGTCGCTGAATTTCCGTTAGTCGTCAAGTAATGCACAGGTTGGTGGACTAGGCCATTTTTTGAATTCTTATTTGGAATGAACTGAGCTGTGGTACAGAAGCTGTTGTACGGTTCCAACTAAGTATGAAATAGTTTTTATATTTATTTCACTGTCAGCCGTACCCGTAGGTATTTCAGAATCTCGACTTTATTTTGAGTCGTCATACGCTTGACCCGGGCCAATTGTCTGCGCTTGGATTTACATAGCATGTTTCCCTTTCAGTTTGATATAGTCTAAGGTGAACAACCAGAGTATTACGCTAACTTCTTCATGATCGGTCAACCGTTCGTTGCATGTAACCTGAATATATTTTAAATGCGGTGCGGGGATATCGGTGCAAGATCTGCTTTATTCTGCCTCAGCGTAATTTTGTGATGAAACGCATACGTAATACGGTGTGACAACTAACTCTATCCTAGTCACGGGTACTAATCAACTATTTGACTCACATTATCACAAGTGTTGTTAGCATTGGCTAGTCACGTTTGGTGAATCGGAGAAAACATGAGCGAGTAAACACAAGTTGGCAAACAGGCTGCTTTTCAGTGATTCGTACTCATGCCATTACATAACCATATAATTGGAAGAATTTTTCCCAGGGTGAATGGATGCCGAAATAGTTAGAGTAGTTTAATACTTTTATTTTCCAGATGCGCTGCTGCGGATCCAGGGTTCCGTACCAAACGATTTACGACCAGAACAAAAACTAAGATTTAATTGTTTATTCTAATTCGTTTAACGCATTCCACTCTAAGGCAAGATGATTATGAGTTTCGATTATTTCTGTTCCAGCGATTCCCCAAGAATCGCGATTCGTTCCCTAATCGCTTCCCGGTAGCGCTTTGACCTAGATGTTTATTACGATCTGCCTCGCGAGTGATTCAATAATTAGTCTTGAAATTCGACATGTTCATGGGGAAGTTCTTTCTAGGTCACACGTTTAACTTACTCCGCTGGTAATTTATGCTGCACGTTTTATTTGACGGGGTTGGATAACCATAAATGCACTAGATTTACTCCACAACTGAAAAAGACTTCACCGGCTTTTGAAAAGTCTTCTTTTCGACCTTAATTCTCATGGATATTTTCACATTCGTTGCCACGCCCACTTAATATCCAACTCGAATTGTGAATTAATGCCTTCTGTTTTTATTCTCATATTTTCTTTCGACCTGTTAATTTAATGTTATGTTGCGCATTCCTTTTACCACGTACGCGGGATAATTTGTCCAAACAAAATACCGTCTGCAAAGGGTTTCGCTTTCGAGGGGGCAAGGATTTAGTACCTTTAAGTTTGATTCCATCGGTTGTTATTGCAAACTTGATTGTTCTGTTCAAAGTAGATTTTGATAAAAATGTCACCGGTAGCTGCATAATCTCTACAAATTTCACCCTCATTTTAAAACGCACAATCTCAGTAGGATGTCAACTCTTATATCGACCCCACAAGTGTCAATAGGTCCACCTTCGATTCGTTGGCCTTGTGGTCCCACTGAGAAAGAGGACCAGGTCCGGCGGCACCAGATTTCATGTGTTGCACCAAAATGTCATTTTTATTGTTCATTCGCTGGTCAGAACTCAGACTGATCATCTACTACCTCTTTTCGAGATAAGTAATATTGGTTGTTGTTAAAGGCTTGTCACGTCCCCTACCTTTCCAAAAAGTTCGGAATAAAAGTGGTGTGGTACCCTTAAATGTCAATACAATAAGAATTAGCTTCCAGTTGTCGTTCTACAACATCTTAGTTAGTTTTTTGTCCAACTCCCAAACAGAAAACGGATACCGGTACGGTGTTGATAAAAGAAGTTCGGAAAACTTTGAATGAGTGCCATTTTCAAATGTTACTAATGAATCATAAAGTCTTCCTCAAAAATTCTTTCTGAATCCGAATGAAGGATGCTTAATGTCATTTGCCTTGCTTCAACCCTGGTCAGCGTTCAGCCTTTACCGTGTCTTACGCACCGCCAGTTCGAATACGATCTGCGTCGTATTTTCACGGCACTTACCTCTCGGTATAGGTGTTGTTATCTGTATGGAAAAAATGGATCTGTTCCCCGAAGAACACACTAGGTCCGAATCAAATCATAAAGACAGCCTATCAAACAATCAACAATAGACTGGAGGAATTCTATTTGGTATTGGTTGGCATAGTTACCTGAAAACTCTTCGAAAAACACAATTCGATAGCTTTTTACAGTAAGCTATTTAATTTCCCGGTGTTCGTCGATCGACATGTTAGAGCAAGATGATTCGTGCCTACGAAGGAGATGAGATCTCATTGTTCGCCATATACCAATTAGTTGCCGAAACTGGAAAATAACAGTTAACCTTGGAACCAGAAATGCAACTTGACGTTGTGGGCAAATGAACAGATTGAAATTTACTGAGTTATGATTAACAGTACAAGAAGAGCGCAGTAGAATGAAACTTGTTCAGACCAGTACACAAATTTGATCGAACTTTTGTGTCGTATATTTTATATCGGGACTTGATACCTCTGAATACTGACCACTTCTTCGTTTCTACGTGTTCTAATTTTTGCGCAATTTCTTACAAGTAACAACAGAACTAAACGATCGGAATCTTTCCGTAAGTTTCTTTTTGAAAGTAAAGTTGGAAAAAAGCCTTCAATTTCTGTTGGATATTGGTCAAAAAATTAAACGTTCCGAGGATATTGTTCGGTTTTGGATATCAACAAATAGGGGAATCTATTACTCTAGGCAAAGCGTTTCCTGTTTGTAGGTTCAACCTAGTTTCTTTACTACTGTTATGCTTTTGTTGGAGCGTACTTGCAGGTGACTTGTTTGAAACTAGAAGTAGTCTTACACTGTTCCGTTGAGAGGCCAGATTGCGAATTGCAAGCATTTCGTTCACTTTTATCAACTGTGAACGTAAAATTTGTAAACTGAGGTCAGAACGAGATCAGGAGCAGCGGAATGGAAACAGAGGGAAGGAAATCAAGAAAATCTTCGGCAAAAGCTGATTGGATAACGCCAAGGCAAGTAAAATCTATGCAATGACAGTTTTGTGCCGACTGGCGAAGACTCATGGAAGTCTCACTTTGCCAGATTATGGTTTCATCTAGTCACCTGAATAGCTTGGTGACCATCAATCAGGTTATCAAAGGTCCTAAGGCATTTCGCGGCGACGAAGTTAGAATATGCTTGCTCGTTTTCTGCTTGGCGGAAGTACGAGTCATCTGTTTCATCACACAATTAGCCACATGTTATTCCCATTCGTTATTTGAAGGCGTAACCGGTTTTTGCCTCTTGGTATGCCTCGCAGCTGGAGGTGAACTGATAAACTATGAGGGTGGCCATTAGGTTGAGCACATTCGGCGACCTCTCGATGATATTCATTTCTTCGTTGGTGTTTGCAGACCTTTCAGTTCGGCCGACAAGTGGGTGCACTTAGGCACACACCTGACCACCCTTGAAGGGTAGGATGATCCTGATTCTCGTTTTCCCTACTACAGCTACGGTACTTGTTTACCCTGATAACTTTGTCAGAAACTCCCTCGGCTTCTGAATTTGACTTGTATCGCAGCTAAACGCCATTTTGAGAAGTTTTCTTACTGGACTCCAATTTTGGGTGGCTCGTGCGAAATGAGAAAACTGAACAGTCTATTTATCACTTCGAGTTGTTTTGCCATGAACTGTCCTTTGTGATGTCCCATTGGGATATCTAGTCAAGAGAGTATCTGGGCATAGTAGATTATTGTTAATTAATTTTCCCGCTGTTTTACTGAATTGTTTGGGTGCTTCCTGGTTAGTCGCTTCGAGAAATCTACAAACTATTTGTCAACAAGAAAAAAAAACCGTGCAACATCGACACACCTGACGCACATTAGGAATTGGTCGACAAGACTACAAATTTTGTCTTCAATCATCTCAGTGAAGATACCTACCACTGCAAGTTCAAGGGGGATTCAGTTGTTACTCACTTAATCTGTTTATTTGACTCCCAAGTCAAAATGTACTTTTTCTGTACACATATAGCCGAGGTCCTCGAAGTGTGATACAGGAAAAGATAAAATTGAGTATAGAAACTGGGCGATATGAGTATTCTACTGTTTCGCGCGAGGGCACATTCATAAAGCGCTAGTGAGCAAACTTTCCTAGGACAGAATGTCTGCCTACGAAATTATGTTAGACCAAATGAGTGCCTTAGATGGTGTGATTTCATTGCTGTTGACAGAGAGAATGTTTATCGGCCAAGGTGCTAATTTGTGGAGGACAGAATTCTAACGCGAACGGGATTAGTCTCAATGGAACTGCTGCTTTGTGAATTTTCAGGGAACTCTGCAGTCATGGCGTTTTTGCCTGTGTTGATAGAAATTTTCGCATTGATCCTCAGCTATGAAACCATGCATCAATAATATTTGGAGCCGTGTTGTTATAAGCTTATAGACGAGCGAGTCGTTGTCCGGCGAAGTTTGAGAGAGCAGCTGCCTCATGTCTACGCGACTATTCCCGTTATTCCGACCAGTGATGTTGTCACATGATCACCTTGTCTGACTCGGTATCAGTTGAATGAACTGCACACTTTTCTCCTCTTTTAACTTCGTAATTACCGTATAATGCTCAAACGTTTGTCGTCATTGTCTGTTTCACTTTCATCCGTTCGTGTCTGCTGTTTACGTCAGCTAACGTGTTTCGTGTGCATGGTTGGGATGAGATTTAAAAAAAATGAAAATACTTCTCGATCTGTGCTCTCTACCTGTTCCATTCGGTTATCGTATTGGTAAATGGAATTATTGTCACTATGAGCCGACATAATTCGGCAACATTCGTGAGGTCAAATACATGGAGAAGTAGCTACTATGGAACAAGTAAAATCCCGGACAGTTTTGATTTATGAACGACGTCAAACTAGTGACTAACATTTTGCGCGCACCAGTTTAGAACAATTGATTCATGCAAATTTTTGCATAGATGAAAGAAGATAGTAGAATTCCCAAGGACTCTGATGACCTGTTCCAAGATTTCAAATGCCGCTTGAAAAAACTGCTACCTTTCATGCTGTTTGTATTTTTGCGTAGTGAAGAAAAACTAAGGAAATGTTGATTTTCACTTTGTTCTCTTTAACAAACGATGCATTCGATCCACTTATAGGACATCTACTTTTGTTTCCTGGGACCAAAATAACCGTTTTGTACAAACAATTAGGAAAACCAATCACGATGAAGCTTCATTCACGTTAACTGGAATACACAACACAACATCAAAGAGCCGACCCCGTTTGACGGCTCATATGGACCAAAACTTGTCACCCTCGGTTTAAATCAACTTTTCCCAACAGGATCCTAGGCTGGTCACAAAATTTGGCATTTTTATTTATGTGGATTGTGTAGGTGTGCCCGGGCATTTTCGAAGGACAACAACATGACTCCTCGAACAGTCACGTTCTGCCCCAACCGATGTTACGTGCGGGAATGCTGCTTCCGCAGGTGAATAAACACAAATAAAAATCGATTGAAAACAATCTGAAAAACTGTCATACCCCAAAAATTTGTATGCAACTGAATGGGAAAGAACAGGTTGCACCTAGCAGAAGTGGAATATTTTAGCAGTGAATCAGGTCGTATTTGACATTGGTCTGATTGGTGCTTTCCTGGTCAAAGCTGAGCAGAATTCGCCTGGTATCATCAGTCAACGGTGAATCAAATGGATTTGGCAAAAATTCTTTCTGCTAACTGGCTTCGGGCACAAGTAAGAGATGCTCTGTCAACTTAGACGCTGTGTATACAGTATGACCGTGAAAACAACTTTGTTATTTTAGTAGTAAAATGTTAGGGTCAGCGCGGTATAGGGTTAGTTATCAAATTTTCTGAGCTCACGTTGTTTGGTATTACATAAAAAAGAAAAGAGACGTCTATCGTACTTCGGCCGCAGATCCTCAATCGATTTCATCTCGCGGCCGCTACCGCCTATTCCCCTTTACTCTAATGAGAAACACCAAGTCGAACAGACACAAAGTTCGTTTATTGATCAAAATCAAATAGATAATATTGGTCTTTCATCGATTCATCTGCTTGCTAACTCGGTCTCGCAATATTATTCGACTTTCTCTTGAGGCGCTTTCGCTCGGAGTATCGATCAGCTTAATCAATGCTAAGATACCGCGACTGATTTCTGATTCGGGTAATGGTTATGACCAGTCAATACACAGTAAACTTACACTAAGTCATTAGTTACACAACTGATTTTTCAAAAGAACCTCGCTGGGCCTGTAAGTGGTTCTAAACGGTAGCCAAAAGCCAAGTCGTCGGTTTGTAAGAATGTTTTCTTTATACACTCAGGACAAGCTGTAGACTTTCCAAGTGCGATTCCTTACCATAGTCTCTTTGAAGCGGAACTAATTTTTGTCCTATATGTTCACGTTAGGTTCCTCTCCTACTTGACAAATTCTCCGACCTCATATAGGGAAAGACCACCCAAAGTGAGGGTCAACTTTGATTCGTAGGAAATTCTATTAGTTGAAAGTAGTGTTTCTGAGAATACAAAAATTCGGAAAACCTTAGCCATCTAGTTACGGTCAACTTCCAGATAGAAAAGTTGATTTTTACTGTATCTTTCGCGTGCATAAATGTGGATTACATGGGCCAATGAGGTGCGCAATGCCAAATGCCAGCTGTTTCCAATCCAAGTAGCGCAACAGTGGCTTAAAAGATGAAACTAGGTTGAACTTTCATTTGCTCTACGTTATGCCATTCGATATTGGTATACTTGGATTTCGGTTTTTGACTATCCCGTAAGTCATGCCTTATTTTCCTAATCATCATCGGAATGTGTTCAGACATAGTTGTGAAGCTGTCGGCTCTTTTGTCGATGTTCGTGCCACCGCAACTATGAGTCAGTCGTTCGGCCGCGAACAAAATCCGCAGCGTTCAAGGAGTAATGAAATAACGGATTCTAGCTGTATCTGTTAGCGTCCGTGATATTTGTCGAGATTCTGCAACCTTGCAATGATTCACGAACTATTTATCTTGGGCACAGTATTTCCTGGCTACTCAGGAACTAGCGGGAACCTGTTCTGACACCTCCAAAATTAGCATGAACTGGGGGAACAACGGCGACCGTATAAACTTGGCCGCCACCGGTCATGCGCGATGAAAGTGCATATGTGGGCGTGGCGGTTGGGAGAAATGGCCGAATGCGAACTGAAAGCCGCACGTTATTGGCGAACGACTTTTAGTATCCAGCCCCCTAATTGATCGCACGTACATTTGTCGTGTGCATAGGAGACGTAGGAGTGCTTTGACTCAACCTTCCTGTGTATGCAGAAAACCGACAATGTTAAATCCGGTAATGTTTAGCATATGGGCAACCAAAATGACAAAACCTGAAGTAGACAAAACTTGAAATAGCCTCGGATTACATTCTCAGAGGCATTAATCAGGCCAGTAGCTCAGCCCTGAATCATGGACCGTAGCGATCGCCATCAGTTGTGTCCGGTACAAGGGCGGTAGATAATTCTGCATAAACCGAAGCTATAACCTGAAGGCACAAGTGTAAGGCTGCTTTATCTCGGCGCGATAAGTCATGCGAGAGTGAGGCCGGATTATCCCCCGGGTACAAAACTGGAATACAAGAACTTTTGGAACCAGGCGAATCATGAATAAGCTGAGGCTCTAATCAACTTCAAGCCGGGAAGCAGGGGAGAATGGGGGAATAGATTCTTCACTCTAGCTCTGGAACAAAGGAAATGCGGTCTGATTTTCGTTGCACGTTAGCAGGCGAAAGAGGGTGCCGCTTCAAATGAAGACCAACATACTGACAATGAGATCGAGAGACAGGAGTCAATTGGTCAGTAATTTTTGACTTGAGGAGAGATGATGTAAGTTGTCTGACCATAACGTTCATGATGATTGGTCAGAGGCCATCCGTTACGTCGGTAGTAGGTGGGTACATGTTTTCACTAAATAATTTACCATGTGGTATTAACCATCAACTTGTCGAGCGAAACCAGCAGAGCCAGATTTTACAGTACTATGAATTTTCAATTAAATCATATCCACTTTTTAAATGTTACATTTGCTGAACTGTGTATGGTATGAGGTTTGCGTGTGTACCCAACAATACAAAGGCTTTCTCGTTTGAATTGCATCCAGGGTTGGGCTCACATCGAAACGAGTTCAATACCGGTTGCAATCAGACCAACGGAAAGCTTACTTGAAAATTGTGAACCCCTGCAATTGTCTGTCTGTTAAATTGATTCGCCCTTACTGAATGGATTCGAGAAGCAAAATTAGTCTAACTTCTCAGGTCCTAAAAATTTCATTGGAGACGGCAAACTCTGTCGTCCGAGTTACAATCAGGTCCAACTAAGAACAATAAATCATTTAGTGACCAGAAGAAGAGTAATCTAGATTATCTCATATTTGTCATAGTGAACCTTCTTACTCTTATTGACCCGTTCATGAGTATTTATCTTACTGGAAACGAAGATCAGTTTGAAAAATCCAAAACTTTAGACCCGCACCAGGAAGTTTACAAAATTAAAATTTCACGCCTCGATGCTGCTTTTTGTCGTTCGCGGTTCTCACCCACTGTGAACGATTATTGTCGTACATATTATTTGTACCGCGAAAAATGTTCAGTTGTTTCCTGATTATTTGAATAATTCATTGGTTAAATAAGGGAACATTTGTATTTTTTTAGAAAATGTTTTTTTCACGAAACTCGCCAATGTGGTCGAACATCAGACATAAATACTCTTCATTGATAGAATGGCTAGGAAAGAAAGGTCACGAGTTTTCGAACTGAACGATTGGAAAATTGCGTGTGCTGATCGAGAACAAAGTACAATCGAAATAATAAATTCGGGTCACTTAATCAGCCGGTCAGCGGGGATAGTTTTCGTTTACGAGAGAGGGAACAAAAACGTCAGAACTCGCCATTCCAGGTGGAGATGTGACCTGTAATTGATGCATTTGTTAATCAAATTGATTCACAGGAAACAGTGTTTGCACTACGCTGAAAAAGTGGAGCACATCATTTCCAAGTAACAGTCGGTCGGTTGTCCTAATGTCATATAAACTGACCTCACTAAAAAGCATATTCTTACCAATCTCTATTTACTTCCACAGATTTAATACAGTCAGGTAAATTATCTTCAAATGGAGTGCTATTAATAACGCGTCCATTTATGCTTTCTTTTAGCAGAAGCAGTCATCATGCTGCTTGAAACAGCTTGGATGAAATTATTCATATCATTCACTTAAACAAGACACTGAAAATATTTCTCTGCAGGGATTTCCAGTGGGGTTCTCACTTTGCTATTTAACTTGAAATGTTTCCTGTGTCTGAAGGGGCAGCGAACAATCCCTATGGGAACCAGTGCTATACCAGGTTGCATAAACTCAACGTCTGCGGATCGTGTGCATGGAAGTTCAACAAACCGTTGACAGCTTTCCCGGTAGCGTAATGTTTAAGGCGTTCGACTCAAATTCCTTTGTCCCGGGTTCGCGTCCCAGTTCGGACGCGGTGCATATGCACTGCTGATGATTCCTAACAAGAAAGAAACAGCTATACAGTGCTTCCATGGTTTCTTTATGTTGAGTTGGGCGATGATATCACATGGTGAATCATTTCATGAAAACATCCAATCTCCTACTGCTAACGTTTACATTCCTTATATGTTTGCCTGCTCATGTTTTGGCTAATTAAAATGAAAGCGGACAAGAAAAGTTCCAAAGACGGCAGTGACACTGGTTTGTTTACCCTGATCTTCGTTAGACGATAGAATCTGAGGCAGTCTGAAACGCAGAATAGATTACGGGTATACTCACGCCACACTGGGTGAGCACGGCTACAAACAGCGCAAATTTCGGATTGTAGTGCGATGAAGGATACGGTTATTAAAGTATTATTAAAAGTGGAAACATCCTGGATTTGGGAACAGACTATCGATACAAAATGGGTTGTAATTTTACGGAACATCAAAGCTTGCTAGCTATGATTGGCAGCAAGTTAAAGTCTCACGGTTTTTGTCGTTATGAATTTTGTTTTACACAGAAATCAAAGAGTTTCCTTCTGAAATAATTCACCATGTGATATCATCGCTCAACTCACCATAAAGAAACCATAGAAGCACTGTTTCCTTCTGATTAAACCCGTTCATCAGCCAGTCAGCTTCGTGTAGCTAGGGACCCAATATCGTCGATTCAGAATATATCACCGCCGATTAATTTCTTTCATTCGGTAGCATAGAAATCGCAATTGACTGAAGGAGGTTCTGCCGGTTATAAGCGATAGATTTTAAAACTTATATCAATAACTTTTAATTGATAATCTTAGGTTTACCACGAGAAATTCGGCTTTTCAATCGGATTGTGGCTGAGACGATCCTTTAATGTGGATCTGAATTAAAAATCTTGTCATCTGGCGGGGAATTGCAAAATTACAAATATACAGGGTCGTTTTTTATTCTGACCATCTGATCACTCTCTACTGTGAAGCGTGGGTTAGGTCATGCACTCGTTTCCTTTCCATTGGAGACAGTGACTTTTCCTAATTTCACCCATTCAACGGTTGTCTAATCTGCCATACCATTGTTCGCAACTATCAAAGGGTAAATGTTTTGCTTTGACTCAACGCTTTTCATAGCATGATGGAACAGAATACACAATGAAAGCTGATTTAAGAATTGGATAGATAGGAAACCTAGAGATCACGAGAGAACTATCGAAATGTTGAACGGTGCTAATGGCGAATGAACCCTGGATAATGAAATTCATTTTACGAATTTAGCAAGTTTTGGGAACAATACAACCCACCAAATCTTATGCTATTATATCGATATGTAATCGATTTGGCCAACAAATTCCCTTCTCTGCGAGTTTAAATACGTGAAAAAACTATGGAATCTTCTGGTGTTCGGGTATTTGTCTTGGAAAAGAATCCCAAATTTTTAGACTATGCTATGACTGCCACCAGACACTCCATCACTCTTTGCTCATTGTCTCCGGTTGACCTGATCTCCTAAATGGACCACATGGCGTGACCAATCACTTAAATCTCAATGGCATTTTGTATTTGGTTAATTGACAATGCCGAATGATTTTTTGTCCCCCTGATTTGCCCCTTTCGCGGTCTGAAGTTTCTACGAGAAACAAAACGGGATTGTTTGAATTGTTATATGGTTGGGGTTAACGTGAACTGCTGCTCACTCCCCGTTTTGCCAACTAGTAACCAGTACGTTGGCAGTAACGGAGTTGATGACCACTAATCTATTCCTTTCGTATAAAACAAAAAAGCGAATTGACAAAAAAGAAACAATCCAGCATGCTCCATTTCGTGAGATCCGGTCATCGGTGTGTGTTGTTTTGTCCCTCTGCTACCAAATTGCTATCTGTATAGTCCATTCAACGTCCCCATGATTCTCGTGCAGCATTTAATTAATCGAAGGGATGGATTCTGTTTAGCAGGCAGTCATCCGTTTCGGAGATGTGTATGTGAGGATATATCACGTCTGTTCATCATTCAACTGGTTTTGGCTCTTTGTCTTAGACTCAATGATAACAAACTTTACTGTGCAATAGAAGATCGACTCATTTGAGGGAAACCTTGATTGAATCAGAAAGTTAAATTGGACACGTTGCTTCAAGACTGAACGGTCACTCATTCAAGATTGGAAATTGTGTGTGTACTACATTAAAGAAGAAGGAAGTGCTAATGATCTTACGTGGACTAGTGTTTTTATTTGGAACGTTTGTAAAACCTAACTAACAAATAATTGCACACGGAATCACATATCAGACTGATATGAAATGTTGCAAACCGGTAGTGAATGCCCAATGGGAGCAAATAAATTCGGCGAAGCATTAGTGTGGCTTGATTATGCAAGCATTCTGAAAACGTTTTCGGACTTCAGGCCATGAATGGACCATTTCATGTCAAATAGACCCTACGGCGTTCCAGTAGAGTCTATATTTTAGCACCATGTATGCGCATTTGCTAAACAGCGAAGACAAATATCTTTTTTTATTTTGAAGCCCAATTAATGCTGTGTCATTCTGGTGAGGCGTGAAGATATTTAGACATTTGTTTTTAGATTGCACTGGAGTAGGTTTAAGTTGCAAATAAATATGGTACATAGATAGCCTTGAATAAACCATACCGTTCGCATTGGACATTGGTTCTCTGTGGTCGTATCCTCAAATTAACTTACACGAGTGTGTTCATGATCTATCAGCTGGATGTTGAATCCAAAAGGATACTAAACTTTTTCAGTGACAAGTGATTCCGGTCTAATTTTAGACGAATTTCTCATGATTTCGGATGAATTCTTTCTCATCCTACTCGAATCTATCATTTTTATCAACCTACATGCCCGCAATGCAATCGTTTGCTGGCTGTCAGTGATACCTATTTCCTCTTGACCTTCCGTTTTATCGTTAACCAAATTTATGGTAAAGCCTAATCCCGATGGTCAGTCAGTGGGTGAAGGAAAAGTTGCATAAATTCTCGACTGTTAAACCGTGGCCAAGACAGGGTTGATCGGGATGACCCAGAGTTGATCAGTTTTGCAATGTGATAAACAATCATTAGATTGATCATTTGTCTAAAGAGCTATTCGATATCGGTAGACCAAAGTTATAAGATAGTAACCTAAAATGCAAAAACTTGTGCATTAGGTGTCCATAAGACGAGATATATAAAAAGTAAATCTGACACCTTGTGTCGTATTACAGTACAAAAAATTGATACATTAGCGATTATCCGTTGAAGAGATGAGCTAAGTGGACAAAAAAGAATGATTTTGGATGAAAATCACAAGTATATAAGCATCTAATATTTAATACGTTCAGTAATGACCGTTGCTTCGTTTTTATGTTTTGTATCCTTTACTTAAGACAAACATGAACATACAACGCAATCAGTCCTCCAGAAAAAAAATATCATTTTGAGACACTCTGCTCTACTCTTTGCTTTGACGATTCGTTTTGATTTTGTAACATTCTTTTGGTTGTATTTGTTTAGTCGGACATGAGATGTGCCTTTTTTGTTCTTACGAGGATTTCTGTTCGGGACTCGCGTAAATCGCTAAGCTGTTTTTACTGTGGTTTACCTTCGCGTGTACTATCATGTCATGGCTATTTCGGTGGCATGGTTTACACAATGCATCTATTGCCTCTTGTCATTGGCTCCGGTCTCCGGTCTTCTTTGATTTGTCGGCTTCGGAATCCAGTTGGAGATTCGTTCAAAGTTTGCATATCCAACGTCTCAAAAAGTACGCTTCTGAATTCGCATAAAGCACAAATTAGCTTTCGAAATTGATTTTTGTTGGTTCCTGCAAGCGGTACTGATTGGCCCGCAGTAAGTATACAAACAGACAAATAAACACTCCGTGGGAGTTAACAGTCGGATCATCTTTGAATGATTTCTCAGCTTCCACGGGTCCAGCAGTTTTCGCTGTCCACCATAGGGCAGTAATTTATCGCATATAGTTCCAGTTATTCTAAGGGATATTTTGTATTTTCATAGGCTTACGAAATTGGTTCAGATTCCTATTCTGAATAATGAAATGAATTGCTGATTGATCAAAGTGCTCCATTCGCACAACTCATTCTGTTTGAAATGCTCACTTTAAGAAAATATGGTTGTGTCGATCAATTCGCGTTTAATATTTGTATCTTTTGATCAAAATTTACTTTCTTCTAATGAGAGAAATAACATGCCGACTAAAATGAGAAAACAGACAGGTTGCAATTCGCAGTCGGTGAATCGGACGAATACGATTTCACGCCTCTAGATTGGTGTCAAAGCTTGGTCTATAGCATCGCGGCTGTTATCGATTTTTCTTTGTAAGTTTGGGTCAGTCGATCCGCCCAGTCGCTCTGTCTGAAAGGATATTAACGTGATGTCCAACTGTTTACCAGGTTGAATCTCATGATCGCCGCATTCGGATTACATTTTGGACGATCGTTAATATTGCAAAAGCCACACAGACTCAAATGAATGAATGAAAATGAAATAACAACCAGCTAGAGATGTTTTGGGTTGGTATTTACACTTACCAAAAATGCCTTCGGTTTGGTCATAGGCAAAATTTCCACTTTGATAAATGTCAGAGAAACCACATTGGTGATTATCTGATCCGGTTACATTTTGTAATCATAATTGGGGATTTTTCATCAAGTTTTTCCTTTTAGGTAGACCTTGCTTTCATATCTAGACAGGCGATCACTTCCCATGTGCAAATGCCGACAACCGAGCTATCCGAGTGACTTGTGGGGTAGATGATCAGCATTCATCCGTGACCGGAGCTACCCAAAGGGACAATAAAATTCTGAACTAATCTGTATGGCACTCCTTTTCAGCTAATTCGTTTGCTTCATTGTTTCTTTCCCTGCAATGTACACACATTGTGAGTCCTTGGAAATTCATTCATGCAAACAAAATTAAGCCCAGTCGGTCGACCACGGATATGGCGGTAACCAGGAAAAGGTAAAATAAGCTGAAACACCACGATATACGTGCGACCAGCATAAGCAAACCTCTTGGTTAACACCGTTATTTCGGGCCTGTTTTAAGTTACTTGATCAAGTGCAAAGCGTAGGTTCTTCCAGAGTTGGAGTCCGTCGCTGACTGGATATAAACACCGTGGAATTCTCCCTTGAACTAGCAAAGATATTCGTGGAGGGATCAAAAGTCCATTGAACCGAACCAAACCCAGTAGGTTGCAACCATGTCCAAATGTACATCTCTTGATAATTCCTAAGAAAACGAGATCAGTGGTTTAAACCGAATACTGCAATTCACTTTACCCAACATACGAACCATATTGTAAAGTTGGGTTAGTTATTAGAAATCAATAAAAATATCAGTTAGACAAAATGTGCCCATGTAGTCAGTGAGATCAATTGTTCTTACATCCTGCTTTTCACTGTGAAAATATCACACATAAGCCCTTTTCAGTTTGAATTTTCTTCCAGTAGACATTCGTCGACAAGCTGAATTTATTCTAGTTCTAGCTTATCTTCTTATTCGCCGGCTATATCAGAAAGCTGTTGCCTAGGACACTTAACATAAATGCTTTCTTTTCTTGGCTTTCCGGTTTCTGCTGATGTCATTTTGCCATCCATGCTATCAACAATCACCAGCCGAATTTCTGTAGAAGGAAAATATTAAAGAATCAAGCACTGACGATTCACACTGAGCGACTCGGTTCAATTACTTCGTTCAAAATTAACGACACAATTGAAGAAATGAGTTTCAACCGGCAACTATAGGGAAATACAGTTAGCGTGAACCAAATATAACAATTGCAATAACTAGGTAGGCTAGAATAGGAGATTCAATAAGGTTCAAAAGGGTTCTCCGTTCGGACGGAGTAAAAGGAATAGCCATTCCATTACAGTGACGGTTGGGAGCACTTCACTGAGGCGGTCCACTTGCGAACAGCGTAAGTGGCTGTTGTTATCAGCGGATGGTTTTGGTTTTGAGGTCCTCAATACAACGAATTAGGGAAAAAAATTTATTTTTGTTTTTAATCTAAAAGTTTATTAAATCAACCGTGCAGTTTTTCCGAAGTTTAACTGGCACACGGAATTCTTTTCAGTGGGAAAGAGCTATCTACGATAGACATTTTATTGTGCTTTTGTGGGTACCTAGCGTGACCCTCGAAATTTTCAAGTAGTGTCCACTCCAGATTTTCATTCAAAGTGGATCGTAAGTTGTGCAAGTCAAACCACTGATTTGTGTTGAAAAATTGACTGAGTGGGAAAATCTGAAGACATTGTTCATCACGAACCGGATTAAGAAACAAGAAAATAGGCATGGCTTGAAAAGGTTCCCGAGGCTGTAACAAAAGCAAAAATTCCTGGTTTACGATACCTCTTGAAATGTTTTCGCATAGAACTTGAAATGAAAAAAACGTCATTTCTGTTAAGTGCATATTCTCTTAAGGAATGGAATTTTTTCGCAATAGTTTCGTGAACATCAGATTTTTGTATGCTGGCGTTCTTAACAAACCGATATGAAACATACTCATGCACGTTTAGTAACTCTTCAAGACACCTTGTCTCAGCATAAATTCCACACCTTGCCTAGCTACACACAGACACAAACACATTCCTCGTTGTTGTGAATTCGTGCTGAGTTTACGCAACTACCAGCGCGACAGTTCCAATGCGATACCGACGAAGGTTGGAAATGAACAACGAAATTGAGCACGAAGAACAACACACCGGCATGTCTGATTTGTTTACTCCCTTGGATAACTATAGGTGACTTTATTAATAGATGGTAAATTAATAAGAAGAGAAATCTGTACTAGCCCGTGATGTGAACGGTACTCGGTAAAGAACTAGTCGAGTCCAAATCCTATGAACTGTTTGTTGTAACCAAAGGGAAAATTTTGCACTGAAATTGGCACTTAATACCACAAGGTCACTGTGAGGCTATTTCGTCTGATTTTGTGGTAATCATTCACAGTGCGTATCCAACACATTCGTACTGAAATACAAACCCGCAACGAAAGATTGTTGGTCACATGGAGAAGCTACCAAGTGACACAGGTTCATCTATTATCGGCTGTACAAAACCAGTGAACACTAACGAAACGACTGCCGCGTTTGATGGATAACTGAACCCTAAAGGTCTATCGGAACGGAAGCTCAAAGTACTGGAAACTGAGTGTTTTTAACCTACTTTTATACTTTTGTTCTTACTTTGATCCTCATTGGTATGGGTAAAAATAAGGGCTGGAGATAAGCCGATAGATTCGAGTCTAGTTCTTCGCAAAATTAGCATGGGTAGTAAAACAGCTATAACCGTTTTAGCCAGAAGTGACGCAGTGTGGTTTGATCCACTTAGTCAATTTCTGCCCAATCGTGAAACATGAATGAATGTTTCCTTTGAGACCGATATGATACTTGCCAATTTCTATGATTTCATTGAGTAAACCTAAATTGTGGAAAATATTCTGACTCAGGGATATGGCGAAATGATAATCATATTTCATGTAGATCGACAAAGTGCAGAATCAATGGACAATTTCAAATTCGTAATGACATAAACGGGAACATTTTATCAGATCCAGTTAGACTCTCAGTATGCGCGTTGAATTATACAAATGGTTGGGTCACACGCGTGCACAGAGTTTGCCGTCTTTTGCAGTTGGAAAACTTGCAAGAAATGTCTTGTTAATAGACGATAAACATAGTTCGACGAGGTCACTTTTTCTACTCATGCCACAATATGCATTGCCAGGCCCTATGCTACTCATCAACCACATCTCAGACTACTGGAAATACACCTTAATGAATTCATTGGCCGAAATCAAAATACTTTATTATACGTCTCATTGTGTTGCTCTAACCATGGCGCGTTATTACGCACCTGGGCCGGACATGTTGATTATATTAACTTCAATTCGCCAAGTTGGGTATGAACCACCGCTGAAATGCGATGCGCTACAAAAGCGCGGGTATGCAAATCACTACCGGTGATGAATTAGATTACTCTGGACAATTAATTCATGTCATGTTTAATATCATAGCAAAATAATCAGGTTCAAGAATGCCTGGTACTTTTGTGTTCAATTTTTAGGGCTCAGCAAGCACCACGCAAAGCTGAAATGATCGGCATGGGAACAGCATTATTCACAACAGAATTAAATGTCACTTGCACATTATGCTTTTCTGACGCCAGATTGATTGTTGGCTTTATCTGACCGTACAGTCTTTCCTGCCAATTCAAACTAATGATTAGAATAACGGTCGTTCGTCTCAAGCCTGGGACCCGCATCGGGGGCACTATTGTCGATTCCTGACAAGGGCGAAACAGCTGCGCGGTGTTTCTATGGTTTCCTCATGATGAGACGAGCCTTTATTTCACATGACGAATGACAGTAGGGCGTCAGAGGAATGGTTTACGATTGAGGTTCTAAATTCTGTAATTGTGCTGACGGTGGATATAGTAAAATCTACATCCACAGTCCAAAATCCTCATCAGTTGTTTGTCATCAGCAATGGGAGCTACAGTGAGTACAGGTTAAAGTAATTTGGAACTTACCAGTTTGGCCGCTGCTGCAGTGTGCGCGATAAAATACTGCACTGGTGTAGCGGTGCAATGCTATTTTGTGAAGACTCTCAATACTCCTAGTCAGTTCACCCGGTCGTCTCGATATTAGCTCACATCCCAGCCTGCCCAATCAGGGAAAAACGACAAAATACTATCTGATCGATCACCATTACTGACTTTTATTTGTCTTAATCATGCAGCATTGTTCAGGTTTGTTCAGGTTAAAGTTCATTGGCCGTTTGCCTCCAGCTTGTTGGGCTCAGAGTCACTTCTTTAGTTTCTATTCTAACTAAAGTCCCCGTTCAACACTGAACGTGCCACAAAAATCAGACCACATTTACTGTGTCGCAGAACGAAGGAGAAGGGCTGATTTTACACCCTGCCTTCCGACAGGTTCTAGGCGAGTGCGTCGTTCACCTGTCTCGTTTCCTCGACATAATCCGGCTTCTTCATTTTAAGATTCACTGCACCCGAAACAATGTGGTCCTGCGTTTCTGGTGCTAGCACGCAACTTCACGTTACACATATCACACGCACCGGAAGCCCTATCTGCAGCGCGTCACGATATGGATATTTGAACGGTTTCTTGTGAGACTCGAAATACGAAACGCCAACTTATACAAATGTTCTTCGTTATGATTATCAAATTAGTATATCTGCCATGTAGTTTCCCAGACTTGGTGCCGTTCGCCTGGAGGTTACTGGAATTTACTGAAACTGATCATTATTGAGATACTGTTATTCGGTTTCGATAAGTTTGAACGGTGCACCCAGTTTTTAGTAAGAAATAAGTGCGTAATGATGAATATTTAAAGCATTCATACGAAAGGACTATCTCTATTGGTCAAATTTCCGATTATTATGGAAACAGTGACCCAAGGATTGTAATGTTCAGGCAACATTTGAAGAATATCAAAATTTAGACCCATATGGTAGATATTCTTAATTCGCAAACGAGCAGGATTGTTGGCATTCCAGCTGACATTTCGTTCGAAAAAGCGATCATTTGCCGGACTAGATTAACGGAATTACTTGACTCACTGAATACGTTCAAGTTAACCGATCCATTTTAAATCAACCCATATCTCCCTTAACATTTCAAGTTTTGTACTGTCAAAGTACAAATTCTTAAGGTGATACGTGAAACGTGCTCATATCGCCAACTGCAATGACTATGTCGTTCAGATGCTTGGATTTACACTGTGCGCCGAATTAGCAGCTGTCAGTATTCCGCCAGTCAATTAAGCGCTCTTGTTTATTCAATTTTGTGATTTCATTTTCAAAACACTGTTATGTTTGTGACCGTCCTTTTCATTTTTTTATGAACTACGACAAACTAGTATCATAAGCACGAAATCCCGTCTGATAGATACTGTCACATAAGAGCATTGAATACAAATAAGTGATCAGCCAAGCTGGTTGTCATTATTCACGTTTCCGCCGTTATTTTAACGGAACATTCAGATAAGACGCCCTTTTATCAGTTGCTTCCTTTGAGGATGTCCGAGGCTGCTACACGGTTTTGACCGACTGAAACGCCAGTAAAAGATCTGCATGCTCATGCCCATAACCTAAACCGCTGATTCGTAAATTTAGGACGACAACATATTCGGCCTCGAAACGACTGCTGCGGTCATTAGCCGGAGTGTTACAAAGTTTCAGTTGGCGAAAGACTAGATTCACACTCTCCTAAAACAGAAATGCATCCCGGATAGGTTGGTTTGCCGATTCAACGGGTATGCTCAAAATCAAATCGATGAAATCATTTATCCGGAATTCTTGAGGTACAAATGTTTACCACTCCTATTTATTTGATACAGAAGGTGTATCATATGAAAAACTCAAAAGAAGACAAAACTTATCCGAAGGAATCCGGCAACACCATCAGTTGGAACATTAAGAAGACACGTTTCTGACTCCCAAAAGTGTTAGTGGCCTCACGACTCGTCATTCATGTCAAGTCCTAGTAACGAAACGCTTCGTTTGAACTAAAACAAAAAGGCCGAATGTGCGAGACTGTTGCGCTTCATCTACGGATAGAAATATCTACCGTATCATTCATAAGATTCAAATGCATGACGATGTGTCGGTCCTGTTGTTAGCATTTCTCCTTTCTTTTAATTCAGTTAATTAACACCTTTGGCTTGTCTGCTTATTCGTCTGGTCACCAAAATGGTTATTCCTGCAGTTACCTTTGTCTTCTCGCACTATCTTGATCTCAACCGGCTAGTTTAATCTGCACTATTATTCGTGTTTCATGTTTCCAGCCTCGAAGTTCCTCGGACTATTTTACCCGACTTCGATAACGACTGCTTGCTGGTTGATGTTGTTGTTGAATCTTTACATTTTGTCGATGTGCATAGTAACAGTAGTATATTCAATTTGTAGTTTTTATCTGATTCTTATTGGATTCACTTTGCACTGTTCGCCACTGAGCTAACTTAAAATGGGAGGTAAATTCTATCCGGAAAAAACGATAGTTATAATGCATCTGTGGTAGGTTGCTGTGACCTAACCCAAATCTTCTGGATGTGATAAGTGACTACTTTTCCACCGCTACTTAATCTACTGGTTTTAGTGAAAAACGTATCATCGCTCTCTTCAGTTGTTTCAATCTTTTTCCAATGGGTCATTCAATCTCCTTTTCTTTCCCGCGTCACGTTAACAAACTTCTCGTTTCCTCCAATTTTGCTAGTTTCAAATATGATGATGTGGTTTTCGCAGTTTTGTTAGCAGTCCTATTCAGCTGCAAGCTAATCCGCATGAACTCAACCAACTAATCACTCCTTCGTTCCCCATAAATGACCTTTTCGGTTTCCGGTGTTTTTCCACAGTAACCACTCACCTCAGAAAATCAATGACATATACATCCGAAAAGATTAATTTTTTCTTTTACTTAGCAACGGATTTGACCCACTACTATTTGTGAACAAAATCTGTTTTCCTAAAGGTGAATAGACTTGCCTTTTTGTACTTTTGTCTGAGAAAGCTCATTTTTCCTGGTTTGAAAGGAAAGAATTTTACTCTTATTGTCAAATCTCCAAAACTGGTAGTGAATAGACATAGCGACCAGCTCAAATTTTACCATTAATTAACTTCAGTCTTATGTATTGTTTTGGTGTCAAACCTCTGTTTATATCCAAAAAGTATCTTGATGCATGTCTGTATTTGTTCCATGCATTCCCCAAATCGTTTGTTTACTTGGTCTGAAAATCATCGGAGTTGGGATTGCATAAAAACCATTTGTCTTGAATTGGCTTGAAATGCTAGGATCAAATAACGTCACGATGAAGCAATGTTATTTTTCGTTTTTTAGCAAATGTTTGTGTCTTGAATAAACTAGGCTCTGGTTAATTAGACCAGTCTTTAAGTTTTAGGCGTATGCACATGATTAGGGCCGATCTCAATTAATGTTCATGTTTTTATTGAAACGGTCAGACAAAAAAACGGTCACTTTGGTCATAACTTATAGTTTGTGCCAAAGGTACATTGTGATGGATCGAATGCATTTTTCAGCATAAATCTGGGTCCTGAACCGTACTCGGTTCTCGGAATTCTGCACAAATCGTTCCGTGGTTTAGATCTACAATTTGGAACGTTGAAAAACTAACTATAAATATTTTAAGCAACATAGAATATGTAAACATTATATCGACCAAAATTATTTTAACAATTCTAACGTGCCTTGAGAATGACCAACCAAGTTAGCGAATTGCATCTATCAACAGCGTTGTTATAAATATCATACCATTCACAATAAAAAAACCAAATTTTTCGATACACTCCTTAGGTCATCTGGCCTGATATTTACGAATTTGGGCCATACAGACAGCTTTACATTCCGACTTTACCAGAAGAAAATCGCTCACACGTACGAATCTTCCGTTGTCGTAGTCATTGGCGATTCTGTTATTTTAGGACAGAATTAAAACACCGCACATTGAGGACTGTTCACGTCCAGACTGACCGTGTACAATTTCGTTTTCAAGATTGTTTTTTTCCAACTAGTTCCTGCGATACACTATCCGATTCGAATGAGGCAATATGCTGATTTGGAGAAAACGATAATGCGTCGTATGATGCAGCAAATGAAAATATGCATTAATCACAGTCATTTACCTGTAACGTTTCTTTTGCGAATGATTTTCAGTTCTACGCCCTGTTTTGTAATATAAGCAATTTTCCCCCAGGGGTACAAAATGATGAAACCTTCGCCGATTAATGGGACAAGTTCTAAATGGAGCTTGCTAATCAGCTGCATTATATCTGATCAGACGAAGCCAATGTGTCGCCTGTGAAGGTCATCCACTGTTGCGGGAAACTACGCGTGTGAATTTGATACATCATGCGGAGGCTAAGAAGATTCGATTCTGCGAACCGGAAACTATGCGCAAACGGGAAATTTCTTATCAACAGCTCTCCACAATAAAGACAATCTAATTTTGGTCATGTGTGTTTACCATAGCATTTAAATACTTTCACTTTCCAGGTAAACGGTCATTGCATTTCGCATGTGTACAGTTGAAGTCGAATAATTATCGGTACGTTTAACAAAATGTTCCATGTTATCTGTGTAGGCTGCTATGTGGATGACCACAGGTTAGATCTTAGGCGGGCAACTGACCTTGTCCCCAACTGCACATATCGCTTCCCAGGGACCAATTTCATAGAGCTTCGAAGTAGTGAATAAGAAACCCGTTGTGAATTAAGTATTTGACCGCGCTGTCTGACCCCGTCAAATCCCGTGAACATACCGGGGACCGTCCAATTCACGTTCATGTTTACTCCAAGAAATCAACGATTGTGGACCTAAATATAATGCCATCGTGTGACAATTAGCTGTTCGTGTATTGCATGCCAGGAAAATTGTACGAACGAATTAAACATGGATCAAATTGTTAAATCATTTTTCCACCGGATTGAGGTTGAGCACATTTTGTGTGCATTTCAACGTTCACATTTGGAACAACTGTTCGGGTTATTCACCGGACCGTCAAACAGTGTTAATGATGTGATGTGTCCAATCTGCTCACGAGTAACCGTAGACAAACAAAGTCCCAAAATAGACTTCTGGTGTGCACAGACAGCACGGATCTCAAAACAAACTAAAAAATATGATAGCTACGTAACTGTTCACTGATGCGAATTCTCAGGGCTTCATCTGTCAACAGTCAGTGTCGAATAGTCAAAGAGGAATCCACAGAAATTCACAGAAACCGCTTTCCATTTCCAATGACAGTAGATATTACGGAAGTCGATAACGTTGAATTACAGTGAAAACCATGTTAAATAAACTGTTGCCTGAGTTGGAAAAACTGCCCAATTAAATTGTCGATATATTATTCGTTCGGTCAAATATTTCACATAAATTTTCCGCTGCTCGATGGTTAGTTTTACATAGAGGCTGCAAGACAATCACATGTTCATCGCTCCGTGAGGCAAAAGAGAGGACCAAATTTCCTGTTCAACGAATAGGAACACATAGGGTAGAACACCAGTGGAGTTCTGACTTAAACATTCCACTATTCTAATTATGTTTTATCAAAATAATGACAAGGTTTCATTTTTAACACTCGTCTAATCTCTCAGCAGGTTTGTCAAATTGTTTTCGATTATTTTCCTTATCGATCTCAGACCTTGCTGTACGCGGTTGACGGATGACAAATTCGATTGACAGTTATAACCAGCCAGTTAGAGACTTAGCAAAACCTCTTGCTTGAGAAGGTTGCCCATTTCGTGTCAAATTTTAGCAGATCACTACGTCTATAATGAACATTTTTGCATGACATACTGACACTAAAACGTGGCTCAATAGTCCGACCTCATACACAGACGCACACGACGAACTTTCGTATTTTCGTCTAACGAGAAATTGGACACAAATTACTCCCTAACGTTCTGACTTGTGAAATCATTTTGGATGTTTTATAATCTACTGTCTTAAGCAAGAATAAGCTGTGAGTATTAAATTGAATGCTATTCGTTAAACATTCATGTGATGTTATGATCATGCCTTTCTTGAACATGCTTGGAGGTGAATTTAATCTGCTTTCTCCTTGCTTTTTAGCTTGGGTCGGCAGAACTTGGATTTTCTGAAAACTGAAGTCCTTTTTAGAATGAGGTTTTTGTAATTTATTGTCAACCGTTTTGCAAAAAGGTGAAGCAGGAATGCTTTCGGCGAGTCCGTTTTGAGTCGGCCAGCGACTGATTGATACAGTCTTGAAGAACCCGTACAAATTTTTGACAACTGGATCTACTTTTAATTGCTCACTCGGTGAGAGGGTAACTGCAAGAAAGGGGTTTTGAGTGTTGACAAGCGATTTTATCATACATATTGTGTTGGAGATGTATAGTGCATGCTTCATTTCCGAAGCAACCGTTACCCATGCGAGAAACCTGATGTCCGAATGAAAGATACCTGAATTGCATGCTTGCACTGATTTTTCAACAATGGTGCATCCAAGGCGGAACAGTACATCAAATTACAAGCTTAGACATGTCTAATCTATCTGGTCATATAGACTAATCACATCCTTTCATAATCCGGTCGATTTATTTGTGATCTGGTACATATCGATCCGGAAACCACTGGAAAGCCTTCGGTAAACATGGATAACGTCAAAGCCAGAAAATATCACAGATATATTGAGAAGCAGTCTGTTTATGGAGGGCAAAATAAATAAAACCAGTAAAATAGTTGCTGCCAGAAAAGTAAAGTTGCATTCGATTAGTGGTCCGGAAAATCTTCACGGAAGTGACTCAGGTGTGTTACTCAGCCAGGTAGTTACAAATGAGTTGTAATGTGATTCAATCATGGATATTGGACATGTTGTTTTCTACAATTTTTAAACTAAAATGAAAACGTACTTTATAGATTACTTTATTCTTTAAACTGAATCTGTTTAATCTGATAGTAGTTGGAAATGAACAGATGGTTGGTAAATGTCGCTAATCCGAGCATTGGGTAGCCACTGAATCATGGCCACGGCTGACGAGATGAAACACAGTCTCAGTGAATACAACATACTGAGCTTCTATGCTCGGTTCCTGATTCTCACCACTGTCATTCGAACTGTTGTCAAAAATCCCGTGATACAATCATTTCATGAAGGACAAACCAAGCGTGCGCCCAAAAGAAGTCCATTGAGATTCGTCGATAATGTGGATGTTTGCCAGTTAACTTTCGAAAGTGACCGAGAAATACATTGGCGTTTTGTAAAACGAAAACAACATCGTGCTTCTGTGGCTCCAAAGACAAAAATAATGGTTCAATCACGTGCACGAGTAAGAGTTACAAAATAACCTGAAGAGGAAAACTCATCATGAATTCGGATACTTGGGCAAACATACTGGAAATCTAAATCGACTGTTCCTAAAACTAAAGTCTCATTTAGCATTTCTTGGTCAAATTGTCGCAAGTCCTTACTTTCATACAGTTACGCTGATGTAATATCCCATTTAGATATCGATTTAATTCGGATCCTCGTTTGAGATTTCCATACTGTAGACAGATATATGACAGCACGGTAAACTGCGAATCTCAGTGAGTTTGAAAAAGAAAATCGATATGAACGCCAAGAACGTAGCTGCGTCTCACGGACTGTTTTCATTTATTTACTAAGATTTCTGGACTTCAACTCAAACGACTTTTCGAATCGGGAGCCTGGATGAAATAGACTCTACTTTACTATCACACATGTTACGATGCCAGTTCAGCTCTATTTTGTTTTGAAATTTTCGTTCGGGTTTGCAGATAAAACATTGTTTCTCGGCTCCCCATTCGACTGACAGTTTGACAGTCCTCATGGTCAGTGAGTTCGTTCGTTACGATGTTATTTTCGTGGTTTCTTCTGGCAGTCCCGTTTTTTAGTGACCACTGTGACTTATCGATAGGCCAATGACAGCTGTTGGGTAGTCTCTTTCAAATGCTCAAAAAATGGATTTTCCCACAACACTGATTCGAATTCAGTTCACTACAGATGTCTGACCAACAGTTTTTCAAGCTTGCTCTTTTTCCACAAGACTGTTATGGCTTTGTGTATTCGCAGCTTCGCACAAGCAGCTGAAGAATTTTACCTGACTTGTCTCGGCAAAGGGACAGTCTTTGAAAAACCAAGCTCTGGAATGGAATTTGACGGTGAAAATCCGTAATACCTGACTGCACACTGATCGATAAAGTCAGCCTCACGTTCTGCATTTTGGTCAGATGATAAAATCTGGTCAGTGAGCGACTTCAACCACGTTCTGGGACAGCACGATGAATGGAAGTTTTTGTGCAACTGTTTTTGTCTTGGAATCAAAAGCAAAGATTGTAGCACCAACGTGTTTCCCAGTAGGTGACTGACAATGAGTATGCAAAGGAAAATTATTTTCACCAGACTTGGCGAACCTTTCATGAAATACTTGCAATCCAGTGCATTAGTTATTTCGTGTACTAGAATAGGCAAACGGAAGTTTCTTTTGTCCTTCAATGAAATCATCTGGTCACGCTGGTTGGCACATTGAAATTCGCTGAATGCGTATCATGCGATAATACCATTTGATTCTGCGCCCGGAGTGTTTGCAGTACCGTGTATGACTAGGGAACGTGACAGTATAATTTTAGATCATTCTGGAAATTGTGAACACGGGTTAGAACAGAACAACGAGCCACGTGATTGCTCTGAACACAGAAACGAGTAGTTGTTTGATCGGTGTGTTTGACAAACCCGAGTGATATGGCACGTGATTGCGAATTGTTTAATCCCTCACTCCGTCTGCCAGGGATAGTATTTAGTTAGTTTATGGTTTTACACATACCCCGTTAACTTAATGTGCCTTCTTATCATACGGGAAATGAGCAAACAACATTGGGACATGTTCAAACTAGACAGTACGGGAACTGCCATACGTGACAAACACATAGAATCTACAGTCTATAGCTTGAAGTTTGATGAATTTTGTGGAGGCTTAAACTAACCCAGAAGTGTTGATTCTATGGGTAACGAATAATGTGACCCACCATCTAACCATTACCCGTAGGAAGTGGTCGCACGCTATGACAAATTCTGTTTTCCTGCTCACAATACTCTTTACATTCGATTTTAAACAATGCGGCGATTGAATAAATGCCACTTTATTAAGTGTTCACATGAGACGATCCTAGTTACGTAAACCTATTTTGCATAATGGCATAGGGAACGGGTAACACAACTCGGAGACCTGTAAAAACAGTTATGTGTTATCAATGGCAAACCAAAGTGAAATTGCTTTTCACAGCACATCATTCAACAAGAAGTAACGGTACAAAAATGCACTGCCCATTGTGTCAACCACGAAATGTGAATCGAGGAAGACAAAAGTCATGAGGTATACGGGCAGCCCATCGGTATTATCAAGATTATCACAAAAACATTACTCAAGAAACAAGAATTCCACCTGGTAAAACTCGCTTTCGCATGATTTGATTCCTACCCTTGACAAAACAATCATTGATTTCATTCCACAGACGAAACTGCAAACCAATCGGAAATATTAATGAACCCCTCATTTTATGACACCTGCTCGTTTGGCTGAGAGCTGGCTTGATGTCAGTTTGCACACCAAAGATCGAGCGCAAAACTGACACCTTCCACCAAAAGAGGTCATTAGCAAAAGTCCAGATAAAAACAAGTGGCTAAGATGTGGATCGAAATCGTGTGCAAGCGAATTCCGGATTGAAAATGACTATTTCTAGGTGAATATAATATGCAAACTCACAATTCCTTCAGAAAAACTGTGTTACGTTAATCTAGTACGTGCAAATCATTTTGCTTCCAGATTTAGTTTATAATGAATACCTTCAAAGTAGCTCATGTAATATTTTTTTGGCATAGAAGAAAATGCACTTCACCGAGTTCCTGTTTAGGCTGCGAGAAGTTAATGACTATTCTTGTGGAAAGCTTTTGACAGGCTTTGAGACGTAATAATGGATTCAACTAATAGTTGTGCAGATAAATCGCTACAAGAGCGCAGGGACAAGAGGGTTGTAGAACGTAATCCGGCATAATTTGATAAGTGATAAGAAAAAAAGACGGGGAGATTCGTTAAGCTAAGGAGGTAAGCAATGAATAAACAAAACTTTTGATCTAGTTTGTGATTACGTGGTTGCATTAAAGACGGAAATCGTTAAACGAGAGAGCCCTGATTTGGGCAAAAATGTGCTTCACATGAGATGAACTTGCACCTGTTCGGTCTGGTACCACGCCAGGATACTTTGCTGAATCTTGATGAGTCAGTTGTTTCCCATGAACAGAAACCGGAGTGCGTATCATTACGAGTGGAGCGTTTTCATATTTTCATACGGGAAAATAAAATGTCTGCACATTTTTTGGGGGGATTGACAAAAGGACGTTTGTTGGACCATTCTGAAAATTTTGTGATACCATTTTGTTAATCCGAAATTAAAGCCTGACGAGAATAGGGTAAACGAAGAAATATATCATCTGAGTACTTGACGAGGAGCTTATGTTTGTGGGTTGGGTTAGAATATGAGAAGACAGAGGAAGGAAACCGGGACAATATGGCACCTTTGGGAATTCCAAGGGTAGAGGGAACAACGGAGGAAGTGGCGCCATTAAAACGGGTAAATTATTGTCCGTGTCGGAAATCATCATTTAGGCGGGAAACAAGGGAAGGCTCTACACCTCTGACCGGGAGAGCAATGTGAGCAACTTTTTCTTGTAGTCGAGGAAGCAAAAATTCACTCATTTACTCTTGTTGATCAAAGTCAAAGAAATTGTGTAAGGGTAACCAGGACATTGCAGATTGATCTGGGTTGTCGATAAGCAAACTGCTGGAAGTCAGAAACGCGTAGGGAAGACGTAAGACAGAAATTCCAAGGTAACTAAATTAAAGACAACCAGACAGAATTTGGGCAGTAGTAGTCAGAATTTTTTGTCATGTATGCATTTGGTAAACTGCACAAAAAGGTTGCAGGATAGTGTGTCTACAAACTCCTGGATGACTATATGGCTGAGCCGGTCCGATATTCAATATTTTATAGGGTTTAGAAAAATAAATTCTTCACGAAATTCAGGGGTGAAAAACGAAGATGAAGGCACCTACGACGAGAAACCTATGGTGACGGGACAACTTGAGAACACGGCTTCGTTGTTGAATTATATACTGGGAGCTCCAACATCCGTACCAACATACCAACAAACAGAGGAAGCTCCATGTAAGCTTTTGAGTAATCTCCGGATGTCCTAAAAGTTTTGTGGTGTAGTAGTTTGGACAGCTCCATCTTCGCTAGTTTCGTTAGTTGCTTGACCGTTGTACGATCTTTCCGTTTAAAAGCCTATTAGTTCCAACGACCAATTCAATTTAACCAAGGGGATCTGAAGTGATTCGGGCGAATGTGGAGAGTAGAGCTGACGTTAGCGCAAAAGGTCATATGACGTGTTATTTGATCCCAGAAACAGCAGTATCTAAGATTCGCGAAAGGTTTGTCTGACTCGCCATCTCGTTAACCACATAGAAGATTCGGGAAAAAACTGATCTTGCAAATTTTATTTTCACAAGACTGCGTGAAATGCCGATGATTAGGGCGGCTATAAATCTTGCGAAGAACGTTGTTTTTGTTCGTGATCCGATGGAAATAAATTGGTGAAAAATCTTGGTTAGTTGCATGCAAAAGTTCGATAAATGCGTTCATTCTAGTGATAACTTTAACGATATTTATCAGACTAAAAGAAATGAAAGAACTAACACCAAGCCGAATAGAATCACCTACAACTATACATGATAAAACCGTCTGGATGGTTTTCCAAGAGTCCTAGAATTACATCAAGAAAATCGTGCTAGCTTTCATGGAATAATTTAGGTAAAATTTGCGCACTGAAAAGCGCTTTCGTTGAGAAACATGAAGATCAACGCGTTGCCTAGAGGAACTGCCGAGTCTAACTAATCCATCTTCTGTCGTCGCCAAACTAACTCTCTTTTAATGTTCATAGGTCAGACAACAAATAAAATTTACTCAATAGAGAACTTACGTTGTTGCTGATCACCACGCGAGTATAAATAACATTAATGGGTTTTTCATCAAATACAGCAGACCTCTGGATATACTGAAAATTCTTTTCGGTTTATTTTATACCGTTTTGCGAAGCGAACGTATACAGTTAAGCGTATTAGTTCCTTTGAAGGATTTTAGCAATTCTTTCGCATGTGTTGTCATGGATTGCTTTAATTTACTGGAACAACATCAGTTTGCAGTGCATAATGAAGAACGGGACAGAAAAACCAGAGAATATACAGCCGGTTATTTGTCATCCTCCCGGAGATGTTCAAACACCACGGCCATAATCAAAGACTTCGCCACTGACCATGAAATAATGCAAGTCGAATGTCTCTCTCTAGCTTGGCCTAAGTCAAATCCGCCCAAATTCCCTTGACGTGTTTTCACACCTTTGCAAAAAGGGATTCCAGTGAATTTTCAATCCCAGCCCAGAGTTAGTTTTTCCAAGTTTGTCCTTTAAAGTCTAGATGCCAAACTGAGATGCACGCATATTCGGCCCAGTATAGAAAGAATGATGCATACCTTCTCAGACAGAACAACCGAGACGGTTTCAAACACTGCCAACAGTTGCTTCCAACTTCATATATTACTGCGTTATTCTAGGTATGGACCACTCCTAAAACTCTCCGGCTTTTTGGAACTGAACTTCATAGCTCTGTGCCTTGTTCCATTCGCACCCTTTGCATATTTCCTAAATGGACATTTTAGCCGAATTACTGAATCTTGTGTAGCTGTAGTCCGTTCATTTTTGCAGAATTCGGGCCACTCAGTGCGTGAGGCTTTTTGACAAACTGACATTCACACTCGTCTACCGGATCTGGTATTCGACAGGTTTGTTTTCGAAATGACATTAGGTGTATATATGTATTTCCGGAAAAAAATTAACTTGTGCCAAATTCAGGCAGTCTGGTGCTCGGCAAAAGCATAAATGGAACCAAATCGCGATTTAAATTTGATTGTTTTTTCATTTGCTTTCGTTTTGCACTCTTGTGCACTCGATTTATCTCGCCTCAGAGTTGTCAAGTTATTTTGTTAAAGAAACAATCAGGTTGCTTACAAAAGTTTTCTAATGTCAAGAAATATACATATATGCCCATACTCAACGAAGAACAATAACGTATGCACATAGCCTATACCCTTTTATCTATTTGTTACTCCAATAAATGGTTCTAGATTGTCCTTCAAAGACCACTGATTGTGAAAGGGCTACTAGTCATTTTTCACGAAAGGTTTGACTTAGACTAATCGACATGGTCCGAATTATGAAGAAATTTTTAATTTCGTTTACCAATCTGCTCGATGGCGTAGATACAAGATTGGGACGATATAATCATTCGACCCGATTCGGTTACTGATTACCAATACCCTCGAAATTTTGAAATTATCAGACTCCAAGATTCACCTGAATGATCGCTAAGTTACGATGGTCATGTGTCAGGTGAAAACAACCACGATAAATTCTGTAAACAACATAACGGTCGATTTGTATCCTAATTCGTGAAAAGAATCCCAACTGCAGCAAGGTTTTCAAAATCAAACCTCGGCAGAGGAGAGACCTGTACACGTAATTGTATGTCAGGGGCATTTTGAAACGATTAAATGGAAACAAATGGGAATGGAAACCTGGCGCTATCCCCAAAAGGTTATTCTTTTGAGGCAAAGGTTCACCCTTGAAAACTCCGGTGCTAGTTGCGCGGGCAGTAGAAGATTGTGAAGCAATGCAGTGCGGATTAACTCTTCTAGTATTTTGACATAAAACGAATTGCACCGTAACCACATAGCGTAATAGAGCAAAGCTGTGAACGGTTACCACAATGTTCATCACATCAAGAACAAGACTTTTAGCCATTTCACAATCTTTCCTCGAGTTTTCTAAGGGTTGAAAGTCGAATGCTTTATGCCAACGAACACATAAATGCGAAACGTTCAAAGCCAGTGGTCTACGGGCTTCCGTGAAGCACAAATAAATGCCGACATTAGACTAACCGTTGCAGCGTGGGCAAACCAACACGTTTGATAAGCGGTTCTTTTTACCATTACACAAAATCAGGGTGCTCCCAAAAGAGGCTAGTAGTCAGTAGCAAGAGCTCGGGCTCTGAGTAAACTTAGCAACAGATCCAATTCATCCCGAAGGTATTTAACGAAATCAGAGTCCTTCAAGTAATATGAATGCTAATGTATTTTGTCCTTAATCTTGAGTTGACTGAGTTTATATTTCACAGCCACTTGGCCTGGTGGAGGTAAACGCCACTTTTGATGGCTACTTTAAAGTAGGTGGTGCTTGAGGACAAGAAACTAGAGATGAGTTTTACTGTGAATTCTCAAAGAGAGGATGAAGTGTAAGTAACAGCATGTTTGGACGAGTCCCTATCACTCGCCGGCAGTGCTCAGTCCGCTCAACTATTGACCCCAAACCGGTTTTGACAGAAACTCGTAGATTCCAAAGGTAGACTAAGTTTCAGCATATTATACACTACTTAAGAACCATTATTTCCAGGTCATTTTAGGATACCATTAGCAGATCCCAACTAATCCTTTTCTTACCGCTAATTATATAGAAAGACACGTGCCAGAGACCCATACCCGACAGTTTGCGCGACAAATCTCAAACACATTTACTAGGTCCATATTATTCATTTTCTCGTATTTCATCAACTTTTGGAATATTTTTATGATTTCCGATTTTCTCCCTCAATATGGGTTGGAACAGAACAAGATTTGAGGTTACCAGATAGGTTGGTATCTATTATGAAAATCTGAAGGCGAATGGTTAGCCCAGTAAAACGTTAAAGCATTTTGCGTGATAAGTTTAACTTATTTAGATATATGGTCGTACATGCATACAAATATACCGCGGGAACACTTTGGAGCCATTTCATACTTGTCAAAAATGTTGCACAACCTTACGTTCCCTGTGTTTGGAGTGGGATGCTAACACTGTGTGAAAGATCGTTGGACGATCGTTATAATCTCTAGCGTAGCAAGGCTGTTTCTCTGTGGTCTACTAAACGTTAGCAGCAAGTGATGCAACACCTAATGATCAATATTTGTGTACGGCTCAAAGCCGATACTCAGCGTCGTGGACTCTTTTGAATAAAATTAAAACTAACAATTAATCTACTGCCGGAATAAGTTGTCAAACTTAACAACTCTGCGGGACTTTCCCATTGAAAATTTCTTGATTGCGGTGGACACCAGAAACCATGGAACACGCCTGTCCAGTTGCATTTCTTCAAGTATGATGTAACGAAAATGAATTATAAATTCTTTGGTTCTCTAGATCACAAAACTGAATGACGGACCGTTAATATGTTGAACTCAGCAGATTTCGAATTTCGCCTGAATTATTTGTCCCACAAGTGGTGGGCCACACTTGTGACCGCTAAACTTTTTCTCAAACATTTAGTATATCGGAACTTCCAACGGATCAATGTGTGCGCAAGTGTGCCTTTAGAGTAGCCTCATCTGGTGATCCGAAGATAATTTAACAATGATTTTGTGTCAAAATGTGTGAATCATACCTGGAATTTATAGGTTTGCATTACGATAGACATGTGATTAACTGGGGCCCACCTGCTATCTTTCTGATCAATGCTGGTTATGTAGTCGGTCGCCAAAATTGAGAATATATCTTGGTTCTCCTATTTGAATGTTTTGTCTTTATATTTCGTTGCTTAGTTCCTACTTGTTCACTACAGATTTGGTGGGGCTAGTTGGTGTCGAGACAGCGTCTGCCTTGTGAGTCATCGTCGGCCGTCGTACAGTACGTGAATGTGATTCGCTCTATCCAAGGAAGTATGACCAACTTGATTTCAAACTGACTGTATTTTTGAAAGTATACAGATTGATGAAGGGTTAGGACCAAGATTGCAACCCGTGTGGATTAGGAAGAAGTATCAATCTTAGGTCAAAGAGCAAAAACCGATGGGGAATTGGTGCAAAACATGGAGAAACGTTAGCGTAATATAGATGGACCTGAAGAAGGCGCGCCATTTGAAGTGTAAATGGTGAAACCAGAGACAAAGATTGGATAAGAAATTGAATGAAAACTGACTGAGGAAATGGAGTTCCGAGTGCTGGCTTTTGAGATGCTGTAGCCATCAATTTCAAAAGTTTCACATGTTCGCTTCTTTGGAGCAACTTGCTGTCCGATGTGTTACAAAGAACAAATTTCGCAGGCAGGTTAAAACAAATAGAGGGGCTTGGGTAGTTATTTTCTTTGACGTTTTACCGTTTTTACTACTATCTCACTGCCAAGCAGCAATTAGCCGAGAGGTTTTTCAATTGCGTAATGTGACCACAGCCTTCGTTTTACTGGTCCGATCGAGAATGCGATAACCCTTGGCAGCATTGTGACCAACTGATTCTCGCTGAACTTTTCCTCATTTGTTGCTCTGCAGCATATCGGCACTCAGAAAGCGTCATTTCTTTTTGGTGTAGTGTAGAACTTTTAACTGCTCTTTCTATTCAGTTTCTTTATCGTTGTAATGGCAAATTCTGGTGGAATAAGCCAGCATCATTGTTTCTAGAGATACACAGAAAAAGGCCTGTCACAGCTACTAGAACGAAACCCTAGGCGGTTCAGACGTACGCTCACTTTCTGCTTGGATTCTAGTCGATAAACAGCTTTGCAAATTTTCATTCGGGAACAAAATTATAGGTCCTTTCTGGAATTGGTTGAAACACATTATCTTGTGAATTTCAAAGCATTCTGAACTATATCAACTGACAGGTTTCCTGAATAACTTTTCAGTTTTGGCGCGGAAACGAAGTAGCTAACACTTCTCGTGGAAGTTTAAGATCAAAAGTGCCTCTAAAGCCTTTTCGATCGCGACACTACTTCATAAGAAACCGATAAGTAGGGAATCTAACTTGGAGCAATAAACTCGTGATTTTATAAGATCCTGGTAGCCTTATCAGGGGCCACAAACAGCAGTTCTTTTCCAAATGCCTTTCGGCTTTGCGAGAGGTCAATAAGAAACCATTAGTAACAGCAGGAAAGCAAAACAGTGTTGCCTAGAGTATCTCGAATCCTGAGTATAAATGACTTTTCACTATTTAATCATACATAATCGGGAGCATTCCGCCAAATCACTGGTCAGGAAATCAATTGAGAGTGAATAAATAGTTAAAGAGCTAGGAAGTCCCGGAAAATTTGAGGTATATATGCTGAATCATAAACGACAGACAGATACCCGCACAAAAGAAATATACATTAGGTGAACAGTGTAGTACCGGAATGCATTGGGCAATAGGAGAATAAATCGGTAAGCATTTTCCTGCTGACGCATGTGTGTTTAACGAGCTAGGATTCGGAATGGCTGTCGCGTAGTAGTTGCATTGTGGCTATTTGGAAATGCCCTCAATGGAAATATTGAGTGGATCTGTGACAGCTTTCGGCAGCACGTGATGGTTTTATCCTACCGGAGCTGACGTTATTGAGAATAAAGTTAATGACGCCACAAATCAGTAATAAAGCCATAGGAAGGAATTTGTTTCGCTGCGTTTCTAAAGTCGCATAGAGTCACAACAGTCAAACACCACTGTGATGAATTCCGAACTTTCTTGGTAAACAGTTTCAGTATTCACTAGTTCTTGTTCTATAGAATTTGGTCGTTCATGCGGTGACAAAGCTGTTTACTTCGGTTATTGGGTAGAGAAAAATCCTAAACCTACTAGGTTATTCTTCCTCAGATAAAGTTAAATGTTAATTTCTAGCGATGAGATGTTCAACGAAGGAAATTACCGGTTTGTTTCAATGCGGAACTTAACCCAAATGCTGGCAAATTGCATTCTGTCAGCCGCTGAGGTAACAGACAAACTAGTGTTCTCGTGGCTCCAGGGTTGAGATAGTGTTGTACACTTTCAGAAACCGTCAGACCGTTGTTAGTGAGACGAAATAGCGTCCATCTGACAGCTGACAAAACATCAACAAGTGGAGGCTTTGAAAATAACTAATGCTTTACACTGAAGAAGACAAGATGCTTTTATTAATATTATTATTATTACTATAAACTGCAATCTAACATGAACTATGATCCAGCACGGGATGATAAATGTATGGACAGAAAAAAGGTTTTACACTGAACTCGTTCCGAAATTCACTTATTGATTCATATCTTCCTGAGAATGGATTTGTTTTACTGACTTGTTCAAAATTGTTTGATGCCTATGACGGGTTGCGGAGCCGAAGTTTGGCAAAGAAATGGTTCCATAAATTAGTAACTTTACTCTCAAAAGTTGCCAGTGCTCTTTTTGTTTTGTGATCTTTGTCGTGAACGATTGTGCGCAGTTGTGGATCACTGTCTGCCATATCGACAAACATCCTTGCAGAAATAATGTTGTGAAAATTGTGAGATCATCTTTTTATAACAATTTTTGAAAAAAATTATGTAGAGTCAAACTTAACACATCTTGTACACCAGGTTTTCAGCCATTGGATTGAAAATGAAAGCATACACACTGATTCTTCATTCTGACCACTTACGACGCGGTCTATTTTTGGGTATAGTAATTACATTTACTACCGATTTCAAATCAATTCCTACGAATTCAGAAGCATACAAAGTGACCTGCATGTTTATTTGTCTGAATGATCTAAACTAATGCTTAAACTGAACCCCTGCGCCTAATGCACCATTTATTTGAAGAATGAAAAATTTGTCTAATGAGTTTGGCTTAGTCTAGCCTGCACTCTTTATATGTGACGTTTCTTTTATCTCCTTTTCAGTAGTTGTAAACAGCCGAAATTTGATAGGTTTGAACGAAGTAATTTTGTGATGTTTGGACTAAGTGTCTCGCCTGAAAATATGTCGACAAGATGTACCTAAGAGCATTCGTTTTAAGCTTGTCATCACGATACCAGAATTTTGTTGGAAAAGTGCTCATTCAGTGCAAACTACCGTTACCTATCTCCGCAATTCAGCAGCTTTATTTACATAAATGCCTGAGGTAAGTATATCAAAAGAGGTTTTGTGTTTTCATTCACTGGACATAGATTGGCATAATTTTCAAACGTTAAGCAAGGATGGCAATCCAGAGCTGTTACATGGAAAACTGTCCAACATCGAATGAATTCGCGAACAAAAAGTAATGTGCAAATTGATGATTTTGTCCTCAATCTCTCCACTGGTCCATGGTAGGTTAATCTTTCTTAGTACGAAACACACTTGCATAATAACCATCGTTAGTTTCATTAAACTGAAGCCTTGCGTGACCAGCAATGCCGTTCCGTCAGAGAAAGGACGGAATGGGAAATTGTACGTCAATGTGCAAGTTAAAGTTGCTTATTAGCTAAAAGGAAGCGCCCGATGTTGTTGGAGAGTGAAATGGAACTATTAGATTTCATTTATACTGCCTATCCTGAGAACAGTGCTGGACGGAAGGGAATAGTGAGGAGAAAATTTGCAATGGAGGGAGTATGCACTGACGGGAAGTACTTTAAAGCACGCACAATAAATGCATCCATGTTACTGCCTAATGGAATTGAAAAAAGACTGACTCAATTCGCGATGCATGTGAGATAGATTGTGAAGTGTGGAGCTATCTCGGTCCACTAGTCCGATAGGATGGATGCTCCAAATTTTCGACCATAGTATGAGCAACTACATTCCAGTGTACACTAGGCGGTCAACTAAATCTTATTCTTCTATTTGCGCATTTTAACCGAAGAAGTGCCTTGGAAATTCCGTTCCCAGTATCTGCCACGGATCAGTATCAAAAGTACAAAGAATACGTCGTTGATGTTTATTATGTTAAACCGCAGTGACCGTAAATTAATAGAAATTAAAGGAAAACCCAACTGGACAACTAGGACACAATGTGAAACACGAAACACATATTCCTGTGTGCTTAAAGAAACAGACACCGTGCATACGAACAAGACAATTAATCTTTATCTCGCACAAATGGGAAGAAGTTTTGCCACGATTAATTACACCCAGATTGATTTGAAAAAAATTAATCTGTCCCGGAGACACGATCCGCATACACATAGTTGCACATGCCTTGGAGCCAAGATGTTTCTGAAATTTAAAGGCGAACCGGGAATTAGTGTCTCGAAGCGGACATTAGTTTGCCTGTGTCATGATGAACCAATTTGCCTGAGACCGCATCCGGAAAATCATTATTGGGTCGTTTGGTGATACTTCGATCCTTCACCAATTTATATCCAGTCAGTTTAAATGTGGACAGAGTAGAGTGGATTAAGGATGAACGTGGTAGATGCGAATCGCGTACGACGGTCCCAAATAAGAGTTCTGTTTGCAATGCGACACTACTGGTCAGCAGGGATTGCTCACTGGGATTCTGGTTTCGAAAGCACTAAATAGTGTTCGGGCTGACAAACAGAACGGTTGATTGGATAGACTAGACTGTTAAATGTGGCGAGCACAAGATTACACTTTGGAACATAGGACGGCTGGAGATTAATGCTTCCTTTTAATCACAGATCAGTTCGATGTGCAATGATTTGGGCTCGGCAGCCCTAATATGTAGACAATTCTGCAAAACGTAGAAACATACCACTACAGCTTTCTCAATGGTTCATGGCGGTGTTGCTCTTTTTCTCCTCGTTTTTTAGTTATGAGTTTACGATGGACAGCAAAATAATCAAATAATCTCAACTATGTGCACAAAACAGGGCACATAATGGAGCACATTTTTTGACTAAGAAGTCACTACGCGTCTGTTTATCGCAATGATGCCATTCCTTCTGAGCAAACTAAATAGGCAGATTATTTAGTTAATCAGTTCGTGGCTGTTCATGAATGAAAGCGAAACTGGAAAGGAAAAATGAGATGGCTGAGAGCATGTCTAGAGTTATCTGCTGCAGTTTGTGTCAGTTTAGACATTGATTTTATCAACTGACGTAGTAGCTTGATCATGATTATCAAGCGTATTCAGAAATCAAGTTATTTCAGTACAAAGCCAAACATTATGACTGATATGGCACTTGAATGGAATCTCTAACTTGGCAACTGATCTCAAAGATAAGTAGTCAACACCCCATTTTCTAGGCCTTGCATATGGACAGTCCAACATCAAACTTTGGTCTCATTCTTACGTCAATCGGCGTTGAAGTATTCCCATGCACCAGCCATTTGTCGTACGGCTACCTCAACGTCATTATACGAGTATTTTGCATCATCAGAATATATTTCTCTTTTTAAGGCACATTATGTTTGCAATGCACATACGTCTGCAAGACGAAAACACGCAAGGGAAGTGATCAACAACATTTCCAAATTACTGACACTTGACTAGATTAAACCTGTGAGGAAAATATACCGCCTCCTTTGTTCTTGTCCGTGTTGCATGGAGCCTGATTTACGTGCAGAACTAACCGGGGGTGAAATTGTGGATCGGACAGTTGTGCCTAAATTCTAACCTAGATTTGAAGTTAACGATATCCTAAATGTCGTGTCGAGGCCTGCCTCACTCGGAACCATTTGTTTAAAAATGATTTATGAAAAATGGGTGTAATGAACTTTAATATTCCACAATTTTTTCATGGTTGATTTGATAAGGTTTTTGTCATTCTGACAGTTTTTACGGGATATTTTGTTTGCTCATGAATTCTTCGTCGCCTCATAATTCTCGATCTGCATCCATTGTGCAACTGTGTATAAATCATAAGCAGTTTCAACTAAGGCTTTGGAAGAATGAAAAAAAAACAGAAAACGGGAAATATCGTGCATGACAATTTCTCTGCATGTAATTCCACATCTTCATTTACCCATCAAGATTTATCAATTGACTATGGATTGGATAATATCCGGTTTTCCAACTCCAATTAGAGGAATAACTTAGCGGATCGTTCCTCAGGTCATCGACCAAATGTTTAGACGTAGACGGAAATGAGAACAATCGATAGCCTCGTAACCCCGATGGCAAACCTGGTCATCAGGTTTAACTGTTTTTCGTAGGGATTCTGTGCAACAAAATATTAATCAGTTTCTGCCAATCCTTACGAATGAAATTATTTGTTGGACGAGTTGCCCTAGTATAAAACGACCGAATTGTTCGATCTCAAAAACAGCGTCACATCGTCAAGGTTTCGGAAGACGAACTGGAAAACGCAGACACTACGAAACAGCAAAATAAGACACTCATCCTTGGAGTGTTCTGCAGAAATTCTGTTCCTATGATTCTTACAGTGAGAATTTTTGCGCGCATTTAATGAAAATAACGCTCGTTTTTACTTATCTTCAATTTAACGCGTCATGCGGTTCCAGGATCCAACTTGCCATTGAGAAACTCTGGGGAAACTGTGCATCTGTTTGATCCCTGTGAAGCACCAGAGCTTGTGTGTGCCCATGGTGGTGGAACAGGAAAGTAAACTTTTTGGAAGAATGGCTGTGATTGCAGCATCGTAGTCGTCTAGTATGCCAACTTGACTCTCAAAAACCTATAGCACATCAGACCTGCACGGCATGAATTCCACTTTGAGCAGTGGATTATGCAGGGCAAGTATCTATGCACCGTCTGAACAAATCCCAGGTGAGAACGAATAAATCTGGTGGCTGTTAAAAGGTACCATATCACGCAGCGTTCATTTTCGACAAGCTAATGAAATTCAGCCTAGATAGTGTGATTTCAAAGACGTTTGAATTACCATCCTTCTTCACGACTTTGAGCCCAGTCCCGTCGCGATGAATATGCCCTGCAAATGATTCCTAACGAAGCGGAAAAAAACAAGTTTGTTTTGTTTCCATGATTTGCTGTAGAAATTTGGATGTTGACGCTATATGTCGAACCATTTGAAAACTGATATCAAATCTTTTACTACTGGAAACTATCAAGTAGCAAAACTCTCTCTGGTTGTGCCTAATGTCATCTGTTTTTACAGAAAATGTTGTCCCCATCCTGGAGCATTTAAAGGTTTGTGGCCTGCAAAACTCAGTGACGGATATGCACTGTCCATCTTTCGGTGTTGCGATTCAACGAACCGCTGAAAATTAGCCCTACCGGCGTAAACCTTTTGGTGTTCGACCAACACTCTTTTGCCCCCAGTTCGTGCCAAAATCCCACCGCGATGGATTCGCACTGTTGATGATTCCTAACAAGTAGGATGAAACGGGTGTACCTGGCTGTCAAAATTTTCACTGGTAAAGTGGACTCTGACAACACGACCGGTTCTTTGGGAGATCCACAGTTATGCGTCTTGCTAAAGCAAGCTCTCAGTTTCAAGTCAGATGAGTTATCTGACAAACTGAAACTGATCGTGATGAAAAACCGAGTTGTAAAAAGGGGAAAACTGCTGAAGTATCAATTCAATTCCCCCTCATGGTATTATCGTGTAAAAAAACCTGCATGACGTTTTCTAAGTTTTGGTATGGATTTTAACCGAATTTAGAAAGTTCATTTGGGAATAAGTTGGTTTCCTATTGCAGTCCCATCTAATTGGCAAATATGAATTGCTGAGTAACGTTTCCGAAAACCCTAATGGTTTGCGATTTTTATTAGTGACAGCATGAAATATTATGTTCTCATGTATTAATATATTGAAAAATGAGGTATCTTCCACTGAGTCACTATTTTGCATGCCGCTGGCAATCTGCGTTTTGAATTACAGTTTAACTGATCTGGTCAGCTCAGCAATTGGCTTGGAGACAGTTACAGAATTGATTTTTGCACTCTGCGCTGGTCTGAGTCCATGGTATTGCGCAGAGGTGATAAGTCCGCTTAGGATTTCCAGTGGTTATAGAAGACCTTTGTCATACATAAAATGTATTCTAAGTGACGCAAATAGGGTGCGGAAATTAATTTTTCATTTTCACGGTGGCTGACTTGATCAGGTATTTTCGAAGAAATTGTGTTACTGGAACCACGGAAAGTACTACTAAGACTCAGTTTTCGGTATTCTATTTCGTATTCAGATGCGGACTTTTATCACTTCAGATTATTCGGACATCCGACGAAGCACGGCAAGACCGCAACAGAAGGTTGTACGTAGAACACAAACCAAATAAGTCCAAATGGACCTTGAGCATAATCCAAGTAAATATTTCCGATTTAGCTGACAAAAACAACAACAAACTCATTCCTGGATTAATCCGAGGAAAAAATGGCCCGAGAGATTAGTTGGTGATCAGGATCAATTGGATTGCGTACCGACCAGCCCGAAGCAAATCGTACACGTCCGGTGCTCAGCCAGCCTGACTTTGAATAGATCGATCCGACTGACGAGGAGAACAATTTTTGTTCTTTGGCCTACTTGTAACGAACATATAATATCCAATGCATATAGATAGCTTCTATGAATGCCAAAAAAACGTTTGCACTAGCAACTGACGGGGATAAAGCAAATGTCGATTCTTCGAAAAGAATTAACTAACTGCTTTTTTTCAAAATCAAACAGTTGGGTTCAAAATTCTTTACAGGAACGGTGGATTTGCGACCTTTATCCGGTTCCAGTCTTGTTTCCGTCGACATGAAAGCAATTTTATTAGGAACGGTAAACCGGATAGGCGAAGTCGGTAATCGAGTACAAATCGTCAACTTCCGCTTGAATGCTGTTGAAAATTGTTGCAAACTAAAGTGTTTGAAGTATAGATCGTAAGCCACAATGCGAACGGTATTTCACAGAAAAACTTTACAAACATTTCTTAAAGTAAATAAATTGTAATGCACATAACCATATCGGAAGCAATCAAGGTGATCGTTTTTTTTAGTTTTGAAAGCACAACAAAACTGACGACCTGGAAATAAAAGACAAACAACTCCTGTTTATAAGTAAAGCACTCCGGAAATTCGAATGAAAATAAGAGCTTAATTCGATCGAAATGCAAGGTGAATTTCAACCGCAGGAAACGAGCAGGTTTTTGTCGTAAGATTACTTTGCAACTGGCACTCCCCAAAGAATTAAATATAATTAACGATGAAAACCAATCGACATAAAATAAAGCTAATGGGAGCATGTTTTATCGCGAGCAACATTTGATTCGATCATTAAGCCCATAACGGTAAAACGTGGATGATGTTGTTCTCGAAGTAATGACATTTTCATGTCAGTGCTTGTCCACATCCCAAAGGAATTTCATGATCTGTGCACATGAGTGCTTTTTCATTTTGTTCGACAATTGGAAACGTAGTCAAAATATGCGATCAAACGAATCAAATTGTCAATGAACCTGATTAGTGCCAGGCTAACTGCATAGATGAATACAACGATCTAACAGGATAGCCGAGCAGAACTGAATAGAGCTGTTCACAATTAGACACACTGAATCCGAACAAATGGATCCGGCTTGGATAAATATGCTGGTATGGTTTGTTATTGGCTTCATAGCGCAATTAATCTAGATTCGAGAGCGGGTTCAGTGGTAGAAACTTGCACTTTGATTTCGCGCGCGAGCGTAACCCTTACAGAGGCAACATTATGAACGATATATTTGATTCTGTTTTTTATTCTCTCGTATGCTCATTACGGATGGAATACTTCTTGCAACTACACAGTCTAGGTGATAGCAGATAACGAATATTTGCTTCACTTTCTTGCCTCTTCCGGATTCGCGAAAAATGCATGAAGACTAGGCGACCGAGACAAAAAGTACGTGCTAGCAATGTTGAATAAGCCACCCTCCTGGGTGGTCGAGTTTCAATAGTTCTTACTTATATTTTTTACTAGTGTGTGACCAATTGGTTTCATTATTTTATCCCCAAGATGACCGTTGTCGATGATTCTGACTCGTCATTACGATCACTGAAATGATCAAAAGTGACCACTATATTGTGAAAATGATATAATGTTAATAACACAGCGTTGTTGGTAGATATAATGCGCATTGAGAAAGACTACCCACGGTAGTCGAAACTTTAGCGCAGTACATCTACCAACAACGTTGTGTTATTAACATTTTATCATTCACAATTAAAAACCAATACATGGCGCATCAATTTTTCGATGCACTCCTTACCTCATTTGGTCCTGACTACTATATATTTACACATTCAGAGTAGTCCTTGTTTGGTAAAATAACGCCACCGGACTTACTTTAAGCTGGCATTTTGCAACAAAAATCGGTCCTAGGAAAATGTAATCTAGGTAGACAACATGTCTGCTAACCTGTCTTTTTAAATTTTTTCCGGTTGTTTTTACATTATTATTATATGATTGTTTTTAGTTCGTAAAAGTGCATTTTTAACTAGGAATTGGTTTAGAAACCGAAAGATTTCGTTCGTGTTACCTTGGTACGTTTGAGCTTTAGTTCAGCAGCTTATTAGCCGCTCTATTTCAGATCGTCAGCCATGCATAAGTTGAACTCATATATGCATTGTATTTCGTCGTATATGGTGGGCCGAACCAA
>LUCM01004650.1:91240-333275 GCA_008360955.1 Fasciolopsis buskii | reverse complement strand
GTGTTTATTGAAATCTTTCTCAGTATTGAATTAGTGACCGCGACCAGGTGATGATGAATCAATTTTCTGTGATTTCATGACGTGTGAAACCACAAATCAAGAACTTCTATCGTTTTCCAGGTGGATTTTAGTCGTCCCTTTTTTCGCATGCCAACTTTGCGTTTCACCAGAGACAAAATTTCGGTCAAACCGAAACGTGTGGATAAATATGGATGAAAACTGATGAGTTGTAATCGCAAAATATGTTTAAATTCAGTTTCAGCTATTATTTGCATGTTGGCTCCGAACGATTTCTAATCCCAGCTGTTCACTATCATACCACCAATTTCACAGTATCTGAGTAGAGTTAATAACTATTGTTGTAATTTGACCACTTTTCCCCTTGTTCAATCTCTACTCCTTGTGAGGATATTCTAAGTACAAACAGCGCGGATATATATATCCGCGCTGTTTGTACTTAGAATATCCTCACAAGGAGTAGAGATTGAACAAGGGGAAAAGTGGTCAAATTACAACAGTAGTTATTAACTCTACTCATATATTGTGAAATTGGTGGTATGATAGTGAACAGCTGGGATTAGAAATCGTTCGGAGCCAACATGCAAATAATAGCTGAAGCTGAATTTAAACATATTTTGCGATTACAACTCATCAGTTCATATCCATATTTATCCACACGTTTCGGTTTGACCGAAATTTTGTCTCTGGTGAAACGCAAAGTTGGCATGCAAAAAAAGGGACGGCTAAAATCCACCTGGAAAACGATAGAAGTTTTTGATTTGTGGTTTTACACGTCATGAAATCACAGAAAATTGATTCATCATCACCTGGTTGCGGTCACTAATTCAGTACTGAGAAAGATTCCAATAAACACAGTATATTTGATTTGGCTACTTTTTAAGCTTTCACTTGTAGAATCAAATGAACATGCTGTGGATCCTCATTTGATTGGGACAAATGTGCGAAAGTTCACTAATCAGAATATTGTAAAACGTCATGTGTACAAAATATCTTGACTATGCAACGTGTAGCAGTTAACTTTGAAAGTTTATAGGCATGTGCTTCCTTACAGGCAACCAAAGTGTTTTCCCGCAAGGTGGTTATCAGTCGAACTTGCTGTAGCTGGTCTGCTTGCACGAGGTAAAATGACAACGCGTGTGTCGCATTTTTGATGAATTAATGCAAATCGGTAGGAAGAGCAATCTAGCATGAATCTGCTGGATCGCTAGCAGAAGTGTAAGTTCAGTCAATTTGAATTTGTCTATTTACTTTCTAATTGTTCTTCGATAGTTATGACGAATTTATGAACTTTGTCCTAGGTTTTCGGTACTTCACAAACATTGAAGATGGATCGGCCATAATAGTTGATAAGCCTGGGAAAAGGTCAAATACTTTGATATTTGGATAATCACTGACGGTTTTTGACTTGTTCGGTACTCGATGAGTTACTTCGCTGTCAAAATGGCAAGCCAGAACTCTGTCGTTTTGGCATTTAAAACGCGATTCCATGTGTTTAACAAATAAAAATACAATGGGTTTCGAAATGTTCAAATACTGGTCGCAGATTGTCACTGCTTGTATTTATTGCTGGTGAGAGCGAGGACATCATCAGCTTGAAAGAAGTGAAAACAAAATGCCGCAAAAAAACGCAATCCACAACAAATTTTGGAGATTTTTGTAAAGTTTACGCATATCTAAAGAAAAAAATGTGAAACCTCAGTTGGGTCAAATGGAGTAATTATCATGGTTTTCTGCATATTTTTCGGAACGACTGGAATGTGGCGTATCGGGCTGCGATAAGATCAATTGCAAAGAAAGTAACTTATGATGACAATAAAATGAATTTCTGTCCCCAGTTGTTTGGAAACTGTAGACAAGGGAATTATCAACGGAAACGTTTCTTTGTCATTAGGTTATTATCTGCGAAACACACAGATGGCTAATGAATTCAGCACCGAAAATTGACCATATGACATTTGAAAAGACGGATATCCACGGAAATTCTAGTCATAAATCTAGTTCACCTGGCTAGAACTTCCGATGAAATTTTAATAAAATATAAATAAAGAAGTTGAAAGACTTGAATTGCATTCACGTGTTGAACAATCGGTTTCCAATTTGGGCATCAATATCAAACAAAAAACATTTCGAGTTTGTGCTGTAGAAAACATTCAATGCATATCCCGGAAGAAAATGACCTTGGCACAGGCGGAATCACCAGTGGACGTGAAAGCTTTTGAAATTTACAGGATATTTGCTTGAAAATATTGCTGGACCGATGAAAACGATACTTAGAAAACGTTTATTTTCTGTAAGGTTTAGCAGGCTTTTGAGAGCGCTTTGCTGAATTCTTTGGAGTTCAGTGATCACCTGGGATATCACTGAGTCGGATTCATGTTTGCTATACTTTGCATAAAGAGAAGAAGCTAGCAGAAGTGACGACATAGCAGGCTCAGCAGGTCACTTGGTTTCAGTCATTTTGTCAGCAGCTGCCATCATTTTTCTATGCTGATAGCCGGGGTGGTAATTAAGGACAAAGCCATTTTCTACATCAGGAAAAAGCCAATTGGTGAGACCGGGTTACCCAGTTTGTGGGGATTCCACTAATCTTCCCATGTATCACGAAGACATGCGTGCCAGTGACGAAATCTTTGGAGACTAAACAGAATTGGACCATTTGGGGATAATTCCATAGTTTCAGTCCACTGTCGGTGACTTTTAGAGTCGCAGAATATTTGCCATTCTGTTCCCTGTTGTTTCGCTTTTGATTGCATAAGCGCAAAATTATCTCAAAATTAATCAGGATACAACACGAAGTCCTGATCACTGGATTTGGCTTTTAAACTGAATTCATTTCGTCACCAGTTGGGGTTCCGTTGACAAAGTTCATGAGCAATTGGTAGTGATCACCTGTGTTCATGTGTCAACTGTTGTTTGACTTTGAGGCTCGTTAGCGAACTTGAACTTGGAACTAGAGTTTTCTTTTCTGCTTCACCTCTACCGACGTGATCTTTTCCCTAGACGAATCGGTCAGCTCGATCGGATCAGTAGTGGTAACCTAATGGTTAGCATAAAATTGCCTTAGTGTTGGTTGCGACTTCATAGCACTATCTACTTGAAAAAGAAAAAAGACAACAATCGATGGCCGACAGTACGCCGAGAAAATATTTGGAAGTGGATTAACAAACTTTATTCCTTTCAGCCTTGTGCCGTTCCTTTAAATTTGTGATTGAAAAATGCCTAGCGACTCACTTCCAAAAGTGCATCAGTATATGTGATTTGGACTTATTATTATATACTAGATGATCCGATTCGGCCGGCCTCATTCCAATTATTATGTAGCTTTGGATATTTATTGCGTGTCAGATAGTACACGTGATTCGGTCCAGCATGTCCATTTATCGAACCATATAAACAGTATCAGTCTTCCAAATACTCCCTTACTTTGCTAGGTGTTGTTCGATCCAGAAATTTACACTCATGGACGAATACGAGATTAAATGGATGTTATCTCTTTGCAATCCGTTTGTTTCTGTTTTCAAATTTTCACTTAGCTCAGAGTTAGAACGATGCATCATCTACCACAATTCAGGGGTCTTTTCAATAAATGAACGTTTGAAAAGGACAAACGGATCGTCCGCCTAACCGTGCCAAACGCTCAGCCAAATCGTTGATAACGTAATGTTACTCAGAGTTCCCGTTAAATCTCCAGCGACAAATCTAGATATCATTGAACCTGCCGATACTAGTTTGATTTATACGCAAATGCAGCCACTAAACGCTTTCAAACTGCTTAAATTTTACGTGGTTTGCTTGGACAATGCTTTTGAGTACGTTCCTTCTTGCATCCAGGTGAATAACGGTAAAATATATTGAGACACTCAATGTAATCGTCATTTTGTTTTCTTTTACAGAATGACTAGGAGTCCGTGTTGCAGTGATTCTGTTTCAATGTCAACGGTTTTATGCTTCTCAGTAAAATAAGTGGAGAATTACACAACGATGATTCTTTATCACTCAGAATTTTTCTTCAGTAATATTTACTCAAACCTTTGTTGACTTTCTTGCCCAGTTGTGCTGTCGGAACATTCGTGAGTGGAGATGATAGGTGGTGATGAAGGTTCCTAGATGTTTTGTTTGCCGAGTGCAGTCAGCCTTCTCCATAAAAACCATTAATTATATCTGGCACATCAGCAGGATAATGTTCTCATTGCCCTTCAGCGATTGTAACGTTTACGTTCCGTATCTCAAAAGATGTTGGATGGTACGTCAGGAATTATGATTAGCTTATCTCGCATTTAGCGTCCTCAGGAAAGCCTATGCGAACGAATTACTCTGGCTTACTTCATCAAAGACAGAGTGCCTACTTAAATCCTGTTTGATATCAGATACGATCTCAAAAATGAACTCGGATGATGTAGATTTTACAGCGAAATGTTTCACGCAACCCAGTCCTGCTGTGCAACCAAGTATTACTAACAGTATGCTTGCTCATTGGTTCTAATCTAGAGAACACATTTTGCAGTGTATATCTTGTATTCTCGAATGTGTGACTTTACAATTTGTTGATTTGTCTTGCAAAATATACTCCGGTTTAAGCCAGCAACCGTCTCAGAAGACGGCATCTCATTCTCGGCGGTAAACCACCAATTTAGAGGATGTGTAAAAGAATTTCTAAACGGTGTCATAAAAAACTGTCGCACCTTTGTACTGATGGGCGCGATTATTTGTGATAAGAAAAAACAACTTAAAAATCAACCGGAAAAAAGGTTACTTATGCGCCAATTTTTCATGGCATGACAAGTCGAGGGTGGTTCTTCTCTGCTTATGTAACAGGATAGCATGACTAGCACTTTCCTGTCCTGCTGTGCTCAGTTCTTCTAGTCGCGTTGTCGTTGTCGTTCAAGTTGCAGCTTATTTCTTCTCAGTCTGAAGTTAAATTGATCATTGATTCCTTCATTTTTTTCATTATCCGTCTTCTCGATTACATCCTCCGTCTAACCACGAAGAAATTTTAACCGTTCCACCTTAGTCCATAATCTGCATTCGACTTGATACACTTGTGCCTATCATCCCTTCTCAAAAAGCTAAATCTCGACAGCATGCTACTTGACCAACCAATAATAATACTATCTATACCTCAGTTTTAAGACTCGGATTCTGTCCTCTTCTCCGACCAGCACTTTTGGGAGATCTAATCTGACCGCGTTTCGTACGCACAGCTTGTCTTTTGTAGACCATTCGCTTTTGGCATTTGCTTAGCATGGTTTCTATCTACTTTTCATTAACGTCCTCATTTCCAACTTAACCAGATGTTTTGCCTCCACTTAGAAAAAAATATTTTCTTTCTGCAAGCCCTCTAATGATTCGGGTTTATGTAGTAGGAAGGGACTTCCAGCGGCCTAATGGAGTTACGGTGTCTGTAGAGAACAGGAATATAGGTCAGAGAGAAGGTGGCTGTTGATGATCTTTATCAGTTCATCAAAGGTGGTATCAGGTATACCTACTTCAATCTCGAGACACTCGGGAGGCAAAGCTCTAACAAAGGACTTCGGAAATTCTGTATCCGGAAGGAAAGCTTGTATTCTTGGCCATTCGTTTTGTATGTGTTCATTGCAGCATTCGGAAAACCTGCATCAATTATCATTTGTTCCAATGACTGAATCGACATTGAGCCCTTATATAGGGACAAGGATTTTAAGTTGTTTATGCCTACCAAAGTCTCATCCACGACTGGCCTTAACTATGGTGCCCGAGTTCCGTCTGAAGTTACAGTTCATTTGTTCATACGTTTCAATAAGGATGTTCCATTTCGGCCTGCCGGAGAGCAGCCACAATTGTGTCAGTTCCGAAAATGTTCATATCTACCAACATTTCCAAACGATTCCATCTCATTTCACTTAACTCGGCCTATAGTACCTGCCATCCCTTTAAAGAAACTGACTTCACCAGATTACTTTAATTTCGTTTGCTTGCCATTTATGGCCACCCATGATGTGAAATCTTTTTTAAAGCATTATCTCTGCATTATATGATTGAATAACTCCTCAAAGTTCCCATATGTTTTTCTTGGCTAACTCATTTTGATTACATCCCTGGGTCACTTTTACTCTAAAAGCCATGCTATTTTGAGCATCGATCTTAATAGACGCATCCAAAACACGGATATGAAGAATAATTTGTAAGCGATATGGCTGATGCCTCCTAAGCAGGCAGGTGTCGTCTCCAGTATTTCATAGGTTTCCGCCAGCAAGTATGAGAGCAATACAGCCACATGCTTTTCCTCTTCAACTGTTGCTCAAATAAATGAACGATCAATCTTTGACCCATCGAAATCTCGAGAATTTCTCAGGTTAGGATGGACTTTGATCCTGCTCCTACAAATGTTTTGGATGCATTTTCACCCCGGATATTTCGGCAGTTCACAAAACCATCTGGTTTACCGTAAGGTCCTCCTCTGAATCAAACGTGTTAAGTAACTGGGTATCTTTTATTCGTCAACCCCCGTTGGTTTTTGTATACTGGTAAATGCTCAGACAGTATTCCGTTGAGTTGAACGTTATATTTTGTTCCTCAGTACGTCCAATACCAATACAAATCTGCCTTCATTCTGTTAATCCTCCTGGTTTAGAAAGAAATCTTTATTTTCTGCTTCTTGGTGTCTGCGTGATCAGTTGTTCCTTTAATCTTGTTTGCTCACCTGCTCTGCTTTCTGGTTATAACCCATCCGAGTATTTGTGAGAACTTTGTTTCAGTTTTCTCGAAGAAGTACAATAATCTCTCCACATCGTACTCTATAGGTCCAAATTCTTCAAAATTTCCCCTCGTCTCACCTTGGTAGGGTATCGGTGAACAAGTATCCGGTCCCTAATGTGTTCCAAGTGCACTCACAGTACTGCTTTTTGTATCATAGGAGACAAAAATTTTGGTTTCTAATACGTCTTCTGTCTGCTTTGATAAATTAGATGAGGGGACTCAATGCTTTAAATTTATCAAACAATTATATCCCGATATCGTCATCCCACCTCTGGACTGTCCGATATGACTGAATTGCAGGACAATAGTAGAGAAAGCCCTTATCACTTGGTAATAGAAGTGCATTCAATCCTGTGGTTTTCCAAGTACATTCATGAAAATTCTCTCCAAGGAGGGAATGCTTAAAAATAACATCAATCCTGCTAGAATTACCAATGTCTACATAGAATCATCATATGAAAAGTTACGCAAGTTAGTCAAAACATGGCAACGTTTTCCCACCGTTCTTGTCAAATTATCTCTGATTTTCCGAATCCAGTTCGAGAACGTTTTCTATTCTGATTGATAAAATATTAACAACCAAGCATTTTATTATATGACGACTGAAATGCAAGGTTGCCCTTTAGGAAGTTGAAAAATTCATGACAATGTAGTCCAGTTTATCGCAAAGAAGCTTAAAATGAATGCCCAACTATGAGTGCAATATTTTCACTACAATAGTTTACTAAGAATGTCAGATTCTTTTTCTATAACAATGCAAGCATGGTCATTGTGATTAAATTAGTCGCACCTATCAGGTAGACGATTTGACAGTGGAATGCGCTCATTCGCACCCATTATAATTAACAACCAACTGGTCGACGCCCTTCCGCCCAATTAGTTTGAAGTTGTCAACTATTCGGACAAATTGCGAGAGCCACTGTTATATGGTTTGGAGTAAAATTATCCGGAAATGATTGGCCGGCGGCGAATAGGGTCGCTAGATTTGGACGTAAAGTCGCGGGTTTGAATCCTCCCACCACCGGTTAAAACTCCGCCACTTGGCGGCCATCTGCCGGCCTCGATGTTTTTACTGAAAAGTGATGTACATTGTTATTTCATTAATAAAGGAAGTAAAAGATAAAAAATTAATGTCAAAAATGAGTTATTTATAAACCCTATTTGTGACCGACTGTTTTGATAGTATAACGCGTATGTGCTACATTGTCATCCACCAAAACAGTGACATTACATCTCGCGGTTGGACAAGTAAGTAAAACAAATAAAGTTGTAATTTAAGCGTTATTCGGGTTTCATTTCACCTGGCCAATGCGATCACGGTGTTACTTTTGACAAGTATTTCCGAGTAGTAGTTTGTGGTAGATGGTAGTTCGTTATCCACCCATGCCATGAATCATGACCAACTTTTATCTGTTGAAAATATGTTCTTTCTCACCACAACTGATTATCACAATCCAGGCTGATCTGTCTTCACTACTGTCCCGGTAGATGTTTGCAGCAAGCATCCAGTATAATAGTGTTATGGTCGAACAATTTGTGTTTCCCTTCGTCTTGGGTGATTACCTTTTGTACGATGGAATGAATTCTCCCAATCGAAAAAAGAAGTTCAGTTTTAAAACTTCGATGGATATTAATAAAGAATATTTATTAGATTTGCCGCAATGATACAGTGTGTAAGATTGGCTAGTAAATTATCCAACACAATCCAAAGTGGTCATGTGATAAAAATGATATCTTTTGCAAAATCCTATCATGTGTTCCATTTTATACAACCATCGGTCTGGAAGCGTGCAATCAGCCGGAATCCCATTTATGTATGGAATATCGTATCAAAAATTAACAAATGAAAAACTTAGAGCCGACCATAGTGAAGTGCAAAATCGGCATTTGTCTTGATTTTCTCTGACTGATTAACAGGACAGGGTGAACTTGACTGGCGGAGACAAATCGCTTATACCAACAAAATATCCAGTGGTACCCTGGACCCAATTTTGCTCAGTGCAGATTCTTTAGACTTGATTCTCATTCCGAAAGCACTCGAATGGTGCCATATGAGCATTTTGTCTACCTTTAGGTAAATGTTTACGTCGTATCTATTTTCACCGCGAACATTTACGTTTGGTTTGCTGCATTCATATTTGGTGTATAAATGTGCAACATTATTACGAGATATCTTCCACTGCTTTCACCCAATTTTACTTCGCATCGTTTTGTTATATGAAATCGTCAACCAATCCATTGAATTCATCGTGTTTGGAATATGAATTCAACAAGTACTCATCAGAAAAAAATAATGAAAGCCAATGCATTTGCGATAAACTTGCCCGGATAGTCATTCATATTTTCAGGGTTAAGTAAACCTGAATGAATCGTGGAACCGTTCGACGGGCCTGAAACAAGGCAAATGGGTTTCCCACTATTTGAACTTAACACGAAGTCTATCCCAGTGAACTCACAATTTTGGGTGATCATAAACCCGAGATTTTTCGTAGTCAGAACATCTACATAACATGACACCATATGGCATAATTTGTTGTAGATCACGGGATCTTTGAATCGTCTGAACAGACGTATATTTGTTCGACGGGATCAGCATATGCGTCTACCATTCCGTCTCACTATCATCCATGCCTGGGGATCACTGATTAGTGGTCTGCGATTATTATTATTTGGTTATACACTTCTTCTCAGACGTTAATGAAGATTAACTGTTCGTGGATTGACAAGCAGAGTTGGGGAGCTGTCATTCATGGACGTGTTAGCTAAGAAAAACCAATGGCACATCCTAGAAAACGATGCCTGGAAAATACACTCCTGCGTATCAAATGCTAAACTTTCATAGCAACAATGCAAACAGTCACAAGTAGTCGTGCATCCGAACCTTACTCAAGACTAAAACTTCATGCATCACTGAGGTGCCAAGAAGAAAAGAAGAAACCCAACTCTTCGACATGTTCCGGATAAACGAATATCCAAGATAGGTCATAAGAAGAACGGCGAGCGCAATAAACAAAGAAACGATCCAAAGAGAGCGGTTAGACGGAAGGATTATTCTAAGACATTTCAAACATGCCTGAATTAACTGCAAGATTTCTACAACCCCAAGAAATCACAGTAACTTGTAGACAGCCCCGGACTTAGAGAAAAAATATATCACATCTTGAAGAGAGTGAATAGTGAAAAAAGAACAAACGTGGTATACAATATCAAGTGCATGGACTGTAACAAGTGCTATGGCAGTCAGACGAGGAGAAAAATGGCCACTCGAATGTGCAAGCAGAAACTAGGTGCACAAATTTACGATCTATTCTCCCTTGCATCCACCCATGAAGACCAAGATGAACACAACCGCAATCTGGATAACATTGAAATCTTGAATCAGGAAATTACGAGGCACGCGAACGAGTTCTTCAGGGCTTGGTGTTTTTTCAAATAATCCAATCATTAGACACGTCGTGTTTGATCAAGTGTACACTCGGATCAGAGCAGACAGCTCAGCTAACTGACCGAACCGGACTAATCATAAATCGGAGTCATTTATGGGGATCTCTCTACATAAGTGAATCACTATATAAACGTACTCGAAATTAAAACAGTGGCATGCACACAAGCGGATCAAACTTCCGAAGCCGATTGTCAATCTTTCAAGATCAACGATCAAAGCAACAGAGATCAGGTGCGTAGCAGTCGACAGGAAGAAAAGGGGATCGACCGAATCCGTTTTGTCACAACTGGCAAACTGACAGAATGGCATAATAACATTCAGATAAAGGGAATTGCGGTTCAGTCTTCCGAATAAGTGCGCTGTTTTTCAGTGCTGTCCGATTGTTTCTCTTCGTCAAATTGATTCCCTGAAACAGAAAGAAAAGACATCGTTGTCTAACCGATACTTTGTTACGTCCAAGTTTCCAGGTTACATAGTACAGAACCCTTTATCAAAAGGCTTCGACTATGGAGCTTACGACAAAAAACAAGTGTTCTCAGACAGCACTTTTATTTCTTCAGAGTACAACCCTTTTTTATTGTTTTGCCGGGTTTGATTACACTCAAGCATTCGGCACCGATTAACGTAACCAAACCAAATAACCGGCCTGCAAAAGCGATCCGAATTCTCTTCTGCCATAATACTGCTCTTGCCATCGCCAAGCTGATTACAAATGAAGCCTGACCAGTCACTTCCCTCTTCACTCGTGACCCTCAGCTCACATACATGCTCACTTTTCGAACTGGACACATTCTGATCAATGTGTAGTCTCATGTCTGAAGGGAGACGGTTTTTCAGGCCTGTCCAAATAAAGCTGGTGATCTGTTTCGTCGCCGGGAATACTGTGTGCTATAGGCGAGCAAACATTTAGGCAACCGGTAATAACAATTCTTTTTTCCCTCAAACAAGGATCACAACAGGCTAATGGGCTCCCGTAACTGCCCAGTGATGTCTATACCTTCCTTCGCATTGAGAAAGGCCACAACGATTGAATGCAGTTGGGAGTGTCAGTGTCTAGGGTGAACTGTCCCACGTCCCCAGATAGCTCTGGTGAAGCCAAGACCGGTGACGAATGCAGCACTACACACAGTTGTTGAAAGACTTCTTCGCATTATTCAGTCCGGCTAAATTCGGCATTCTTCCACAACGATACTTTTAGTGATTTCATCAACTCTGGAAAATCCTTGACGAATCTATGGTTATATGGTTCGATGCCCAGGAAGAACCCAAGTCCGCCGCGCGGTGGGCCAATTGAGAACCTGTTCTATCTTCCCTGGGACGGGCTTAATTCCTTTGCGTGATATTGTATGGCCTAAAAAATCACTTCTGAGTGCACGAGGTTGGTTTCGGTTTAATTATGATCTCCTTGGGTCCTTCCAGTACTAGCTCCAAGTTCTTAAAGTGCATGTCCGTAGACCAGGAAGTCGTAAATGTATCTGACGTACTTTGACGGGACCGTTCCTTCCAGTATATGATTCATTAACCTCTGAAACCCTCCAGGCCCCTTTCAACGGACCAAAATGCATAGTATAAAACCCATACAGGCCTGAAGGAATCACAACCACTTCCTTTTCTCGGACTTTGGAGATCCAGCCACTTTGGAAGAAGTCATAATTACGGATAAAGGATTAAATGTGCTAGATAATAGAAACCACTCCTGAGGGCTTGATTTTTAAGGGACAAACCTTCTGGGTTCTGCCATTCTTTCAGTAAAACAACTTTTTTTCCAAGGAATGGTGATTTTCACTGCTCCATTTCCGTGCAGGAATCTTTATCGGTATTTATCAAATGTCTTATGCTAACTCGTCCTAATCAATTTACGCTATCCGTGTGCCTAAGCTTCCCCCCAGCTCTCATGTTGCAGTAACTGTCCTTCTGCCCAGTTAGTCTGAGGTCACCGGTCCACGCACGTGAGTAGATTAGAGAATTCAATCAAACCTAGTTGCGGACACGTCATCTATCCATATTTGCAGCTATTGCAACACGGAGATCCAGCAGTCTGATGAGTAAGGATCACAAATTTGTATAAAAATGTCCTAAGAACATAACGGACACAGTTAAAAGGACATTGCAGGTAGCATTAGATACTATTCAAATGGAGCAAAATTTATTCAAATTGATTAATTGTTTCTATTCAAATGCATGACAAATCAGCGAACACTGGCAGTTAGCTCAAGCTAACAAAACTGAAACGAAATTTCAATGAATTCAATCACATAATGGATTTGTCCACATTATTCATCAGGTTTGTCGGAAAAATATCAGCCATTTTTATTGTGAAATCGTTCTATTAGGGACCCACACACACACACAGGTAAGATCGAGAATGAGTTAATAATGAAGATGTCTTGGGGAAAACTTCAGTTGTAATGGGAAGAGATAAATACACTCCTATAAACACATCTTTACCATGGAAAATTTTCCCGATACGAGGACTTCAAATTAACACCTTTTTTGTAAACCCTTATTAGGGCACTAATTATTATGTATGGAGATAGCCTGTACCCTCCAACCAATAGGATAAGTCGTAAATGTATTCGTCAATACTAAAACCAGTCATGATGCATAGCTTACCGTTCCTAATTGCAAGCATCTGTTCAAATAGTGTTTGCTTATAGACTCCTAGGGAGATGTACAATGAACCATTTAGTTAGCTGGGTTCACGCCCAGTTGTTGGTTCAACATCTGGATGGGACTTTGCAAATGATGTCCATTACTCGAGTTGTGATAATGCCAAACTCCCATCCACATGGATGGATGGATGATGGTCAGATAGATCACGTCGAAACATGTGGATCATCGCCTGCGAAGCTGTTCCCCGTTTGACAGCTTTATCTTGGTTGTTTGCAAAGAACAAACAAAGTGGTCCATTTTGGCATTCAAAGATTGCGTTGTACAGGCCGATTATTGAGGTCATCCAGTCATTTGTAGTTGGGATGGACATTTTCCGGACATATTACAAGAATTTAGGTTTTTCGTTCTGTAGTCCGCAACTTGGAACTACTAAAATTCGTCCACTTTCTCGAGTGTCTTACAGCTGAACTTTCAATAGAATGTAAAATGGGTACTTAGTTTTACCCGATAGCCTTCTTTTACTACATTGATTTCTGTGGAAAGCTGCACAATAATCATCCAACATTTCCGTTCTACCCTCAAAATAATAGACCCATTCACTAGAATCCTACTAATCTAAGACTTATTATAACCAAACAGGCTATTTTCATATTTTTGTGAACACAAGGAGACACAAAATAATGCCGATCCGAAGGTTCCAATAAGACAGAAATAACCGTGAAGTCGACAGGTTTCAAAAACTATGATTAACGGGCAACGGTACCATTAAATTGGTTTTTGTTTCATTTTAAATAACTGCAATCCAAGTAACAATTCGATGAAACATGTTTTCTATTTGTCGTTAATATTTACTAAGTATCACCACTTTCTGAGAATAAATCTGTCTAAGAAAAAGTAGCTTGCATCTCTATTGAGTCACATATCAATGTCAATACAAAATTCATTTCCAGAACTGCACGAGAATATCGTGTTTTTGCGCTGTTTTTATTTGGAATCGTCAGTGCAGTTCAGTTGGCACAAAGATTAACCTTGCACTAATGTGCTCTGATTCTGGTCTCTACCTCAAAGCACCATTAGGGGATCATCAGTATGACAGCGTATCCACCGCGTCGGAACATAAACCTGATACGAAAGACTGGGTCAAACACTTTAACCATTAAGCTAGCCTGATATTCTCTCAATGATTCGTCTAACATCAAAAATACGTGGAATATTTTCTTTATTAGTCACTGGGTTTCCCTAGCCCGCCCGGTTGCCTTGATGACTTAGTTATTCGACTCACGACCAACAGTCTCCGACGCATGTTTCGTACTGCGAATTTAGGAAGAGCAATTTGCCGTGAAGGGCTCCCATGTATTCTTCATAGCGAACTGCATGCTGGTGGTACACGATTCGTCTTTTTTAATCATCCTTTGCTCAGATGAATGTGAGGATCCTTTTTCGGCATGGGAAAAAACGGAAAATACTCCAAACATCCACACATCTATTTACGAGACTTTTGTCTTCCTGAGAATGTTTAAATCTAGCGAAAAAATTTGACATGCTTTGAAGTGAAATTAGCGAGTTTACCAAAAAGCTCTATTCTGAATTGTGGCAAACAGTTTCAGTTTGCAACGGCGTTTCGAGTCAGCTGCTAATAATAGTCTGAAGACTGAACATTACACCAAAATTACAATTATCCTAGGGGTGACTTCCAATCTCACCCACCTGGACTCTTGTCCTGTTATTTTTTCCTACCATTATTCTTTAATAGGACTAACGATTCGTTCCGGTATTCTCGGACAGTTTATTTCGATATCTAATATGAACTGACTCGGAGCACACAAAGGGATGACCAACAACCGTCTTGTGATCCTTATTTAGTTCGATGAGGGGTTGTAGAAAAACAGTACTTTAAACTCTGAATGAGTAAATCGCAAAAATAACAATAATTCCGCGAGAAAACACCATCGCGGTTTTTGTAATTTGATGGTACAAACATTACTGTTGTTAGAATAGAACGTTATTTAGTTGTTAGTGCAAATAAAAGAGATAATCATCAAGACGATTGGTCGTAAATTACCGAATTGCACAAATCACCGTTTGACTGTCTCTCATTTTCATAATAAAAAACAATTATCAAAAACATCTCTGGACTACTTTGATAAAAATTTCTATTGACAAATCTCATTTTGTTGCATTCAATCTCTGCTCATCTCAAATGTAAAATAAACCACCAGGAGATCCGTAGTATTCTGTGATATGTACAGGAAAATGGAAAAAGAATGTCAATTACAAGCATGTCTACATTACGATTTACAAATGAGGTTCCCTATTGAATTGTGGAAAACATCGCAAAATGCAGTCCCACTTGGGTTACTCGAACTAATGTTTTCGGAAACCGAATGGCAACTGTTGACATTCAACAGAAATGTGTTCATCATGATCAAAATGATACTGTTTGCGTATAAGTAATCACTCAAAGCGCAAGCACACACACCGTTTTGGTGGAACCGATCACAGCCGTAGAACGTGGAAGAAATATATATTCATGGTTTTCTAACCATTTACCAACAAGTACAGCACTATGCCGCTTTTCCATGTCCAGGGAAAGTGTTGTCTGTGGTCTGTATCCGCCCAACCAAATACGCTATATTAGTTCAGATAAGTATAATTTATCGTTTGGATAGCACAGTGCAGTCAAGTGAAGGCATTTTCCGTTTACAAACTATCCGCTTTGTATTACTCCGAAGAGACCTGAACCAGGTCATCCGGAGAACGGATGGCGCAATCGTGTTCAAAAACTTTGCCCAACCTATTCCACAACCTCCTAAGTGAGTAGATGAAAAAGTAAAATCATGTCAGTTCTGGCAGTTACTTTGGTAGTTTCATTCACTGTGACTGACTATTAAGGTTCTTCTTTTTCGACGAAACACTGGAGTGCCAGCAGTGCAAAGAATGAATCTATGGTCTGAGTTCAACAACTGAGTGAGGTAAACAGGTTTTTATTACTTGTATAGTCCATTTCACCAGTTGGCTTACAGCAGCTGAAACGTTGTCGTATCCAGCTCAGTTCAAACTTATCAGTGTCAGACATCTCTGAGGTTGACGCGACCTCTGGTTCTCGAGCAAATGTCTGGTATGCACAACAAAAGTAGGATCATTCTTGCCATACCGTTCAGAAACAGGGAGAGACGTGCGGTGATGCCTTATTCTTGTATCCTCTGGAAGACCATGATGAAGAAGTCATTTTGGTAACTGAGATATCAAGTGTCAGGTGTTTTACCTTCAGGATTCGTGCATAAATGAAGTGACCAATATATGTGAATTACGATGGCTGGATCTTCTGTTTCTCGCGGACACAGAACGCCTTTTCCCTGAATGTTATTGGAAGATTGATCGGCTGACATCCAAAACAGGTGTGTATTCTTTAACTAGACGATTGGCTCCTGTAGGCAGAGCTGAAAAACCCGGTTTTGGTTTTCCAGATCCCTTGAGAAATTATTGCGTAAATTGGGTGATATGATTTAATGCCACAATTATCGGGGTTCTTACAATCAAAATTTTTGTTGTTTGTAATTTTGTAATTTTCAATGCAAGATATCACAACCGATTATTTTATAATTTCTCGTCTTTGAGGGGCGATGAGGTTTTCGTGTTAACCAAAGATTTTCTTCACTAAGATGTGCTCCATTGTATCTTGGACCTTGGTTATGAGAAAAAAATGTTTTGTGAGTGTGATCTCCCATGAAAATTTAATTGATTGTCAATCAATATCGAAATTTTTCGTCCTTCAACTCATTGACGTTTGGATCGTCGACCGAGTCACGTGAGCAATCACAGATATCTTGTTTATGCCACTATTAGTCGAGCTAAGATCTTTCATATTGTCTGCAACCTCTTTAACAAAAGTGAAAGATCGTTACCTCACTCATCAAGGGCGTAACCAACCATAACTGCAACAGCATTATGATCAATCTCATCTGAATCTGAGAGTATGCTATCACCTCCAACCATATATTCACCAAAATTGTCGCCGATGTATTTATAGGAATGAACATTATTATCGTTGTCATGAACATTATAAACTCCACTAGTATTATTCTTAGCACTGTCATATGAACCACCATGACTATCACCGTGGTCATTAATATCATACTCGTCCAAATCATCATCATCATTCAGGTCATTCGAAACTTCATCTCCGCCTGCATCGTAGTCACCAGTGAAATCATCATCGCTGCCAAAGTTAGAAACAGTCAACTGACCATCAACATCCTCGCAAGTGACATTATGAACATCATGGTGGTTCTAAGCAATTATGCGACGATTCGTATGATATCTGATATACAACCTACCACTAAGGTTCACTGACAGATATTGTGTGGATATACATGAATCGTTCTACCTGGTTAACTGTTCTAACCATTGTTTGAATATATGAAATTTTGTGAGCGTTTGCCAAATTCTACTTCCTGCTTGTTTCATCCAAAAAGATGCTTTCGACAACTGGACAAAAACAACCGCATCTGGAGGAATCTGCCATTAATTCATTAGCATTGTAAACAATTGAGGATAACTGGGTCGACAATTCTAAGCTTTGTTGATTTACTACAATTTAGTTTGCAAAATCATTTAGATCCATTCACCCTGCTCGGAACAAATTCAAACACTGGAATATTACCTTAAGTCATTACCATTGGGAACAGAAGACCTTTCAAGTGTCATTTCGGTCGATCTGTAAAAGGCTTTAGTTGTATGTTGCCGACATCCAACCATTTCTGACAAAGTACAGTTAGCCGATAAACTCAGGTCAACCGGGGCTTTTGGAAAAACTGTGATGCTCTGAAGAAGCAGTTACCGCTTATGGAAATGCATCCACCGATCAATGAAAAGTGTGCGGCTGAAAAATTGCTACAAATGTAGGACAAGGAAATTGCGTTTTATCTTTTACCTCTTCCTTCCTTCATTAATTCATCGAAAGTTTCATCATTTGTGATGAAGGGAGGGCAACAGCCACGAGCAGGTTGTCAGGTGGACAAGTAAGTTGGCGGTGGGAGTATTCGAATCCGAGACGCTCAGAGATGAACGTCATGAGTTCATTCTTTTGACCACCGCCGGTTCTTTCCTTGGGTGCACATCGTACCAGAATTTTATGACTAAAGTTTAAATGTTTGCAAAGCATAAGGGTTCACCAGTATTGGTTAAGAAGTATATGTGATGGATCAGTTACGTTTCGTGATCTTTTTTGCCATTTTAGGCCGCGCTGCCATTTCGTGGCTTTTAGATAACTGGTCTGAGTGAAGAAGTTGTGATTATGAGAGCTGTGGGAAAGCGGCACAAACTATTAAATTCGTTTGAACAAATATTCCGGTTAAGAAAACATTGCGATTTGAAACCATTTCTGTTCATTCACCTAACAGCTGGCCTTAATTCCAGTTGGTCTAAATGAGGAGGTTTGCATGAGTTGGAAGTCGATTCCCAGGAAATGCTCAACATTCTGCTGTGATTACTGATTGCCTTCAGACAAACAAGGGTTCGTTTGACCTTGTATGATTCTTTGAATTTGCTGCAATGAGACTCCGAAATCCAAACTGTTTCTACGAATTAATGTGATCCAACTATGCTTTTAACAAATAAAACAATATTTTCTAGTCTAGTACGAATTTATTCCATTCCGACAAAAGTGTAGACTAAACTTCCAACAAAATGAGAATTGCTAAAAATTTCAGGAAATTTTCTAATTATCCGCACTAAGGACACGCATGGTTTACTCAATACCAAGGACCAAACCGTAAATTTTGCTAAAACCCTATAATACTGGTTTCCAATAAAAATCAGGATATGGGTGAAAAAGTTCTTTTCAGTTTCATAAATCCGACGGATTTCTTCGATATGCATTTGGCCAATCGCAACTTATTCCTATTTGGACTAAAGGTCTAAGTTTCCAGTGATGATCGACCGGAGATTGAAATAATCTACATCAATTGCTGCTTTAGTGCAACCTCCAAAAGTTATCTTATGAATAATTTTTCTACACTTTTAGAAGCAAATGAGGTCAGATTGTCATTTTGAAGCCAATTAGTAGGATCTAACTGTTGCAAGTAGCATGTTCACATGAACCGGGGAGTTACCATACCCCTAGCCAGTTTTGTACGGCCGATTGGCACATATTAGTCTAATGTGTATCATTCTTCCATACAGTCATTTGTCTTAAGCTGCTAAATTGTGCGTGGGTGACATTTCCAAATTGCGACGTGCATATCCGAGACCATTCGTTGTAAGGCTTTATTTTCATACCCTTGATCATATCTGCCTATTTATACAACTAAACAATTCTGCATCTGTTGTTCACTAAAGCGCTCAATATTGCACGGATATAATAGGCACCATTACTGACGCGCAAATGTTACTCGCCGGATAGGTGAGTTAATCCTACACAGAGTAATTCATCATCAGTCCAGCACGTTCGACTAATCTGTTTTCGGCAATTCATTTGAAACCATTGTAACAGCCCTTGTGAGGCAAAATCATTTGAAGCACGGTATTTACGAATTCGCTAATCAAGCCTTCGACATTCGTGACAATTTTATCGTGATCATATTGGGTCCGTCAATTCTTTTGATCTGCAGATGGAAAAAATAGTTCGGGCGACGGAATGGCACCTTAAAAATCTACTTCCTCTTTTGGTTGCGCGTGGATTTCACTACGCCAAATTGCATTTTTTGGAGCTAAATTTTCTTACGTACCCTCATTCTCCTTGTCCCGGATGAGCAAAGTTTCATATGACTGTGTTGGAATATGGACTGTACCTGCTCCTTATGAACAATACAGCAAGCTCAAGTGAGGCGTTAGTGCACACACCGCCCACAAGCCTTCCAATAAAATACAACAGATCATTTCATTGGGAAGAATGTCGAAGCTATGACAAATATCAGCGGAACCACGGAATAGCTAATGATTCAGCACTATATAACCACACACATGTAGTGAATATTTTACAATTCTTTATCCTGTTCCATATTCAATTTGGTGACTAATTTTGATCAGTAAATGCGGCAGTTTCTATTGAGCATTCAGCGAGTATCGCGTAACCATTTCGGCGTAATAAATTTGTCCCTACTTCGTACGCATCATATCTCAAAATTGACCATTCCTTTCATACTGATCGGAGGATGGCGACAAAGTTTAAATGTGTAAACGTCGTTAGACGAATGAAATGGGCGTGTCTGTCTACTCATTACATAGTTTCTTGAATTACTGCAAACGTTCTGCCATAGAATGTGTTGCGCTGTTAAAATGATACTGACACTTCAAGTGGTCTGCGATACATAACCCGAAAGGAAACCTTGCTGACATTTCCTGGTTCCCATTATAATTAACTTTTGCCAAAGCTTGAATGGTGAAAATTTAGAACCAGTGTTTGCTACCGACCTTTGGAATAATTTTTTTGCTTGAGACTCAACCGTGATGACACAGGACAAATCTAACAATACACGAAATGAATGTTGGTGAATTGTGAATAATTACATGAACTACACAATTTTTAGGGAAAGGTTCCTGTTTGACCTCCCGAAAACATGATAATCGAGACGCGAAAACAATTCATTCATACAGTTCCGCTTTGCAACTGACCACACCATGTCGCGTTTTGCTGACAAAAAATACCTCGGTCCGTTACCAGTGTGACAAGTGATACGCAGTTCATCGACAAATTTGGACCGCACACTGTAATTTACTCGTTTTGCAGTTTGCCGCATGGTGAAACGTGTTAGTCCTGGAAATTGTTACCATTTTCTGTGCCCGTGATTGCAAAATACAAAAGTGGGGTATTTTATAATGGCGTTTATTGATCGCGGTTCACAAAACAATTTGGGATTTATTTTTGCCCAGAAGGTAAATGGTACATTCGTTAATGAAATGTAGATTGTAAATCTGCATCTTAGGCTTTGAAATCACATACTGTGTTCTTCCGGAATTCGCAGGTGCCAATTGGTTGAATTGTTATTTTTTATGTAATTAATGAAGAAGAACAGTAAACATCCAAACTGTGCAAACAACCGTACGTATATTCATTTTTGCACTCCCATCCAGCCAAATTGCAAGGCAGCTTGACACTATTTACTAGGAAACTCGGATCTATTCTAATGTATTCGGCTTGTGCACCTCTCAAACGGTCGTGTAAATAATGACAGTTGAAAACACATGTGGATGAATAGAGCTGGATTCGGGATTACATTTAGTTTCAGCGTTGAAACCGGATTGCGAGAAAGATTTTGGAATGCACGAAAAAGTTTTATTGTTTTGGTCAGCAGATATTCACAATTGCTTACAATTTATCTTCGATCTGTTGGTCCGTCATCGTGGTTAAGGGAAAAACTTTATCACCATGCGGGTAGATCACTTTTGGATGTAAATAGTTGTGTACTTTGTTTAGTCTTCATTGACAGACGGTGATAAGGTTAAAACACAATTTCTGTAAGAAACATGCCCGAAGCTCAAACTTGTCACTTAGAACACAAACGTTGAACATTCCCGCACCAGCTGTCAGGTTTGGTATTAAATCCACTATTGCTAGTCCACGGGAAAATCTCACGATGAACTCCTTTTTCGTTAATAATGCAGCAATAGCTGAATGCAAACTGACATGGACCTGCCTTGGATTTCAGAATATATCTCAACCAAATTTATCCGTGCAAATATGCGATTCGCCTCCACGTTTTGTAATAACCATTGATGCGCACCAAAGGAACTGTTATTATCCAATCGGTTGTTGTCAGTATCTTACCGTGTAAAGTGCCAGCGCGTCGGTTTTTATCCAACAGGTGTTTTTCACACTTCATCGGAATAGGGAGTTGATCTGCTGTTCAAATGATAATGACAGCGGGAATTTTTATTTCTACCTATCCAACACCTGAACCCTTCATTAACTTCCAGTGAATTCTTGAAAACAGTTTATTATCCAAATTTTGACGGTTCATTTCAGGCATGGTGAAAAATTCTCGGAACCCATGCAGTAGTTGTCAGAATCCGTCCTTATTCTTACTAGCTAAGGATTTTTTACCAATCATTTTGTTTGAATGTAAGAAAACGGTTTTAGAATCACACATTTTGACAAATGTTTGGAAAAAGAAAAGTCTCTGGTTCGAAGTTGGCTGTTTTCATTACATTTATCACCAACATTCCAAAAAGCGGGGGCAAATGGCCTCACTTATTTCCTTCGATTCCCAAATCCGACAATTGTAACTGGGGCATGGAATAATGTTAACAAGATGCTGAACATTTTGCAGTGTTCATTGTGCCTCTCCTTAATTTGGTTAGAAGTTTTTACATTTCATCAAGAGCCCCTAAAATTTCAGGATTGAATTCAGAAAAAAATAACGTTGAAATTGGAAACCATAAAGTGAATTTGAGAAGTCCGATTTGCGATCAAGCGGCTATGGTGAATCGCGTTTGTCCGTGGTGCGCCTTATTGGTTCACTGAGCACATTGGGCATTAGTCCATGATTTTCGCCGACTGTCTCCTCAAGCTCCTCATGAAAAAGCTAGGACAGATCTCAGTCAGGCATCATGCGTGCTAGTGTACAAACTTCAACCCAGTGCGGTGCTGGGTAGTTCGGTAACTTGTGTGAGTCCATAGACATGCCCGACTGAAATGTCTTAGTTCTTTTCACGAGGATTGTGCGGTGACATTTGACGAATCATGAACTGCTATGTAATGCGCTCAACTGACCAATAAAATGCACTAGAGATGGATCAGATTTATCAAGGCTGCTTGTTCTCAAATTAAACCTACAATTTCTTACATTCAATTTACAATTTCCTATTTCAGTTTTATTTTCACTGAATTCAATCTTCAAATTGTGTATATTCTGTGATCGGTTTGGGTGCTAACTGCCAAAGATGAACGGCGATGACAAATTATTTTTAAATCCTTATGCAAACAAACGGTTACGACTAGTGGTTATAGCTTCCGGTGTGCTAAACGCAGAGTATTTGACCAATGTAGATTGTTGATTCCATGAAACATGTTGTTGAATGATCCATTTTTTCAATTCTTATCCATCTACGGTGATGTTCACAAACATGTTCAAGACAACGAACGGTGATTCGGCCAATGCTTATTGCCTAACCGGAAAACTAAAGTTACTAGATACAAAACGAGGCCACAGAATCTTGTATGTAGACTTTCAATGCATGAGCACTAGTGGGTGAAATTCGAACCCAACTGGAATCTTAATTTTGAAGATAGCTCACGTACAGTACCCTCCATCATTTTTCGCACATTCTTTGCCAGCTTTTTACCTTTGAAATGTATAAAGCCATTATTCTGAGTGTTTTCCCTCATGTGCGTATTAGTTCATCGATTATTACAAGTGGCTGGTTTTTCTCACAGCTTATTACCTCGGCATTTTACTCTACGTCTATTCTGTTTGTTCGGTTTTTGATGTATCTATCGGCTACAGTCTATACTCAGAGGCAACAAGATATGAAGATGAAAAGACTGACCTTTTTAGTTAGCTCTTCTGTGCATGTAGATTTGGCTTGCACGTCTGGGCACAGAATAAAATGGTTTAATTTAATCGTTTTGCTATCTTGCCCAAACCGAATTAGAATATTCTCTATCTCAGCTAAACGAATCCATGCGAAGAAATTACCGTCAGCAAATTCGGAATTCGAAAGAAATACCTGAGTGTTAGCGAGGCTGTAGTAAAACTTTGGTGCAACCTTCAATCATTTGAGGTCTTCAGATGTGGATTTACATTTTTTCGTCGTCGTATTATCCCGGAATCAAATAAAATGTCGACTGCTGATGATCCGCAAAAACCTTTAATCGCTAGTCATGCATGTCGACAACTCGCGTAATCTTGCAGTAGCAGACTAGTCATCTTCAGTGAGCAAATCAGGTAGCTTGTCTACCTTTTTGCTGTGAAAGAATGCTTGGTTATCTAGTTTTGTTCACCATCGCAAACCCTTTTCGCGTCGCTTACCAAGACTCCGTTCAGTTTGATCTCCAGCGCCGAAATGTTTCTGATATTTCTTTTTGTTGCCATGTCACTTTAGGTTTTATGATAAAATAGTACCTTGCGTTTAAATCGGATTGGTATAAATTTGGTTGAATAGAAATATCATGCGTCTCAGAGGAACAGAGATGTAAGAAACACATCATTAGATTTTGCATTGCTTTTAGCTGAATAACTCTGAGGTTCGTTGGACAACGTCCGCTTCTTCAGGTTTTAGACGGACATTTCGGACGGGTTTATGTGCTTAATGTGAAAAATAGAGAATCGTAATTGCGTGATTTATCTTATTTGTCCTAATAAATTGACGACTGCTATGCAGCTATTTGTGTCGTGCAAACACGCACCTCGTCCTACTTTATACCTCACAATTTGCTTTGGTCAACACGAATTTAGATCGGGAATCAAATGTTTACAATTATCAGACAAAATAAAGACAAAAGACAAACAATCCAGCAGCTGGGCATTTTGTCAAATCAATGAGCGCCAGATGCACGACTGGGTTGATTGTAGCATTTTTGACTGTTCATTGTCCTTCATGTTCATTCTTCACCGTGTTCATGCCTTGCGCTTCGTTTCTCCGACCCTGTAGGAGAAAAGCAGCAATCAGATTACTCGATGAACGCTTCTGCTTTTGTTGTTTCGCTGGACACAAAGAAGTGATGAAGAAAACCTGGTTACATATTTTCATTCTTTTATATATTAGTCACTAAACTGGGACGCGAACGAGAGTTGTCCTCGTTTGCTTTCACTGGCTATATGCATGTGGAACCTGACTTGGGATAACTCAAACTGCTTAGTTAAAATCGATTGTATAGTGTAATTCATTGTTTCCTTACTTATCTTCTTCTGAAATTCGGTAATTGGTGAACGTATTGATGATATCACCATAGTAGAGATTGCATAGTTTCAGGTGAACGGTTAACTTTTCTACCGACTTTCTTATTTACTATTCAATGGTTATGAAGACAATATTTAGTAGAACCGTTTCTGACCATTCTGGTTCAAGTAATCACTGTTCTCGAGAGCATTCCACTCGATGTTGTACGGTTTCTGGGCTGTCCCGAATCTTCATGTCAAGTATGCACTTGCAAAATTTACGAGGACCTTGTGGTTTGTAGCACTCAACGAAATGTCTCGTGACCACCATGAATGGGCAATATTTACCAAGCACTTCACAAATTATCATGCGCAAATGAATCTTCGTAGGCCAACTGAGCATAACATAACTTAAATAAAACTTCTGGAAACTTACATCAACCCAATCCTGGGTTTCTAGGGATAACGTAGTGGATTTAATGTTAAGGTGATTTGTAGGGGAAATGACATTCCTCAAATTGAGCGGTTATAGCTAAATGTAACCTAACCGGACTGGGACAATGACCGTGCCTAATTATTAGAAAAAGTCCAAGCGACTGGTAAAATAAATTTCGGTTTGCTAGACACGATGTCATCAAGGTTTTGGATCCAAATAAGCATTTTCTGATGTACTTTGAAAGCTTATAAAATGTTGCTGAATGCTATATTTTCAGTGGCTGATTTCTTACCTTATGTTGACTTACAATCATTAGTTCTTTTCACTTCAGATTTGGCAGGCGTTCCCACTTGTGCTGAACACCATTGCACATAACACACTTTTCCATTAGTCGTCTTCGGTCTGTGTGCCATGATGCAACTGTACAGATATGTGACGTACCACCCCGTATTGTGACTCGAATATGTTTACATTTTGCTGGTGAATTGACTCTTGTGGAATTCACACTCAGTCACCGAATCAGGCCAAACTTGTGCGACTCTGAGATGACGATAGATTTTGAAATGAAAGTTATAATTTCTCCTGAAATATCCCTATAACAAGGCGTTTCGGAAGTTAATTTCGGCCCCACGTGATCGGTGAACAAACGCAAATGTGGTTTCGTTTTGGATTCCAAATTTTGTTCCTCAGTAGGTTGAGCCTTACTCTACATTCTGGGTCAATCGAGTTTGTTTGGGCTGATTAAATCAATGAGAGAATAGGGTTCGGGACGCGGGTACTTGACAGTCGGTCTAGTTCAACTTAAGTGTGTTGTAAAACACGTTTTGGTTCACGACATAATTGTTACGAAGTGATTGACTTGTTGGGAAAGAAATTTACTGTTTTCTACTAGTTGCAAGATAGGTTACAATTTCTTTCTCCTTGCGTAAGCACAATCATAATTTTTGCCGGAAGTTAACTCCGCCATACATTTTGAACAATCCGACACAAAATAGTTTGTTTTGAGATTATTATTTGTAGTAATCAGAGTAAATACTCGGAGGAACGTGTCATCACATTCATCATCATGATCATCATCACAATCTGAGTCATTATCCTCGTTCAGCATTGAGCAACAGGGTAGGCCCCAATGGTTGGTGTCCTTCCATCAGTTCACGCGTTGCTATTGAAATAAACATGTTCCCATCTGAAGCAACGAAGTTTCTGTGTGATTCGTTGTACAAACAAGTCTCCATATTTCAGAGCGCAGCGATAAAAATAAATTTCGCCAAATTTTACTTTTCACCTACACTCTGAAAATCCAAATCACACGAAATGGAAAGTCCATGCAAAAGAAAAACTCACTGGGTTTTAAGGTCTTTTCGAAACAAATGTGCAGCTATTGATAACATTTTGTTCTGTTCCCCTAAAACTGCTGTCTATTGACAATTACAAAATAGTCAAGTAGTAGCCAGACGCCGGTAAAGTGTCACCCAAAGTTCATAGTGTCTGAAGATCTGAGGTTGGTCACTGAAAACCTTGTCTGGAAATTATGATTAAAAGAAAAACTAAGCTGAAAATTTTAGCCTGGCCGTTTTAGGTGTTTGTTGATGGAAAAACAATAGTCACGTAACAGTCACTGTCAAGAAGATAAATTAGTGCATATTAGATCCAGGTGTAAATTTTTGACCTAGTCAACAAACTGCCAACTTTACCTCACTAACAAGTTGTTGATTATACGAAACCTTCTTCCCTAGAAGAAAACGACAAAGATATTCTGCATTCCTTAATGATGGAACAAATGTTTCTACTTGGTCTATCCTTTGCTGTAACTTCAATATGATCGGGACCAATTGGATTGATTTCGTCGTTTGCCAACTCTATTGGGCATGTCTAACATACAAAGCTGCTAGAGAATGGAAGCGGATCATTTTTTATTTACTTTTGTATTTGTGTCTTCGACTGTCGAAGCATACACATACGCAGTTTCTCAGAATCGGATTTGGGACTAGGTGAGAAGAAATTACCGATGGAGGGATTCGACCCTTCCGCTATGGTGGTCTGGCTAACGCTTGCATTGTACCTTATCCAAAGAACGTTTGGTAAATGCAGAAATCACTGTGATTAAGTTGTATCAATTCCACGTTTGCATTATATAACCAACTAGCATACATCTTCAAAAATTCTGTCCGTCCGTCTTACACAATACAGTGCAATACAATGCAGTTCATTTAACCTCAAAACTTGGTTGCGCCGTACCCTTAATACTCTGATGAACTGATCATTTTATCAACCCATATCACCGTTTACTCTTGGCTGAGAAAACAAGAAAACCCGTGAAAGTTGAGTGGGTTGAATGTTCCTGTTGTTTTTATTGCATTCACAGAATATGCTCGAGAACTAACTCTAACCTGTACCTCCAGCACGGTGAAGAAAACCAGTGATGCAACAGGTCCACGACAATCGAGGTTATGTTTTAGTAGACAAATGAGAATCCCCAACAGTTTTTACTTCATTCGTGCATCGTCTAATTTACACAAAACAGACAGTGTACTAACTCGAGTGGAAAAAATATGGTAACAAAATTACTTTTGGTTGTCTCACCAAGGTATTTTGCGTCAAGCACTGAAAAATGACAAACTGATAAGGCCTCTTCCTTCTTCACACCAATAAAGCGACACAAGTTGGCCAAAGAAAAAGGGTCTCGAATTAATTACAGCGCAGAAGCTTCAAAACCGCTTGATGAAAATGATAAACGCTAAACAGCGGTATCTAATTCTGGAAAAACAGAATGAATCCTACTTGACATTTTATGCACAGGCAGATTCGACATTCGTCCCTACGCTGCCAATTTTTTTGTTCGGAGCTCAGGAGCAAACTTTCGCTGCTCATAAATCACCTAACATATTGCCATTCTGGTTATTCTTTTCTAATGCATCACAAACTACGATTGCTTCAAATTTCTCAGCTCTACGATTACGTCCACTGATTAATGTGTTTTTCATCGTTCACTCTTTTTCTGCTGCGTGTACGGCTTTCTTGGACTAATACTCCAAAGGTTTGATGATGATTGTCTATCTTGAGTTAAGTCAAACTCGATATCAGTGAACCTGGATGTGCACGGATTTTCAGTCCATTTGTATTCCGCATCAGCCAATCGTTTGTCTACTACTGCATGGTTCTACTTTACAGACACTATCTAACATTTTACATATCGAATCCGTGATTTGTTCTACATATATCGAGCCAATTTACGCAGAAATTTCGTGGCGCATCATCCTATCTGCATCCACAGGGCGTCGGATCTCCAGTGTGACAGAAATTTGTGATCATGCACTAGCACTGTTTTCCGTTCTATTGTAAAAAGTATGCAGACTTTTGGGATGGAAATATGAGATCGTGTACCCAAAGTATTTGCAAGGAGTAAATATAATACAAACTTTTCTCATAGCTTGCACTGTTATCGGTGACATTTTTTACATATAAGAGTACCCTTAGCACTGCTCAGTTGTTCTGGGTGACTTGGCTATTTGATTAAGGGAACAGAGATTGTATCAGATAGCTTGTGCGTTGTTCCTAGATCAAGCACATGGGATGAGTAGTTCATAAATTCAAAGTTAGGTGAGACCGGTTGGCCCAAAGACTTCATGCAATCCCATTTGTAGATTGTTCTGTTTAGACGATAGTGATACAAGTCGTTTTCGCAATTATTCTAAAAACCTTGTTTCACGGAACAGACTCAGCTCACTGATAATCACGGTAGCTATCAGCGACGAACAGGTTTGATAATTTAGAACGCCAAAAATGCTTGCCTCGTTCAATTCCGCTGCACTGCTTATTTAGTTATTCAATTAGGTTTGGAGATACTGAACGAATCATGAGAAGAACACCATAGATCACACTAAGAAGCAACACTGTGCAAATAACAAGTTCGTTGTAACTTATTTGCATTCAAATCAATATACAACCCCGGATGTTATCTATAATTATTGAGATGGAGAGACTAATCACATTTCTTATTAAATTCAATATAGATATGGGTGTGAGCGAAACGAAAAACAGTACAGAAACTTTCAGGTGATAGAACAAGTTTTACTCAATTTGCTCCTCCATGTTAGTGAATCGACGTGATTTGAGGTTAAGTAACGGGCCAGAGAATCTTCGTTGCTTGTACAATCTGCTTTTCTGCACCTCTCCAAGAATTATGCAGACAGATGCTCAAAGAATCAGCAGTAGACTGGATTTCGTATTTCACCGACTTCCAATTCCACGTATGGAACTCTGGAAATCGAACAGAACTCGTCAATGACATTTAATAAACGCTCTTGAAAAACAATGGTAGCTTGATGACTTGTTTCGGTACCTCATAATTGTTTAAATACATATATACAGTGTAATCCTCTGTCAAGATGAATAATGTGTGCTAGTATGTATCTAACATGTTTCACTGTTTCGTTGGCAGACCATACGTGATGTTACCGGTACATGGTTTTAGTCTTGACATTCGGGGCGATCTAAACAAACCTGTACCGTCACGTTTCGTGACCTATTTATGGCCTGAAACACCGACCACTTTCTCTCTCCTTAGATGGATCGTGAAAGGCACTTTTATTGTAATCACTGTTGTTCGCAGTCTCCTATCCGTGTACATTTCGGGTAGCGGTGCTGAGTCCAGCCCTGGGTTCTTCTCACCTTTACAGAATTTTCCAAATAGGGAACGTCTTTCACTTATTATTCACTGTCCCGGTTAAGAATATCTGGTCTGTGAAACCCATTCACCCGTGACTGTGATAAGACAGACATAGATCTGATTAAAACAGCTTCCAGAAGTCAGTTCATTCTGATAATGGTTAGACCTATCAAAAACGATAAAATCTGACAATAGATGGTATGACATGAACAATGATTTACTCTGCCAATCCGTCGTGCATAGCATCAGATTGCCCGAACGTAAAGAGCAGAAGACGCATTGGACTTCTTTGTGCGCATCTTAGTTACAATGTACAAACGGACGTGTAGAAAAACACTAAAAAACAAGAGAGTGAAGAAAAAGAAGAATAAGTATGTTTCCAGTTTTGAACCAACTTCGAATTGGAGTTCAGAGTTATAGCACTCTGTCAGGGCGCGTGGAAGTGCATGTCAAATTTGTGGTGAAATCACAGTGCAGGAGTTGGGTTTCATGTATCACACAGCGCTTTGCCGGTGTCTCTGTGCGTGTGCGCATGTGGCCATGGGCATGCATTCAAGATGCCACGACGGAATACACAAGCGACATTTTGGAAAAATGGTCTCAAGACAACAGACTACAAATACGAATACACGTGTATGCAGCATGTCAATTTGGACTGTTGATCAGAATGGTATTTTCGTTCATGGTCCGTGCACGTTCGTCATTTGTACGGGACTCTAAACACGGGCACATTGAAGCACGACATGGAGAGCACACCAGCTTGAATTCGCGGTGAAAATTCTCGTTTAGCCAACCGTAGAGTACCGGATTTATACAAGCAGAAAGAAGGACACAGAAGAGACAGAATGACTGAATCAGTGTGAAAATCCGACCGGTCATAACTGGCTTTTGAAGATCCGAATTAGATGCCAAATTAGATTTATTCGGAAAATGACTTACGGTATCCGATGTGTTAGTTGACACTGGTAATGGTGACTGGTTAATGAGGGACGGGTCAAGGTCGACACCCATCAGAGCTGTTATATCCGAAGCTACTTCCAGTTCTCTCAAATCCATCACCAAGTTGAATGTGTGCAACGGTAACCATGCCAAAATAAACGTGATCGTCACTGCTGCTAGTAGGGCATTTGTTTTCACATGACGACGTCGAATTATTTTTTCACGATCTGGTATTTGATTTTGATTGACCGGTGCAGGTGAAAACATTGTCGAATTGGTACTTTTTCGTGTAATACAAGCATCTTGCAAGTCGATCTCTGTTTCATTTTCCACTTGTTTGCACGCTGGTTTTGGTTGACTAGTCATATTCGTCCCAACGGAAATTTGCATGTCTCCGTTAATCTGGGATGGAGGATAGTTTCTTTCTATTGCAGCTGGTTTACCAGGACCGGGTACCCGACATGATGCCAATTCGGACAACATCTCATTCAAACGTAGTGTAGCTCTACTCAAATGACGTTTGCGTATTTGTAAATAGATGCGTGTATAGGCATAACTCACTATCGTGATGGGCAAACAGTATTGGAACGTGAGTGTGAGCAGGCCATAGATGAATTTGCTTCGTCGGAGCCAGTGGCTTTGTAGGGTGTTTGCACTGCACACACTACCGTCCAGTCGGATAGTCCCGTGACTGACGGAGGAGAATACAATCATTGGACTGGCCATCAGAAGTGCAAATAACCAACTGCACCCAATTATAGCCAAAGCACCGGGTGTGTGTACTTTGCACCGGGTCGGATAAACGATCACCTGGATAAATAGTGGAAAGATAAAGTTTGGGAAATTATGCCACTGCGATATTTCGTCCTAGTTGTGCTCTATGACTTTGTCATGCTGCATGCCGCGGGGATAGTATCTACGAAACTGAGTGAACAAAATGAATTTACGTGCAGGTAATCAAGACCAGATACCAAGGACAATGTCGATAGCGATTGGCTATTGCGAATATATTCGGTTTTACTCCCAACAGAAATATTATGAAAGTGATTACTGATCTGATATCACCGATGCGGTGTACGAGATTTTTCTGCGTGTCGTGGTACAGAAAAAGCAGTCTGTAAAAATCCGTAAATTTCTATTCTCGAATACTTTGGGGTTTTTCAATTTTCTGATGCCAAGGGCAGTTTTATTTACGTGTTTGAAATGAATGGGTTCGAATAACATCATTTTTTATGACATGCATGAAGTATGAAAGTAGCAAAGGAATGATACCCAATACCACCAAGGGTCCAACAAACGATAGAAACTGGCCCTAATAGGATTAAAACTTGGAGTTGATTAGAATCCCAGAGGACCTCATTGGATCACGATTGGTAGCGAGCGAACGAGAGAAAAGTAAGATAGAATACCAAAATGAGTAATCGATTTGGAATTCGAGAATTCGATCTTGACGGTGACAGATCCTGAATCCACTTGACCAACCATTCTGACTTATAATCCACCACGCTATGTGAACATTGAAATCATGTATGGGGTTAGTCTCAGGTTCCCATCTGTTTTCCAGCGAGTTCGTTGCAATTTCAGCCTGCCTCGTGAAGATTCTCCCTTGGCTTCTGATATTCACACACCAACAGAAACTTCACGCATACAGTTGCTGCATTCTGTCTCGGTATTGTCTTGAGTTTCTTCCTTCAAAGCTTCGGCGTCTATACCTACTTGCTGCCTGTCCCAGAAATTCCATTTAGCTGCCGTTATTGCACTATTATTAAGACAAGGAAACCCCAAATCTTCGATCTGTCAAGAAAGCTGATCGTTTCTTTTCTAAAATTTTGCTTTTGAAATCACGCTATTATGAATTTCTCCCTGAATCTCATTCATAGTATACTATTCGACCATACACCACGTACTGGTTATATTTTGTATTTATTTGCATATAATCCCGATGCGCTGGATGACAACAGTTTTACGAAATGCGTGCGATTGAATAAAAGATACAACCAATGCATGAAGGAGTTCTCGTTACGACCGGTAAGGAACAAGCAGATTACACTGACCGGGAAAACTGAGATGGATATGTCGATTCCCAGATGCGTTTATTCCTAATAAACTAGACTATCGATATTCTGGTCACAGGAAACATGATAAACACCTTTCACCAGTCCCTGGGGATTCGAAGTTTTGTGTTTTCGCATGTTGCCTATTTCATCCGTGTGGTCTAGATTAGGACGAAGAAGACGTATTCCCTCACTGAAGTTATTCGCTCCTGAAACACTATCCGTGAGAAAGAAAGCCAGTCGCGGACTGGAACGGTGTCTGTTAACAGTCGTGAATTGTACGTCCCCTAGCGATGCGCAGTTTATAGGCAGGCACGCATATATTTGTGCATCTAAAAACCCACATAACAGGGGATGTTTTGCAAAACAGTTAGTGAAGCGAAAATGTTAGGACTACTTTATTTGTTTGCCATTTCTGTTAGTGCTGAGACCAATAAGTTTTCTTATGCTAGTCGAGCCAGATAATCAGAATGGATACTTGTGCGATGACTGGCTGCAATAGGTGTTATGGTTTAGTTAGAAGTAAGTAGCTTTCTTACTGCCCAAGTCTTAACAGCTGTTAAACTCGCTACCTTCAGAGTGATCACTCAATGTCTCTCGTTTTGCTCTCAGTAAATAGCTCCATGAAGCAGGACCCGAGAACCGACCATATTAGTGAACGATTGGTGGTTCTGATAGCGGAAACTGGTTGCAGCCCATAGCAGTATGCATCAAAAATACTTTGCACCCAATGACTCTACCGTAGTCACTTGGTGTTACTTAGCTTGGTTGCAAGTTTTCTCACGTGACTTGAACGAAGTCATCGATCCTCGAGCATAAATCCGCCTAATTTAAAACAGCACATTCTCGCCAAAACATTGGGTATTTTATGTTTGAAGTTTTGTCTAAATTGCGCATGAAGTATGCCCAGATGCTAAACGGTACGGTATTGGATTCACGAAATGCAATTTGCACCTGGTTCGTCTTATATCGTTTGCTTTTTCGGGGAGCTAAGTGGATGGTTGTGATAAACAAAAATGCCACTGTACAAAGTCAAATTGGACGAAAGTAACGTTTAAAAGCCATCTTAATATATACCACACAGGTGGACACATTTCGCCACCGTTGAGCATAGGGGCTGTGGGTAGATTACAAAGTCAACATGCTATAAAGCTTCACTTGAAGTAAACAAACAAGAGCTTCTTAAAAATTATTACAGTAAAGTTAGATTACTGGTCCTGTTGACCGAAATATTTAGACAGTAAGCAAAACATACCGAGATAAAAATCTTCTATCGGAGAGATGTTGAGGAACTTCGTAGAATGGACTTTGCATTGTTCCCAGTTTCACGAATTTTTGGGAAATCTTTTTAATATTTTCCGCGCATTATATGTAAACGCACCCTATTAAAATATTATTCTGATTTCAAGTCGATGTGTGTGTTAAAATCTTAAGCAACGTGTAGATAATTGTCAGACTCGTCATAGGAATCTTACTGCAACTGCGGTAGGCGCTGGTCTTGTTGAATATCCACTTCCTGTTCAACTCTCTTGTTGCTGCTACCAGGAGTTAAACACTCAGTCCAAGTGTAAGACCAATCAAACACAACCACCACGTTGATTGCTACCACGTCTGAATTGTTTATTTCTCTTTTGAAAAGATCAGAGAACACTTTAGAATGAGTGAAGTCCACATTTCTCCAAATTTCACTTCGCAACTGTATGGAATCCTTTAGTTAGGGAGTTCATGTTAACCAGTTGTGAAGCTATGCCATTCGTTCATTCTCCACGGTAATTGAGGGTAGTCTTGAATGAGTAGCACAGGCATATAAACAAAAGCAAGCTGCCTACTCAGTCGGAAAAAGTGCTGCCATAGCATTGTTGGGCTGGCAGTTGTAGTCTCATTTGTTCGTGGCCAGGTTTCAGCAGGCCTAAGCGCCAGGTAGGTGACAAGTCAACTTGATTACACTTATACAAACGTTTGGACAAGTTTCGCAGGGCGTTATTCCGCGTGATGATGACAAACCATGACGTGGTGGTATTCATACTGCTCCTAACAGTAATGATAGTAATCACAGATTGGACAGCTTTGATTTACAGATTGTTCTCACTGGAAAAGCAAAATCACCGTCGCAATAGCCACGTTGCCGGAGGGTACCACCGGTTTTCTTAAGACTTATTCCATTTCTCAGGTACGTAATCAATGTAATGCGGAGCCCATTATATTGGCTTTTGTTTTAGTCTCTATCTGTCCATGATGTTAAACTTATCATTCTTAGATTATCTCTGTCTGCACAATAACCAGGGCTACTTTGTCTCCCATTATGAGCAGTCTTTGTTCGCGGAATTTCACGTGACTCGTTTGCCTGAGGCTTAGTGAATAATTCAGACTGACCTAACAAACGGAGAATGAATAAAAACAGATTAGAGAATAATCGGACACCTGGTAGTTTTGCATGGTCTGAAACAAGGCCACTGTCAGCGCGACAGTTCTTAAAGACAAAGGTGTGCATACTCATCGAGTTGGAAGTAGTATCATACCACGGAAACAAAAAGCATTATTGTCAATAATTAACGTGCAATTTTTCCAACAAAACCATGAATCGACAAAACTTGATAGAACTATTAAGGTCAGTGAAACAACGGACAGACGAACTGATCACGCTTTTTTTCTTGGGTTGTAACGAAAAAGGGGCCAAATAGGAGTGAAATACAAGAAGAAAATTAACTTATTTGTTGCACATCCGAGACTGTTAATTCTTGTTGAGTTTATGAGCTCTGCGTTTCGGTGACAAGTAAGTCATTTTTTTCACAGGCTTTCACGGCACATTACATTTTTCAATATTCAGTTTAGAACTACATATGAAGAAATAATTCCTAAAAATAATATCAGACAGAAATGTAGTGCTGAGGTTCCTCCAAAACAAGACTTATCGTTTTAGAATAGATTTTGAACTGTTGTTCCTGGAATACAAACATTTACGTGAATAATTGTCGGCACTTTTGCCACTATTGTTTATAAAATAATATAATCTCTGACACTGAGAAGTTTCAAAATATATTTTCGTACATTCACGGTGTATGAAGCAGTGCTTGACATCTTTTAAACGGTAGTTACTGGGGCCAGATTCAAACAGAAGCAATAAAAATAGGTCCAAACATCAAAAAATTGAGCTTTAAAACAACTGGGCTAAGGTCTTTGAACAGGAAGTCAAAATTATTTGTACTTTAGGGACTCCGGTAAATGCCATACATTTTGCCTGTTGCAATTCCAGTGTCTTCAGCTATTTCCATTTCAAAACTTTTGCTCATTCCAGGTAAATTACATAGAATTATTCCAGGTAACGCATTATCTAATAGCGCTTCTTGTTGTGCAACTAACCGAACGAATAGTGCATTCTCTACAAATTCTGAATAAAGGTGAGTACATCTACGGTCCATGATAGATTGACGAAGATTCAGGCATGTCAATGTTTATAGGCGAAGCAGTATATTTTTAATTACGGGATTTTATTGGTTTGCTTGGAGCATCCAGCTTTCTAATTAGTATCACAAAACGTATTTCAAAAATATCATTCAAAATTCCATGGGTGCTATGCTGCAATGGGGTTGCGGAGTGTTAGAGTGTTTTGTGAGAAGGTTGTGCTGCGGTTTGGTTTTCCAACCAGCGCATTGATTTTAAGGAACCTTAATTGAAGACTTGCTGTCAAATATATGTCTAAGAGTTTCCATTCAGAAATATCCCGTGCTCCTTACCAGTCCAAATGATGCGGAAAATACAAGCACAATTCATGCGTCCAATGCTGCTAGTAGGTCATGAGCATTCATATTCGTTTTCTTCTGTTAAATTTGTCCCTTTAAGGACATACTTGTTGTTATCTTGAACCGTTGAAACTTGAAGTATTATCACTTTTTCAATTTCCAAACTGTTTATTTACACGTTAGATTGGCTACCTAGGTGGTCAGTTGGCTGAATATGATAGATTCCTGTTTCCTCTAAATGGTTTGCTGCAGGCACAGTCAGGGGACTTAACGTACGCTTGATTCGATTTTGAATCTCAGACGAAAATAAATGCATTTAACCAGAAAAATCGTCTAGAATAAGTCCCAGTCGGCCCGTGTCTCTGTGTATGCAGAAACTCGTTTTGTTTCTCTTTTATATTTTCGCTTTCTCATTGCTTGTCTAAAATTTCTAATTGCTTATGCATGCAGTTCTGAGAGAGGAAACATTAAGTTTCATCGATTTTGAACATTGCAACTGATAATACAATGTTAGCGACACACTGAATTGTAGCCATCTCGTTTCATGCTCAACAGCCTCGGTCATGAGAACTTATTCGATCGTTTCACGCAAGGTAATTTAGAGCGATTGCCAAATCCATCTTGAATTACCTGTAATGTGAATACAATTTACCTAGACTGCTTAAATGATTCTTAGACTTGCATTTCCAGCTTAAAATAAATAAATTTGAACAGTGAGTACACGTTTAAGGCGGAACACTTTATTTAAACTAACTGTTCTTTGTGTCGTGTATGACATCACTTTGGGCCAAAACTATACAATTTCAATGATATTACTTGGAAAGCAAATTACTCTGGGGAAGATTAGATTTCCGAAGTGTTCCACTGATTTTAATAAAACGGTGATATCCCATATAATGATGTGACCTCAAATTACCGATAACAAATGCGTGACCACGATGCGATTTTACACGAATTTAAGGTAAAACATGGAGAGCTACTGTGTCAAGCGCCCCCAGACGACAAACTGATTTAACTGTCTGTCCAGGAAATCGCTCCCAGCCAGTTCCGTGTACACCTTAGACGGATTTTTATTCAAAGAGAGGATACATATGGTGGAATGGCTCAGTTTTGTCTCGTCCACAAAGTACAATTTTAAAACCTTGCTCTGTGCATGTTCAGTGCAATGTGGTCACATAGAGGGAACGCATTTCCAGATTGGGTAGAATTTACCGTGAACCGAATGTCACCTAGTTCAGAGAAAATAATATTTTCCTTGGTCTACCGTGAAATCTATTCTCTCGAAAGAACCCTTTGCATTGTTTTGTTCTAGCGGCAGTCACCGTGTGGCATATATATATATATACATATGTATTTATATGGAGTCTTTCATATTAAGGTAGAAAGTGCATCATGCATGTCAACAAATGAGTAATCCGACGAGAGCCAGTTTGGATTTCCCTAAGTCTTTTTTCATCAGTCATAATCAGCGCCTAAATAAACATTCAAATTTACGAAAGCCTAAGTTCCCCTCTTAACTCCCAATCAACATTGGTGGAAGTCCGACCAACCGTGATTAGAATCTATACAAAAAGCATCCGGTATTTTGAAAGTTAGCCATATCAATTGACTCTAGTTTAAACCGCCTGGTGATAATACCTCGTTTACCAATGCTACAAGATAGCCCAGGCGCCAAGTGTGCAGTTCACCGCACGTTCGCGGCATGCCACAGCTAGATACTTCGTGCACTGTCAGCACACCTGACCTGTTGAAATCACATACGACTCTGTATTACTCGAAGTTTCCAGATCACGGTCGTCGATACTCGTGTGATGCAGTGAATCTTTTAGCCTACAGCGTGAGCATGGTCCCCTACTAAAGTTATATTTCAGGCACGTATTGGCAAGAAACTATCTCGGAAAAAACGGAGCCAACTAGTAAATCGTTCCCAACAAGCTCTATTCTATGAGGTAGGCAAACTTAACGCTTTCTTGATTTCCATTCAAATTCGAGGTTAATATTTTACCATTACCTAACGTAGGAGTCGGCGCTTCTTGGAAACAATTCATCACTGTTTGTTTCTGAAAGACTCCTGGAGGGAAGCATCAGAGTTTTGCCGCTCTGCTATCAGATAAATATTTCTTTTGCATGAGTATGCGTTAAGATGAACAAATCTGACAAAACGATACAAGACCAACGTGAGGACTGGTATTTTGTTTGGAAAACAGAGAGTATTTCTGAACCTACTTGCAGTCGATCAATGGCGATGGCGATAATGCTGATGGTCGACACGAAAATATTTGCCGCCTGAGCCATGGCCACTGCTTTGCACATTACTTGTCCAAGTGTCCAGTCATAGTGCCAGTACAAAGTTCGTAACAAATTGAATGGTTGTGTGAACAAGCAGAGAATTAAATCACTAAGAGCCAAGTTCACAATGAACAAGTTTCGTGGTGTTCGTATACGAGGTTGTCGAACTACCACGTATATGACCAACAAAGAACCGCACGAGCCGAACAAGATCATTGAAGTATAGACGGCGATCAGTAGAATCAACTCGTGCATAGCGAGCACATTGTGTCTATGTATGCGGCTCAGTTCGAGTTGTAACACATCTAGCATACTTTCTCGACTTTGTTCGTCCACACACAGACGGACATAGTTATTCATGGCTTCAAAAAATCCACTAGAGGTGAGCTCTGGTGCTTGAGAGCAATCGACTGTCATTGTTCCCGAGCCTAGCTGATGTTCGCTGTACGGGAATGCAGTTTCGGCAATGTCTTGAAATTTGCCAGGTGAAGCTACCAGGTAAGAACTGTTTTTATGCATAATCAGGGGTGTCACTGGTACGTATGTGCTCGATGCAAGGGAAAATGCACTGATAGTCTTCTGATTTTACAAATCACTATAATGATCTATTTATACACACGCACACACACACATACACACATCTCACGTCTGCTTGTATATCATACGTACACAGTCCGAAACGGGTCGCACGAATCGGCCGCGTCTGCACAATAGTCCCGTCTGACACCGTACGATTACTCTCGTACATCAATGTGCGTCCGTGTGCCATTGGTGTGCGTCTAGACGAAGTCCAATGAACAGACGATTATAGTGACTGTTGTTTTGCTCTGTCTGAGACGGGATTGGCCAAACTCGTGTAAGTTAGGCGAGTCCGGTTTACCGTCGCTTGGACAGTCTTGATGAACCTGATTAGCAGACATCGTGACCTTAGATAATGCTTTATTTCCCCTCCGCGCCTCAATTTGTAAAATAATATTTGGAATAAAAGAACCACGCAATTTGTTTTTTTCATCTGACGTCTGCTATATAAAAAGTGACTTGGTTTGAAGGGGGGGCGCCGAGTAACGTCGATTTCAGTTAACGACTGGAAGATGATCAGTTTGAAATTTCGAGCAAACCTTCGTGGAGAAAGAAAGCAGACTATAAAAACAATTTACAGCCAAGAAACTTTTGAATCGAAGTTATAAACATGGAAATGAATTTCTCTGGTTGGTTACAATAAAAGATATGATGAAATACAGACGCGGGGAACCGAGCAAATTTCTTGATGGTTTATGAAACCCTACTCAAATAGAGTTTTGTTGCACATGTTTCAACGAGAACATTTGGAGACCGAGAAACATATTCTTGTTGTTGAAAAACATGTTTCTAATTAGTATGTATCCGTATATTGTGAGTCCTGTCGACGGTCAAAACAGAGGGCTTTTGATACACTTAATTGGCGGGTAATTGTCAGAGCAAGGGTTGTTCTCAAGTTTGTGTCGCATCCAGAATTACTGTTAACCATACTGGGCAACTAACCATAATTCATTGATGAAGTTTATGCGGTCAGCTTAACGTGAATTGGTGAAGTGAATTGGCAATGGTCAATAGTATAAGATTGTAACGTTTAATATCGTTTGCCTAAAATTATTCGCGGACATCAATAAAAAGATAAGTTGCACGAGCGGGAGATCGATAAACGTGGACCGAATTTCAAGTAATGCAAGGGGTGTGCAACTTGCCCGTTTTCAAACCCAGACTTTCAACAGATACATTTGAGACGGTTCCGCGTACTTATTTGCAAAAGTCGTCAGACCCAACGAAGCTGCTGATCTTTAGCTAAAAAGCTGATCACATATCCAAATTAGTTGACACGATAGGCACAACCACTCAGTTGATTCGACGAAAAATTCCAAACATTTGTTCGTAAGCCTCGTAGTCAAGTGACATTTATATGATTTAAAATTTGCATTTAAATGAAGAAGCATGCTATCTATTTGTCCTCATAAATATACATCTGTGCATAGATTTATGTACATAAATGTATATGTATATATGTATATATATTTATATTCCCATACGATTGCATATCAAAGCAGCAAACGTTGATACACTTTACTAGGATTAAATTTTGTTTGATGTTGTTTGATCCACACAAACTCCTAATGTGTTGCTGAACTGAAGAATATGTTGGCGGTCTTCTGATTCACGCTTCTAGGAAGAAACCCACCACGGGCTATCACGTCTGGGCTGTTATGCACTGCTCACCATTAATATTGAATGTCTGATGTTACGAGCAAATGACTGAGTGACGCAATCAACTAGTGAACCTTTCGCAGGCCTATCGAATTCACCTATATGGAGCAATCTGGAAACAGTGTTTTGGATTCTTTTGCAGATAGGAATATGCTCGTATTCGCCATAACCGGGACTTCAGGAAGCGAATCACTATGATGTCAACTATCATACAAAATCGCTTAGATGTCCAGGACAAATAAACAGTGGTCATGTGGAAAACCCATATTTTTGTCCTGTGTAACAAACGGTCCTGCAGCGCGGAACATTTCCCCGGTTCATACCAGTGTATCATCACCTACACCAACCGGGGCCGAGAACTTTGAACGACATACTGCAACTTCACTAACCAAAATGTTAGAAAAGCCTATCACGGCTGATTTACAAATGCAAGAGGTATTATAAAAGTCAATTCACTCTATTTGAAGCAGATGTGCAGGAAAATGGAAAAGTCATCACGTTCAATTCTGCGTCAAAACTCAAACCTTCTGCACAATTTACTGACTCCATAAACCAAGGAGTAGGAGAAATAGGAAGAATAAATTCGCTGACCATCCCAAACCCACATACCCAGTGCATTCCTTTTTACCTACAGGCGGATCGTTTGCGCACGTGGAATTCAACGTCTAATTGCCACATTCCCCATTAATTTTTTATAATATTTGATTGATGAATAAAACGAAACGAAGCAGTCGGTTTACTCGATAATCGTTTCCCCTCAGGTTTTCCAAATGATACAAAATGAAGTCAAATCAGGATATTCAATCATTTGGAATGGTTGCGGTTTTATGGAAAATCATATAACTCAGACTGGCCTATCAGCTACATATCGTGAACCACCCTAAACCTCTCCAGTTGAACTAAATGAATAGTCAAATGGAAAACTCCCCTTAGGATAGACTATCTATGACTGTGCTATTACCATTATATCATTTACATTATTTGATTTGTCGGGTAATCTTTCCGTTAGAAATAGGAGCAAAGTGCGCTTTACCATTCCACCCCTAGTGCAAACTAACTGCTCGCAGTCCATCAATTGACATTTTAAACTTCTCAATTTGAGATGGTTAGTTCATAGGAAGGTAGCCTACGAGGCTAGTCCAAGACTGCAAGTGGCTGCTGTGTGTAGTTTCACCAATTATTTCTCAATGACAGTTGCACATCAGTGTGGTTTGGGCAACATGTCTCATAATTGGTACCATATGAGTGGCTAGCTCAAGGCCCTGATTCACGTTATGATCAAAACAAAAATCTTATTTTCTCCTCCAGCCTTTATTGGAGAAACCGTATCGCTAATGTTCGGAATAATTTGTCGCCTTACTAGAACTGGCAATTTACAATTTATATTCAAAAAAGTAACTTATTTAAAATTGATATCAAATTTTTGAGCCTAATGATCAAGCGTTATATATATACATATATATATATATATTATATATATATATATATTATATATATATGCATGGTTATAAGCCGCTCGAGCAAACGTTTCAGCGGGACGCAGCGACTAAATTGGCCCAAATCAAAACAAAGGCGGAACCAATTTGCTACGGTATTATTTGGAACATATTAATTATGTACCACAATGAAATGTTCCTTTCGTGCCCTGTCAACGAATCACGTGAACGATAAAGGTCGTCAAACAAAGTAAGTCAAAAGCAAACCCACACTCGTGGCAGTGATTGAAGTCCAGGTTTTCAACGATACAGCGAAATTGATGCGACAAAACAAAAAATGGGATCTATCCCGGAGGAGGCAATTAGTAGTGAGTGGGTTGCACGATAGCGCGGAAATATCAACGGTTGGTTCGAATTTCTCTTTCGAACTCCTTACAATGACTTAGGGGCCATAAAAGCCATTCTGCTCAACCAGAAATCTATATCTATTCTTCCTTGTGTTATATTAATTATAAAAATATGTAAATATATATTAGGCGTATATGCACTGGTATCGGAAAGAAGAGTGAATTGGCGATCGATCAAGCCTTGCGTGGTTTCTGAACTTTAAAGAGATCAAGTAAGACAACTGGGCCGGTCTGCATTCCACTGGACCACAGCTGACCATGCCATTGTTACCGTAATGCCGGCGGACTAAGATATAGTAGTCATTTATAACAATCCTTTCAAAAGAATTTTTCTCGCAATAAGTTGAAATACGAAAATTAAGAATTGCCCAATTCTTCCTAACTTTAATGTAAACACTTTATTTGTGCCAATTCTAGATGTCACAATGAAACTGCGCCTTGACGTGGTGTGATCCAACGAGCTACACAGGATGGCTTATCTCAAACCGAATATCCAATCATACCTGGAAGGTCCATTGGCAGAGGCCTGACGAAGTAGTCTCCTGGTCCTCCAAGTTGGGGTTGACATGAGTTAGCAGCACAGTCGGAACAACAAGTGGAAAACTAATTGATCCAAGTAGATGGGCTCCCACTCAGCTATTCCTCGCTGCCTCGCGATCAGGTTCTTATCAGAACCAAAGGCTTTGGTTGAGAACCCTAATCGTTCTTCCATTTAGCGGCTGGACTCCCTAGCAGTACCCGTCCATTATTCCCCATGAGTTACGCGCCTACAAATAATTCTATACTGCAACGGTCGTCGCGCAGGATAATCAGGACCGCGCTGCCCATTATATCCAACGCAGGTGGGGTGCGCATTGATAAGTATGCTACTGCTCAGAGTTCTCTCTCTTTAATTCAACCTGTCCCTTCTGTCTCCAACCCAATCTGTTTGCCCCTTCTGCCTACCCATAATATTTCCATTGGTAACACGCCCGATACAGCCAACGGTTTATTGTCAAGTAGTGTAGCAGGTGATTTTCAGTCTGTTAGCTCACATTTTCTCAAGCCTCGTCAGCGTCTGCATCTGGGTTCCTTCAATGTGCGCACTTTAATGCAGGCTGGCCAACAGGCGCGTTTGGCTCTGACAGTGGACTCGCTTTCGATTGATGTCTGCTGCGTGAGTGAAACACGAATTCAGGATTCGAGTAGAGTAATTCAGCTACCTGCGCCAAACGTCGCGTCAAGATATTTTCTTCGCACTTCAGGAGACGAAGCAGCTCAAGCTGTGGGTCAACTTGGTGCAGGAATAGTCATGAGTGAGAAAGCCGAGGCCATCCTTTTGGATAGTCGGTTGTGCGCCACGAGACTGCGGGGATTAGTCGGCATCCGGATGGATAGTAGTGTTAAGCACTTTTTATTTGTCATCTCGGCGTGCGCCCCAACAAGCTGCAGCGCTGGCATGCAAAAAGACCAGTTTTATGATGACCTCGTCACTCTTGTTCGGAAGGGCAAACAGTTTGACATTGTAATTGTGGGGGCTTATTTTAATGCACAAGTTTGAAACTGAGTGCATGGGAGTCCTGTTTAGATAGGCGGTGGGCCCTGCATGCTTAGCAAACGAATAACGGGGAAAGACTTCTCCGATTTCGTGCCGACAAGTTTTTACTCCTGTCTTTTACTAATTTCCGACACAGTTCGCATCGCACAGCGCAATGGCGCTCTAAGTCGACAGGTGGTCTGAGTCAGATCGGCCATACTGCAGTAAGCTACCGTTGGCGCGGCTCAGTCCAGAACTGTAGATCATACTGGACCACGTACTTCGAGTCGGACCATGCGTTGGTTTTAGTGCGATTTTTGCTGCAGCTCAACGACCATCGACGTAGGCCACAATCCCGATTGGATGTCGAAAGTCTATGTGATTCAGCTGTTCGAAACAGCTGTGAACAGAAGCTATTCGACGAACAACAATGTAGTCGATCAGTGGGAGCAACTAAAGTAGGCTATGCATTTGGCAGCAAATTTCGCCTGCGGACCTAGATCTTGCGTTCATCAAAAATGCTGGATCTCGAAAGGGTCGCTGGTTCTAATGGAGCAAAAGCGCCAGTTCCTAACTGCAAGGAGGTAAATAAGGTGCGTTTACAGTTGCAGCGTCAGTTGGCGATAAGCCTTAAAAGTGACTGTGAATACTGGTGGGTTAAAGTAGTTGAAGAGATGTAAGTAGCGGTCGATTCAGGTAACAGTCACAGATTGTTTAAGCTTATACATGACGCCGGCGGGCGGCGCACTTCGGTTAGTAAATTCGTGTGCCATAGGAATGGAGGACTAATCCGTGGTAGACAAGAAACGCTAAACCGCTGGGCAGAGCACTTCAAGGATCAGTTTAGCCGGCCACACGCTAATGAATCTAGGCCGAAATCTGGAGCTGTGAATCTTTGGGATGTGTCACTTGATCCCCCAACTGAAGTGGAAGTGGAGTCAAATATTCGGCTTCTGAAAAGGGGAGTAGCTGCCGGTCCCGATGACCTTCCCCCAGCTGTTTTCAAATTGGGTGGGGAGGCTCTGGTTAAATCATATACCTCCTTGCTTCTTGTTATTTGGAACGAGGAGCGCATTCCGTCATCTGGGGCGAGTCGCTGATTGTACTTACTTTCAAGAAGGGCAATCATTGTGAGATTAGTTTAATTCCGATAGTTACTAAGATGTTGGTTTCGATAGTACTGTACCGTTTCACACCAATTCGTGAGAGTAATATACGCGAACAACAGGCCGGATTTCGTCCCAGTCGAAGTTGCATCGAACAGATATTCACTCTTCGACAGTTACTAGAAACGCTCCGCACAAACCGCCACCCTAGGATCGTAGTCATTTTGAACTTGAAAGGCGTTTTCGACTCCACAGAACAGAGAGCGCTATTCCGTGCTCTCTACCGGAGTGGTATGCCAAAAAAGTCGTAAACCTCTTGCGAGCACTGTACCCGCATACCTATGGTTGTATGAGGATATACGGTGAACTGTCAAGTTCATTCGAAACGACTAGTGGCGTTCGACGAGGGTGTCCCATCTCTCCATTCTTGTTCAACTTCGTCATGGACCAAGCGATGGAAGATGCATTGCGAAGTCTCCGGGATGTAAGAATCGAACTGGGAAATGGAGGGCAGCTGTGTGACCTAGAGTACGCAGATGACGCTATGCGTCTTTTCGAGTCTGCGGACCATGCACTACGCGCACTGGATGGACTCTCGATGCCTGCAGCTCGGTTTGCCATGTGCTTTGCACTTTAAATCTACTGAGTGCCGTGCGGCAGTAGTCCTGAATATGATACTGGATGGATAGGAGCTAGCGATTGTGGACAGTTTCACTTGCCTTGGTAGTTGCGCGTCGAACGATGGTAGCTCGACAGAGGTAGACGTGCGCGTAGCGAAGGCTAGAGCAGCTTACACTGGACTGAAGCACTTATGGTTTCTGCCTGATATTTCACTAAGTTTAAAAGGTCGTGTGTATTGTGCCGCAGTGCGCTCAGTTCTGTTTTGTGGTTGCGAGACTTGAAGTGTGCGTGTAGATTTCCATCGGTTTGGGTTTGGACCACTGACGCCGACGTAGTTTCGCCAGGATTGGATGGTGACTGGGTGAGCAATTTGGAGGTCAGGAATCTAGTACTAGGTGCTTGCTCTAAAGATACCTTATTACAGCATATGAATCTTAGTTGACTGCGCTAGTTGGGTCACGTGTTGCATACGGCGAACACTCGTCTACCATACCGTGCCCTATTTCGGCTTCCCCTCACAGAGTTGAGTAGGCCTTGTGGAGGTTAACAGATGGTGTAGCAACGCGGGATGAGAAAATGTACAGCGAAGTTAGGTAAAGTAGGTATCTCACGCCTTCGTGGTTGGGGTCCGAAAGACTCGTGGACTTGCTGGCTGGAAACACTGAAGGATATGGCAGTGAACCGTGAACAGTAGCGATCGTGCTGTCATTTTCTATCGAATCAGAATGATTGAAAACACGTGCGTTTGTACAGTTAGACTGTGTTCCGTGTGTTGGCTGCAGAAGTATCTTATCTTTTCCCGCCTGTGTAGGTTCACTCCCTGTTCCCCTTGGATATTCACTTTTTTATATAAACGCGTAACTCTGGGGGAAGGCAGCGGTCATTGAGGCTTGCCTTGCTGTCTAACGCTGAACGATGGTGTTGATGATGATGATGATGGTGATGAATGCCGACTGGCTCAATTAATTTACTGGGCGGTGAAAACTGGGGTTTATCAGGCGTACTCCGATGAATCCGCAGACTACCGTTCTCTTCTCGATGAAGTGACCCAATTCCATTGTGTCCTCTATTTGATAGTCGTTTCAGGATCCGGGATTTAAGAAATGTTTGTCTGCTTGCGAAAAGCAGACGAAATCAGCGTCTCTTTGTCTGTTAAAAGCAAACGGTCCATATGTCTAGGCGTTGTTTGTATAAAACAGTCATGAAATCTCTTCCCAGCGAGGTAAGGGAATTTGAAATCCCTCTTCCAGACCTAAATCCATACATTACCTCATTAATGAAACCAAAGCTTCGGTCACGGTCACGTCATCATGCGCAAAATGATCACAACCCAGTTGACTCTGTAGAATTGAAGTTATCTAAATTTCTTAGGAGTTCCATCATTTGACTCAGCCAAACAGTTAAACAAGCACCAAGGACTTCAGATGTATTGAGGGTTTTCGGTTTCCAGTTGATTTTGACTGAGAAATTGTCGCGCCATTAGTGTTAGAGGAAGAAATTACCGAACTGGGTCTCACGGGTCACATATGCAGAATGGATAGTCAAAAATACGTTTTCTCCCGGGTAAGTAATTGTTCGTGAGCCTCAAACCACAGTTAATTAGTTGGCTCGCGTACTAAGCCACTGGAATTTACTTCTCGCACTCCTACTCGGGGCTCAAACTGCGTCACTTGGCTCCTGCCACTAGAACAGCAAAGGGGTACGAACATGTTCTGATTCATGATAGGAACAATAGAATTATTTTTGTATTTCATTAGAATACTTCCTTCATGTGGCAGACAAGATTTCTCTGAAATTCTTTGAAATCTGACAATGCAGTCATTGTTTAGGTAAACACAAATTATCGTCGAGGAACAAAATCGAGACGGTCTTTATTCTACTTACTACGTGCAAAAGAAATCACTTAACAGAAATTGTTTTAACACTCTGCAAATCGTCCGAACAAAATACATATGGTAACATTTAAGTCAGTATTGTGAACCGGGGCATAATTGAAAACCATCAGTTCAAACCTCATATAGAAGTTACGTTAGGCAAGGGGATGTGCAGCCTTAACAAAAACTTTACAGTTGACAACCAGGCGATATCATTCTAAGCAGAAGCAAATTAATGCATAAAAACCAACGGGGGAGATATACGTTGCCTTCGAAGTCTGGAATCATCGTGAAGTGCATGCCATGCACCATATCCGGCACGATTGTTGGCTAATATAAGCCAAGATCGAACTTTAATAAAATGCTTCACACTGTAGCCGGTGAATGATTTACCAAAAATTGGCTGTAAGCTATACCGATGTGATTCTCAACATTCCGTTGCCTTTCAGTTGGGCAGGGCTTTTATGCAAACAGTTGTACTCCATTGTTCTGAATCATGTGAAATGCAAGTTTTGATTAGCTGTTCATGTAAGTGCCCCTCTTTATTCAACGGTATTTGTAGATTAGCGTCCTAACTCGAGGCTTGGCCTCCCGGCTGGAGGGCTTTTCTTTTGCCAGTGAGCTGACCAGCTTCGACCGTTTCAGCTATAACTGCTAGTAATTGATCGCCTCGAAGAAAAAGATTCTAAAGTCTGCGTTAATTTTATCTTCAGGCCTTAAACCAAGTCAGGTCTTTCCTAATGGACGGAACAGATATTTCCAGTTAACTTGTGTTGACCTTGGCATATGCATATATGTAGTGCTTATATGTATTGTATTCTGTTGCATAGACTTTTGCGTATGATAACTAATATTGCATTGCAGTCGAAAAATGTGACGGTAAAAATAAAATAGGAAAAAATTTCACTCATCACCTCGAGAAACATATTTTAAAAAGCTCATTGAGGAATAATCATATTACATTAAGATGAGCTAATCAGGAATTCTGCTAAAACCCGGTAACGGTTTGTCAAAATGCGTGCTTTATATATGGGCAGTGAAGTCCCTATAAATATTAAATATAGAGTGTATGGAACGAAACGTGGATCGTGTTGAAACATGAGAACGGCACTTTGAAAGATTGTTGTGCCGAGTATGCTTGGGATCAGGAAGAATTTTTTGGCATGCTGATAAGTGTCGATCACATAGATTGAATGAAAACTCAGTTAGCGGTAAGAAAAAAAACAAGGATAATAATTGATGGGCCCTGGCAAAAAATTTTAAAATCTTTTTTAAGTAAACCTGGACATATAACTGGAGAACAGCAAAGAAGGTTTGGAAAAATACATTGGTATACAAATCGAGAGATGGCGCTTTGTTTCACCTTGTATTGCCAAAGCTTCCTGATTTGAAACGGCAAACGTCGGACATTATTTACACGGGTAGAAATGCGAGTAGTCCACTTCAGACTTTTATCAGTAGTAACTCCTAGATATTTCACAGAATCAAACCTGGAAACAGTTTTTGAGTTGATGAGAGACATTTCGAATGGGTCGGCTGATCGAGAGAGAAAGAGAAAAGAACAGGTGTTCGAATCATCTAGATGTGTTGAGACTTAAACCAGCTTGTGCAGAGAAATCGTAGACAGAGCTAAGGATTGTCGGAAAAGCTTTGAAAATCATCGTTGTTCGAAACTGTTTGAGATATTTGCTTTGACTTTCTTAGTCGCGAGTTTTTCTTGATCTGTTTCATGAGCTGTCTACTTTTGTAATTAAAAATTCCGTTCCCATCAATTGACAGCGACCTCGATACTACTGACTGTCACCGTGGAATGCTACCATCTGCATTCTTTAAATCTTCCCAATAACCGCAGTCTTCAAAATTGAACTTCTCCTTTCCCCGTAGTGTGTCTGTGGACATTCAATTCAATCATGACCTTACGATGCTGGAAATCGTTTTTTTTTCAAGGCTAGCACGCAACTCGTCCCACGGTTTTCTTAGCAAGAAAATAATTCTAGTCACGAGCATCAATTCACGTTATTCGGTCTGAGCATTGACCTGGCCTGGCTGTAAAACGCTGTATGAACACCGGAGCATTCTCAGGATGCATGCCAACTATGAGGTCAACAAGCGTGAAAAGGAATAAGAGAGCGAGGAAGCGTTATTTTTTGTGGACACACACAAAACTCAGTTGGGATTCAGAATATACCGGCAAAAATATCGGACGAAAGTAAACGGAAATTAAACAGATCCAGATTGCTGCAATCATTGCGGATTTATTTGTCGTAAGCTAGGATAGTTAAGAAAAAGTGGGTACGTATTATTGCCCTTAATTTAGTTAAGCACAGACTAGCCACAAATAACTGGGAAAAACGGGTCACGGACAGTCGAAGCGTGTGAACTCTAAAAGCAACTGACGATAGTAATGTGCCAATTTGCTCCAGTCATGTCAAAATCTCCAGATGTTAACCGTTCTATTAGTTTACCTCATCTCAGAGGAAACTGTATTGGTTCCAGTTTTCATCGTTCAACGGGTGTCCTTAAAGCCTACCCAGTTTGCTTCTGAAAAAATAAGATAGCGACCAACAGTTCTTTCACTCTCTGGGGTTTATGCGAGACTTTACAGATTAGACCATCCGATTCCATCGTAATAATTTATTGAATTAGCTCTCTTTTGAGTCAAATTGTAGCATGCCTTCTGGTTCATTTAAATCAGATATTTTTTGAAATACTTTGTTTAGCACCTTGTAAAGATTACCGTTTCAGGTAAACTGGAGTTTGTTCTGAAGAATTATTCTGAATTCCTCATTTGAAAGGAAAAAGATTAGGAAATTGTGAGCTACCCGCTGGTAATAGAGTTTCTTTCGTTTCCCGTTTGTCAATTTATCATTAAAAATATTCATGAGATAAATTTTGTTTTGTGAGAAAACCCTCTGATAAACAATCTTGTTTTCAGTGATTCCTATTCAGGAAGTTTCATCACGATGTACCATGTACTGGAGCACCGGTATAGCAAGGTTAATTGTTGTGACGCGAATTTAGAACCGCGGGCTATTGTGTTTCGTGGAGGCCGGTATCATTTACACACTCTGACGAGATTTTTCGATACAAAAGGATCATGTGACCGAATTGTTCTTTCACCCGTATTCCTTTTCCTTCCTATTTGTTTTGATGGTTGCAATTGCCAGATACGTTTATTAAAGCTATTTTACTCACCAAGTAACCAGATTACTATTCAGTTAACATGAAACTCGAGGATCGCATGCCTAAATCCCGAGTCATTTTGAAAGAGAGAATAATCTATGTGTACCTGAAAAGTACAATCAATTTAACGCATAAAATGTAAGTCATATTTGTGCGGTAATTCGGGTCAGAAGACATCCACTTATTTCCTCTCGAAGCGGACGGAGTTCGACGGCGAGGACAAATATCACGTTCGGTACAAGGGAAAATAGCTATTCGAGAAAGAGCGTATCCATATGGCAAGGAAGAGAATAATGAAATATGAACACAATCATGATGAACAAAACTTGGCAAGCACTTTTTAACCTGTCAGGTGAAAGGCCAAAGGTCAGTCTCACTACATGAAAAACTATTGTTGTCATTTGGCAAAAATAAGATTCAGACAGGGTTTAGTATGTGATTTTACTGAAGTAAAAATGATGAAACACACTCGAAGAGATAGATGAAGTCGAACATCAGCACGAAACAAGGCCGGAGGATTCCACGAATGAGAGAATGCAAATGTCATTAATTCTTGCATTGACCTGGTAGAGAATGACAAAACCATAACACAACAGTGCATATGATATACAAAAATGCTGAAGAGAAGACTATATTGTGAATAAATATCATGCACTGGAACAAAGATCTTTGGAGGGATTAGGTGACTAACCGAGAAGTCCAATAGGCGTATCAGCCAGCATCAACATTTACACAACCAAACAAATATGGCGGCATACGGGATATATGGTACACAGATTGTTCCAAAGAGAGAACACTGTCCACCATGTTCCGTGCATCGCCCAAGGCATGCCTGGAGAACCAAGCTCATAAGGATTCATTTCTTTTCTCTCAAAACGCCAGTGACATATTACCAGATCTAATACGGGATTCTTCTGGCGCACTACAGTTGACTCCCAGGCTTCCCATTATTGTCATTTACTCACTCAACTCCAAGAAGACTCTCTCCGTAAACATATTTTGGATCCTGCAATACCGTTAACATCATACAACCCTACCGTTTAATCTTTCCAATGTCCGTTGGCTAGGTCGCCAATATGCAGCATGTGTCAGAAAAGGAAGATGCCCAACGGTTCTGACTGGGATTGTATTGCGAAAGGACGTGACAACACTACGAAGGCATACAAAAATTATTATATAGATTTATGGTAGTAGGTGTTGTTGCTGTCTCGGCTTTCGCTCCTAACGTCTGATATCTGCATATCAGCAGACACAAAAATGAGATTTCCTTAGCGGAACAAGAGCGAACTGGTTGTCAATAGTTGATGAATATTTAGTTATTCGATGCACCGCTTGCAGTATTACACTACACTGTTCCCTTCTCCTAAAAGCGTCCTCTCCGATGTCCTAGCTAGAATTCCTCCTTTGGGTATTTCTAGTTGTATGGCTACTTCTGGTGGGGTGTCACTGTTGTCCACGGGCTTCGAGTCCAGATCAGTGGTTAGTGAGTAGGACTTTAGTTTGTCGGAGTAAACCATAAAAGCAGTTTTGATGGTGTGACCTTCAGGATCACATTGATGGATCACAGGTATATGCTGGTGCTGGTGGACTGTTTCACAGAATGGTCCTAGGCCAATCCGTTGCAACAAGCTGATGTGGTGAAAGTAATGGCTAAAATCCTGGATAGAGGGATTCTCAAGTGGAGGTACCGGAAAAATACACTCAAATAGAGGGTCGACCTTCACACTGCGTTATTGACGGAACTCTGCAAAGCATTGGATGTGGCTACGACTAGACCAAAAGCTTACCAGCTTCGATTCAACGGCATCATCGTACAATTGCCTTGGGTGTGTGCCTGCGTGTATGAACGCTCGACGTACGAGTGGTTTAACAAATATCCGTTGTATGGAGTTCTGACAGTTAGTGCTTAGGTGTGTACCAGTCAAGCTGACTAATCATTACACAAAGCCTGGATCATGATCGTAGCGCTGATTCCGGTTATTGGTTACTACTACCATGTTACTGCTACCATGAACCAGCTCCAGTTCACAAGTTTTATCTAAGGTTCCGTTATTTTGAATCTACGGTGGCTATGCGCATGACGATCTACTTATTTTATTCGTGCCTAGTCAGATAACTAAGAACAGATGAAATTGATGGGCATTAACAAAAATGACCTTATTGTTTTTCTTAATTTGTTCACCTTGATAATGCTTCATAGAAGGGAAAACGTCTAAGGGTTCGGATTATTCTGATGAAAGCGCAATTAAGAACGGGATGGACAGCGCTCTTTACACTACCCCAGAAGAGGCAGGTGTGGTTCGAGGTATGATTCCAGCTGGAAAGCGAACCAGGGGAGATGAAGGAAACAACTACCCAAATAGATCTACTGACAAGATGTCAGTGAAAAGAAACCCGTTGTGCACTCGTTTGCTATCCAAAGGCAGCGAGATGGCACTCAGAACAAAAGAAGAATGATAAGTGTTATCAGTAAGACGTTCTAACTAGTCAGGTTTCAAATCACGTATTACTGTAGCCAGTGGTATCGTTGAGAAAAACGTTCCTCATTCCGCAACCTTGTGTTTAGCCTAACCATTCACAAGCTCTGTTGTGCGTGCACATGGGAGGGAAGGAATCATGCGTCTTTCTAATGGAACAAGTAAGTAACTCAATACAATAGTGGTTTCACATCTAGCACACACTTATCGAATCGTGAATGTTATGCAAGATTTTCATGCCCCGTGCAAGTTCGATTTTGAGCAGTGCATGCATGCAAAGTGTCGTGTCTTGAGCACAGTGGAAGCAGTCTCAAACCAGTTTCACAATTCTTCACTGAGGGTTCCTAAATAATTTGCCGCCTTTTAGTTCCCTGGCCAAAACTCTACTCCAAAGCAAACCGCAGACAGGTTAGAAATTGACACAACTTGCTTGTTTGTTTTCAGTCTATTCATGGAACACTAACACTCTTTTTCTCAATCATTTTCGTTGGACTAACCAAATCTTTGAAATATCTATCCAACATATTCTGAAGTAATAGCATGAGTACTAGCTTGTTCGCAGAAGATTTTCCCCCGTGTTTTCGTACAATGAATTGTTCTATACAGAGTGGTATACATGGATTTCATCGAATTTGACATTTAGGGATTAACAATTAGCAATCGTATCCGTTTACGCGTTTGACAGATCCGTTTTGTGGTGTCTGTTTTGGAACCGTTGTCAAGTGTTTTGCATTTTAAAATCTGTATGCCACAGTCATTAGCTCGTGCAGCTTTAGTCGATAGCCCTGATTCTAGTCCACACCTCCCTATGCGAGAAGGACCAAATGGACTCCGACTGGTAAACATGACTATTCATTTAATTGTCATAACAAAATGGTTTGTGACTCCTCTCACGGGCTCATTACCTGTTCTTTCTTCACTTCGAACACCCTGGCAATCATTATCTGTTACTTGTCCTTCATTTCAAACCCCTGTGAGCATGCCACGAAATCAGCCCACTCGTTTGCTCCGGAATTAGAGCAGAAGGTTGGTTCCCCACTCTGCTTACCCGTTTGCAGTCGTTCAGGTCTTTAGCTCGTGCACCATTCGCCTGAGTTCAGACCGCCTTCTCAGACATCCCTAACTCCCAGGCCTGATCAGGCCTCATTGTCGAATGACTCGTTGGAACGAAGCAAACTTTTCTGCCGCCTTCTGCAGCTTAGAGTTTGTCACTTTTTACAGTGAATTCCGTTACCCGTTGTTTTTGTTTACACCAATCCATTGCATAATCAGAATTCGGCTGTCAGGTATCTTGATTGCAGGTGGCTATACGTAGGCTGAGTAAAGTTGAATCCATAATGAACAGTGTCCTTCTCAAAACCAGCAAAGGTGCTCTGGATTGGAAATAAAAAAGTTCAGCTACACCTGAGGCAAGTCTAGGAGACGGATCTTCAACATCCTTACTTTGGGCGCAAGATTTGTCTGAATATACTAGGATCAGTCGACTGTTGATGCAATGATAGCTAGATCTACAGATGATAGAAAAATAAATCAATATATGCCCAATTGAGAAGTTGCAAGATGCAGGCATTTACTAGCGGCAGCTTAACTGTAATAGTAAAAGAGCAGACAAAAATAATACGCCAATGGTCAACGGGGAATGAAATCAGAGGCACTGGAAAGCTAAACATTTAAAATAGATAATAGCGCAACTTAAATAGTTCCATCGTCTAAAATCGATTAGAGCATCCGCACAGAATACCAGGAAACGACTATTTTTTTCAAAACTGTCTCAAACTAGTAGCTAATGCTAACAGGATTAGAAGTAGGGAAAGTGGACAACATCGGTTGGATATACTCCGAATAGCCATATTGTACCCAACGGCACTGGTAGTTAAATAACTCCAAGAAGATACCTAAACGAACTTCAAGGCTGCACAACTTGTAGTATACCCTAGTATGTTCTGGTTGGACTAAATGCTCTCCCAGGGCTTGTAGAGTGACACAATATTCAAACGGGCCTGTGACGTTTACACCGATTAACCCACCGTAACTTGAGCTGATATCGCACCACGGTGAATAATTAGAAGACTGTGAAACAAAATGCAACTCGCCAAATCGATCTATTTCTGATGGTAATCTAACGTCAAAACCATATATTTCTGGAATTGGGGAAAGTTACGCCACTGAAGAGATCAGTATCCTAAACAGGGTAAACTAATGTGAGGTCAACTGGCTCAGGCCTTAGGAAAGAGACCAAAAACATAGACATAACAGATGCCCGTCTTGAGATAGCGTCTGAGTTTATTAGAAAAGATGTCGGTTCTGCAGTGTAAAAACAGAATGTCCATCAGGAAAGTCAGTTAGGCCTAAATACCAAACGATAGGGGCAGTTAAATAGTCACAATGAGGTCCCAGCCAACAGTGATGCACAAGAGGAGCCCTTGGAAACCAGTTTATAGAAGGATAGGTTGAATTTTAGTCTGACGTGCAGTTAAATTAGACTGGCCACTTAGGGTGTCACGCCAAAATTTATGACCGGGATAAACTTGTCATTATGACGCTACGTCCGACGCCAGTACATGAAATGCTTGCAAACGAACCAACGCCGCATTATGACTTCCCGATGTGCGCAGATAAAAAGAAAACAAATATCTGACAGCATTTTGAATGGAATCAGAGCAACTGAAACTGCAAAGCGGATCGGATCGGTATGTTTGGTCAGTCCAAGGTTGCATGCCTTTGTTATGATATGCGTAGCATCAAGCAGGCTAAGTACGGAATAACCATTTTGTGACTTATCACATCACCCAACACAGCACGAATAAATAAAGGGTATTTGTAACCTTTGGAGTGCTAAAGGACCACGAGTTCTGATTGCCTATACATTGGTTTGCCATGTAGATTTGAATCCTTGTCGAGGGAGGAGGGACTTGGAACATTGACCGTTGTAACAAGTGTCAAATACGTGTCGTTCATGCGTGTCTCTAAAACATGCCTAAAATTTGTACCCCGCGACTCTATTCTGTCCCTAAACAACTGTACACGCTAGCGGTTAGTAACGTCCACGTTGGGCATGCTCGCAGAACTTAAGCATTGCGAATATGAACTCATTTTTTGAGATTTGAACAAATAAACTGAAGTGTCATCTTTCATGATGTGGACTCCATTTCTTTATTGAATCACGACAACTTCATCTCGTTTGAGCTATTGGATGCTTGATAGATTGAACAACGTGGTGCATGCTAGCTTTTGAACAAATTTATCCTCAATTCCAGTGGATTGTATAAGTCTAGGGGAAGTAATCAGTCGACGGGACACAATTCGTTTGAGCCAGGAAGTGATTTCGGCAGTAAAGTTGCTCCCATAACCAACAGCCAGTGTCTGATGCATGCCTTCTGATATAAAAGTAGCTCAAAATGCATTATGACTAGATTTGGTATCAGCCGCGTCGTTTGGAATCAACCGGTAAGTTTCGTGGGGAAATTACGCCACTAAGTTATTCGAGCACAGAAATTCGTCCTCCGACCCATTCATTATCCGGTATTTGTAAACTATCCAAGTCTTATGACTGAGTATACATGCTCAAGCTATCGAAGTGAATCACTAATCATACCTAGACGACCAGTCGGAAAAAACTGAATAGGTAGACGATGAAAATTGTAGTAATCGCAGTACTGTATATAACCGAATAGATAATATATTTGTGGAATTTTTGTAGCACTGCGAGGCAGGACGTTGTATATGCGTGCAAAAAGCACGGCAAACTCCAGTAGCTTTCTCGTCACTATTTATTTTTGTAGCGAATTCGAAGGAAGATAAATAAGACGGAATGCTTCGTGATCGGAGATGACGTTGAACGTGCAACTGAACAAGTACTTGTACCCACTGATAAACATCGGATTAAATTCGTGCTCTCGAATAACCCTGTTCGATGTTTATATACAGGCGTGAAGCACAAATTTGGAGAGCTGTGCTAGTACCGGCGGTTGAAACATCCCTAATGACGGTGAAAAGGAACTCAAGACAATGTTGGTGTTAAATGTTCCAAAATCGAAAATACTTTATGTTGCTACTAGAAAACTAGAGAACGTAGTTCCCTTAAAGTGGGGAAAACTAGGGATAACGACGAGTGATACTCTAGTGATTCAATCGATGTGTGTGGTTCGCCGAAGTTTGTAAGGTCATTTACGACTATCAGACTCTGACTTAAATGAATTGGACTATTTCATGCACAGAAATAACCCCGTCAGGCCTGAATGAAATGGAAACTACTATACCCTTGATTGGAAATAATAAATGCATTCGCAGCGTTTTTCGTGAATCACAATGCACGCGGTCTGCAAAAAACAACTGGTGCATCTAGATCAGTCAGGATAGACATAGACTACGTGTGTATGATTGACCGTTTTGATCGGTGGGGATGCACAGATTTGTGAGTGATCCGATGTTGGACAAGTTTTTAATGAAAAACCTATTTTTATGAAAAACTAGTCATGGTAACCGAAGTGCCCGCCAGTTAGATCCGCTATCGACAACGCTGTTACAGCAATTTTGGGAATTGTCTGCATTAACCCATGGCATGAAACATCATTCTCCGTTTCATCCCGAGCATTCTGCCTTCTAGGAATTTTAAAAGAGCGCAATATTTCCTTGGATTCGTAACACAGTATAGAGCTACTCTAATGAGCGGTTTGTGTTCGACATTGATAAGTATACTTTAGGATCTCATTTTATGAAGGCAACTGAATGGAAAGCGAGAAATCACGTACTTTTCTAGCCTAATCCCACGAATTTCCGCTGATCGTGCAAACACTCAGCTAACTGAGGCATATTGGACTGCGTTATTCGCTGTCACTATTTTTTTATAGATCGGAATACTTTTATTTATTCTTTTACCAAAAGAAAAATTGTCTGCAATGTGAAACGCAAATTTTACAACAAATATTCACAAACATTTGATTTTTGCTATCCAAGTTCTACCGTTCTGAGGTACCAAATAATTGGAAGGGGGATAGCCAGCGGACTTCATTTGGACGTCGTCCATGATATAATTGTTTCATCAGTAATCTGCGCTATGCCTTGCTCTGTTTGTAAATTCCGCTGATTTCTCATTAAAACTCCCATTCCTGGTTTTTTAAAGTACATGAAATAGACAACCCAGAATACTTGCTGATGGCATGTCTGATGATGTTCTTATGTTTGCTGATGCCATTGACACTTGCAGACAAAACAAAGAAGAACGAAAGGGAACACCTCCAGCAGTGGTACTAGAACCGTTTTGATGTCATCACTCCTAACTGGGAGCACTAGTTCGAAAATTGATGGAAACGAATGGGTCATTGAAAAATATGACAAGCCACTTATTTTTAGATACTACAGGGTCCGGATGGAGGCGACTGAATCTGCAACGAGTTTCACGCTAAGCGACTTTCCTCCGTTCCAGTTCTAAAGTGAATGACCGCGACAAGTAGTGAAAAAGTCAGCCTGTGGTGATCTCGACAGGTCAAGAAGGAAAGACTAATGTGGAATCCCCCTGAAACCGTGTTTCTTTCCCATGGTGTCTAGGTAGTCACATTGCTAGAGTATATCATCCTTTAGTGTCATCAATTGGAATTGGTCACACATAACTTTTTGGTTGCCTAAAACTCGTTGTTCGAAAGAAACTTTCGTCCTGATTAGTTCTGTTTGCCCGTCCCCATTTCGTTGTGCATATGTTTGCCGAACTCGGCTTAGTCCAAGAGAGGCGAGGTTTTTGCGGGCGGAAACCCTTCGTCGAACAACAACAAGCAAGAGGACTATACCAATTTCATTTAGCAGTAGCATGAGGTCTCTATTAGGGCAAACGGTGGTTAACCACTATTAAACTCTAATTCACTTCTGTTGTTTGTATTCAAAACGTGTGTTTCAAACAAACAATTAAGTGATACCTAGTCCGATCCGAAAACTGTGAAAGTCTTCTCCAGGTCAGGGAGTAATGCAAGAGGTCGGGCGGCAGTGTTTTGAACTAAGTTTTGACAAGCGGTCCGGCAAGTCTAGTGATGTCTTTACTTACTCCTGAAGAAGTGCTGTCTGTGAAGGTTAAATATGATCCGAATTTTCCTCTCTCCCTAACCATAGCACGATAATTCGTAATGTATGCTTAGCTTCGTTCTGTCCTATAAGTGATGCAAATCTAATCCCCTATGCTATCATATCTTTTGTGTGACACTAAGATATGACTGCTTATGGTTTATTTTTTTGTGATTTTGATTATAGCCCACTCCTTCTTCACCTGCTTTGGGTTTACCTGGCCTATTTCTTATCCACACTAGGAGTGATCTAATTTTAGATAGGCCGGTCACCAATCCATTTGGCATTTTCCTTCTACCGTTGCATGCCTCTGTTTCATACATTAATCAATCTTTCATATCAGTTAGACCTTCATCTCAGTCAGTTGTCAGTACGAAACAAAGCAAGACTAAGAAAAGAAACCTGTTTACGGTAAATATTTTTCTGTGTCAGAGATTTATTTTGGTTTTTGCTTGAATATTACCTCTTTTTATTGTACGTGTTCGCAAAGACAAATCCGGACGTATTTTGACCTATATTGTTCCATTAAAATCGTTTTCTCAAACAGTGGCAGAAGAAATTCTTTTCTGCTTAAACCCTGAGGCGTCTGAAAGAAAATGTCTATAATTCTCAGGGTTATGGTTCTGTGAAACATTACTTCCTATTTTTTAGTCAACCGAATATCAAGTGACTGGACACATCGTTCTTCAATAGTTCTCTCAAGGGTGATATCAAATTCCTGAACACAACAGCATAGTTGGTAGCTGGTTAGCAATATAAATGCTCATATTCTGAATGTCACATTCGTTTATCTGCCCACCGGCACTTTACAATTCTATAAAACGGTCACTACTTCATTATTTAAATCATCTTATTCGGAGAAAATGTTCAACCTTTGTCCATTCTCGTTATCTGCTTTTTGCAGATTGGGAGCGTTTAATAAACCTAAAACGAAAGAAGTGATATGGCACATTTTCGACCCACGAATCGCTAACTAGTTCAACCTTCATTCGTTATCGCCAGCTCGCGCTAACTGCAATGTTAATGCCAAACAAGTCTTCCATATTGGGTTGGTCTGGTCAGCCATAATCGGTCCCTGACTAGTTTGACCTCTCGTTATTAACTAGTCTTGTCATGCGCTTTTTAGCTCATTTTGTCCTTTGACATTTTCGGTACGATGTCACCGCACTTATACTGACCTATGACCACGGTAACGGATATAAAGGTTTATCATTTGTTATTCTTACAGGGAACAATTTCTCTTATGAGAGTTTTAGCTGCGTTCAAGCGCACATTCACGTGGTAACCAGTCTCCTTGCCATTAGCATGCATCCTCCGGTTCAACGTACAGACGGATTCCCTGTTTTAGTAATGCTTGACGCAATTTCGCAGTTCATTACTTAGCACGATTTTTAGTTCAGAAGCAAGAAGTTACGGGAGCTGCGCTAAAAACTTTTATAGTAAAAGTATTTCTGCCTGTGTTCACCCTTCACCTGATTACAAGTCGATGCTGTCAGTCCTCTACCGCGTTCATTAATCTACTTCTTTCCTCAGTTGCTGGTGACTGGAGTGTCAGTTTATTAATTTACGGAAGTCTGGCCTACAATACTGTATAGCGCAATACACTTTCGTGCGGCATGGTGCCATACAATGAAATTTTCGTATGCACTGACAGCGATTCATTAACAGTGCCCACATAAGCGGATGAACGCATACATATACTGAGAGGAGAAAAATAATTTACAAAACACAAAAAGCACTAAGATGCGCACTAAATGGGCAGGTTTACATAAACGTACAACGTCTGGCTTAAATTCCTTAGAAATGGGAGGAGGCACATATCTCTGGACTCAAAAACGAGTTCCAAGTGAAAACACCGTACGAAGAAGACCCATTTTGGAGGGGTATTATTCAATCAATCTTTGCAAGAAAGGTTTACGAACAATTCTAACCCTTGCCTTGACGTCAAGATAATGCATCGATTAGATGAATGATAGATTTAACTGATTAATCAGCACTCAGGGATTGCTATGCGAAATACCGATCAGAGTAGGAAAGAAATAAGTTCTTATTGCCTTCCCGTTTCCAGGTGACCACATGCTTGAAGAAATTAATAGAAATCTTAAGCCGGTCATCACACAGACGTATTCAGCACCAATGCTGTCAATGACAAATAACCAAATGGTTAACCTTAAAGAATCACTTAAGCTGTCCTGCAGATCTCAGTCTGTCGCACGTTGTCTATAAGATTACTTGGAGTTTTGGTGACAGATGCGTTGACAAAATGGATCCTCGTTTGGCTTAACGAATGTCATAACACAGATCTAAATAGCTGTCAAAATTCATGGTGTAACCCTGTCTGACCTAAGATAACAAAGCAAAGTTTCCTGCCTCTTCGATCGCGAGGCACCTAGTTAACCGAATGTTCTAAAATACTGAAGCGCAACGCGAACCCCAAACTGCCGGGTTTCAGTGAGGCTTTGCATATCAGCATCCAGTAGCCAGCACATCGAGCACAAAGATGGTTGACCATGAGCATTGGTCTACCTTGAAGTTGATTCACGTAACCTTCTGCTTATAACCCAAGTTTATCGGTGACGGCATACATGTTAAACAATTCATCCCGATTAAACTACCATATTCTTCACAATTTATTATCTCCAAATTGTAGTGCCTTCAGAGTCGAAAAGTGCCATTGAGATGCTTATATCTCTTGACAGGCATTCCTTCGGTCTTAAATAACCCAGATATTGTAAAAGCTGGGCAAGACTAAGTTCGTGCAGAAGAGGAGAAAGAGTACTACGTGGGAATTTCTCAAACTTATTCCTAACATTACTTCAATCAGTTTGCTTTGGTTCACTTGTCATCGGTCTAAAGTGATCCCAAGAACCAAAATCGCGTTCGGACTTTTTCTGGCAATACGCAAACAAATTGGCATCCAGCTCTGCAAGTGTTTTCTTCACTTCGGCACCTTTGATATTACAGCAGATTCATTTACGCCAGAAGAAGAAGTGCTAAAATACCCGTCTCACACTCTTGGGAAGAGGCGGTTATTGTTTTTGAGTTCTGTTTGGGTTTTGCGATATCAGAAGTAATTAGTTTGCATATCTTTACCAGTGGCACGCCAGCTGATTCCATTCTGGTTACTATCTAATATCTACATTAAAGTCATGCAGTCTGTGCATCAGTCTCTTCTAAAGTCTGTTCCATCCATTTACTATTCTGTTGGCGAAAACGTGGGCATTTTTTCAGCTGAGATCACAGCTATTTTCGTTCCACTCAATTTTGCCTAGTTCTTTTATCTAGGTCCTCAAGGAACAAGGTCCCTGGACAAATATTAATTAGACCTTTTGTAATTTTGAAAGTAAAAACCTCTTATGCCCTTAGTCATCGTAATAGAGGGAACTGCAAGTGTGTCCGTCACTGGACATGATGCCTTGATTTGAAATTCTTCCAACTTTATTTCAGTCTTTGAACTTTTGCCTAATACTCCATATCATTTTTGAGGCTGGATCACCGTGCCTGAATAGAATGTTCTTACTGGGACCCAATGACAGCATGGGCACTAATGTGGCTATCAGCAGAGAAATATAGATGAGGTTTTCGAACCCTGCCTTGGTCATTCTGGAGCAACAAAATAAGAGTAGATCTAGTGCAGAGTCTTGAATCGCCTTACCGCTGATTCGTCTTGATCCCGACTGGCTGTTCAAATGTCAAATGTTACCATATAGAAATCACTAATCCAGTGTTTCGTCAGGAGTTCCAGAAACCATCAATTTTCTAGTCGGCAAACGGTGATTTGTGGATCAGACGCCTTTCTGAAGTCGAGACAACATACCTGAACCGGCACAGTGTCATCTAAGCAATGCAATACTTCAGTGAGACATATACAACATTTTAGAAAACCCTGTTCTACATGCACAGCTTGGAGTTCTGCATTAGGTGGAAACAAACACCTGTTCTGGGACCGTTGTTAGATTAACTGGTCTATAATTTCCTACTTCCGAGCGCAGGACGTCTCTGAAGGTAGCCAATACATCTACGGCATTACAATTCTGTGTAAAGTGACCCCACCAAAGACTTGTCATCCATAACCGAATATGTCGGCCGGTGGTTTGATAATAGCCGAATGGATCTCATCCGGATCAGATCATCTACCACCATTTGTATCCTTTGGGTAGGGCTAGCACATATTCGCTGGTAACTGCAGATCCTCTGTTTTGCGTGGCGGAAAGGGTAAATCTAAGCATGTAACATAGCCCTCGTCAGCCCCTTGTTCACCGCCAACACAGTGATTTTGCATTCTGGTTTTGCTCGCATACACTTTGTAAGCAGAAGCCCTGTATAGTGCTGGGACGGTAGTCCATTAGCTAGATGATTTTTTGATTGTATGTGGGTATCTTTAATGAATTATGTTGAGGCTAACTAGAATGGATATTCATTCACATTCATGTCTACAGAAAGAAAATTTCAGTCAAAGTATTCCGGGTATACGATCATCTTAGCAGAGCTACTTTTAATTGACGGATTAGCGTTAATTCATGCACATCAACGAACTCAGCTAGTCGCATTCATTTTTACGATTACTACGTGTTTGTGTGCAAATCATCGTACGTGAGCAACATTTGTTGGATTCAATAATGCATGCGGTCGCTTTCGGCTACGGCGACGTTACTGTGACGAATTTTTTTGAGCATTCGAGCATCGGGGAGGATAATTGAGCAAAACCTTCAATTTTCGACTGTAGCTTTTCATATGCCGTAATACGTTTGCCCGCTTGTACTGCGGTTTTGTTAATTTGTCCTCCATTTTTCACCCCGATGCGGCTTTCCTGGTTCGCTGTCACCAGTGTGTTGATTCAGGCTTATCGTGGGGGGCTGCTGAGCACTTTTTCATCCTCTGACTCCTCGTTAATCTATGCCTCGTTTTTCTCCATATCTCCAGTGATAACTACCCAAAAATGGTCCACCTCTAAGGTATCAAGGATCCCTGCTTCTCAAGGGGAAAGTCGGATTTCCTAGAAAGCCGTTTCTTTTCACTAATTATATCGAAAATAACCCTTGCATGATCGGGAAAGTATTTCTAACCTGACCAACCTTTAGCCGTAGATAACTTCAGGTAAGCGTCCCCCTGTGTTGTGAACGATAGCAACTACCTCGTTCAACAGATATCTAACATCAGCATCCAAAAACTCGATCATTAGTGATTTTGCAATCCCGGACCCATGTCTTTTCAAATTTCCTTCAAATATCGTATCTCTGAACCATTCTCAGGACTATATTCTAAAAAGTCAATAGAGACTCAAGATAATTCAGTTTCTATTTTAATCGGATTTTCTTGCGCTGTTAAATTACACGGGAAACGGATTTTCACCGTTGATTCCCTGTAGGTCTCGAGACCTGGCGGTGGGTGGTCTTGTTTAATTAATACCTTGAAGTTTCCTGGCCAGCGTTCCAGTTTGAACTGAAAATCCTCAGAGAGTGCTGCCATTTTTACATTCTATTAACTTAAGTGCTTATTCCCAAAATAGATTATCGGCTTTATGATTAGTGCTCAAACTTTTGGTGCTGACCGAGCTAACTTAGATGCCACCACTTTACTTGACTTTACACCCATGTTTGAGCTTTGGAGGCAGACTCTCTGCCTGCTTCAGCGTAAGAAATTCTACCCTTGAGATTGCGGAAATTTGCTGAGGTATTTATGTTTCTCTGTCTAATTTTGATGGGTTAGAGCTTCTCGCGGCTTCCTTACGTTGTATGTAGACGCATTCTGTCCATTCACTTAGGTTGCAAACTTTACGGGTCTGTTTTCTTAACCTTGTACATTTCGCGTTGGTCCAAAACTTATTGCCATTGCATTCCATTACATCAAAGGCTTACCACAAATATCGGATATGCCCGAGTAGGATACTTGCGGCATAGTCCTTTCAAATGAATAACAAACTTCAGTATGAAGAACATTAAGGTATAAAACAGATACTCGGAGAACAGTGAATAGTTAAGTGATAGAGCAAACGCATTACTAAACCGATGTGAAAACAATATGCGGTTTAAATTTACAACTGCCGGATGAATGGTAGCCAAGTACAAACCACACATACTCTGTAAAAGGATTTATTTCCTGCATCAAGATGCCGAAATTAGAAATTTAGAAATAGAAAATTTCAGTAGGTTGTTCGCAAAATCGAAAGGCAAATTACTACAGTAAGACCAAAGAGGACAAATCAAGCGGCAAACAAATATGGTCTTTTCTGATTCATGCTAACGTTCTGAACCCATGACACTCTCTCGCTGATCCTTTGAAACAACTCTCAACAATTAGTGGAAAATTATATCCTCTTGGACGAGACAAATGAAGGGAGACAAAAAAACGGTCATTTGAAATAAGTTTCTTTACAACTGTCGAGGATCAGCTTGAGTTACCAGGATGTCTGACGGTTATGGAAAGGAGGTGAAATGATTTTGCTCCGAAAGGAAAGATGGTCCTTTTGTTCAATAGTTTTCGGTTTTCGCAATCAGCCACGTCTGTTCGTGAACCACTTTCCTTAATTGGCCTCATTGATGCAGAGTCTTTGCAAACTAACGGGACTTTCCTATCGCTTAGTAATATAAGAATCATGGCTATGGAAAAGGGGGACTTTTATATCCTATACCCCCAACTTACCATGCCGTGCCTTTAATTTCTTCAAACGCATTTTGTGACAAGATATGATATGACTCATCCACCATTGGATCACAGTTGGGGCTCTATATCTTGTAGTGCTGATGTTCGATGAAACACTGAGAATCATCCCTGCTAGCTTGCTGGCTAGGGCATTTAATACACACTTGCTCGTCCCGAACGCGCGACCCATTACGGGAACAGTGGATGTGCTTTGCTGAGGATTTCCAACAACGATAAAACGGTTGCATAACGCTTCCATGGTTTTCAATGACAATTTGGATGCTGACAGTGCATGACGAATCATACAGAAAACCAAAACAGAACTCCTGTTGCTGACCGCTGCCAAAATTTAACACGATCTATTCAGAATGCAATAGTCTTTCTCCCGTACCGTTCACGTCGCTTCATTTCTTTATCATTATGCAATGTTCCTTTTTGTTTCACTTTTCATGCGAAGTTCATCTGTCCAGAATTGGGTTAATCATGCATGTCGGTGTCCCTTTGTACCCGACCTTTGTTGGTGATCTCATATTGTTGATAAAACATGTATATATATTCGCGTGTATATGGATATATATATATATAAACTAAAAAACCCGGGCAGTTATTTATCCAGAATCGTGATTTACCCTGCTGTGGTTCAGTCCAGTCTTAATCCATTTTCCCCCGTGATCTTTTTTGCACTGATAGGGAAAGTTTAAAAATTGATACACTACTTGCTTTCGTTCCGTCACTTTGGTTGTACTCCGTTGGCCGACTTGGTGAACTGGATAGGAAAAAGATAAGTAGGGCACATTTGAATGCTTGAAATAAATTAACATTGAAATAGCTCCAAGCTTTCTCTAACCATTTACGTCTTCGAGAAGTGATCGGCATAAAAACATACGTGTGTCTCACTTTGATCGCATACTAATGAACAACGCCCATTCGTTGGATAACCAAACAATAGTAAACATTTTATGCGCTCCAAGAGAAGAATAATCAGTCGTCAGATGTCTACGTAATTGCAAAAATTAAATACAATATTTGGTAATAGTAAGAAGTATAATAAGATAGATACCAGCGGACCATCTGTAAGTTTCAGTGAGCGGAAATGAACAATTGGAGAGAGCGAATACGTTCAGGAGGTGCAATCGTTTTTGTTAGAGTTGTCGCAACTTAGTCGATTAGCATTTTTTGATATTCATTGAACTAATTTGTTGCGTGCACTACAGATTTTGTGATAAAAATGGTCTGCAAACGTAATTTTCGAGAAACAGGACTGAAACTGCAAATTTGTTGATCAGATAAAAGAACTGGAAATGCCTAAAGCCTGTTAGATTGTCCGCATTCAGAAGAAGGTTCGGGCAAATCATCACCTGGAAGTCCGAAAATGCCCTCATTGGACTTAGGGCATACACTTCTCAAAATAAGAGAGGCCAAATACGAAACTTTACCTAGTGTTAATAAGCTGTGCATTTCTTGAAGTCCGCGGGTTTGAACTTGATTGAACTTTATAACTAATCATGTTCGTGACTTCCAAGTACGGTGTACTGGTTGATTCATAAGGGTATCATGCTGTGGGAGTCACCTTACGAAGTATTCGACGTGACAGACAGCATTTGCTGTGTACTCGGGGCTAGCAGCCATTGGTACTTGTCGTAATATCTGAGTACCATTCGACGTGTTCTCATAGCTCACGTGGTCGAATTCAAGAGGTACGGGTACATGAATTGTGTCCGTGAATAGGTTTGAAACCCGCCGACGTCAAAGTGACCCCATACTTGGATCAAGCTTTAAATCTGCCTTATATGCTAAACAAAATGCCATGGGTGTGGACTTGCTGAAAGCGACCATATTTGAGGTATGCACAAGAAAGGATTAATGGCATGCTGGTGCCTTGAAAAATATTGGATTTTAAATGACAACTCGAGAGAATTGTGTTTAACAAACACTTGAATGGCAAGAGTATATACGAGAAATCGCTCACCATAGCCCACCTTGAAGTTCCACTATGATCATGGAAATCGATCGCGAAAATTCTGCGCTGCACAAATAGAAGAAATTCGTTGCTATAGTCCGGGAACAGACACTGACGGTTAACCAGTGGTATCTGATGAGGACTAGCCTCAATGAATAGAAAAAGTTATGATATATTTTGGGTATAATACCAAGTAAGGATGGAGTGATCTTCAATGATTCATAATCATACCATTATTTCACATCAAATTTGATTGTTTTAAAGCGGGATATGGAAACTGCGATTCAATGAATTGTATTAGTCAAACTTGAAAAAACGGGGAAGGAAAAGGTGCGTACCGGATATTCATATTTAATTGTGGACCAGAAGAAGTGGTGTCATTAGCTTAACTATTCTCCTGGGAGGAGGATGTACCAAGGAGTGTTTAGTGCTTGAACAAGCTGTTTCTAGATCAATAACTGCGGGTCGTATAGTCGAATGTCCACAGCTTTCTCAATTGCTCAAACCCGACACTTGAGCGACCATGATTGTTTACTTGGAACTTCGTAGATCGGGTAGAATGCGTCCGTCGCATTCACATGCAATTTCGCTCAACAAGTTGAGTTCGCCGGTGCCCGGCCAGGCCGGAAGATACATACGGACCGCTGGGTAAAGCACATAATTGTGCGCACTTTGACATCTTATAGTAGGGGCGGTGAAGAGCGACCTGTGTGGTCATTCCTAATTACGTCGTTGAATATCTACCTAGAATCGATTTAAAACTCATCAGATTGAACATTATTAGCTTAAATACAATCCTACCTTTATTGGGTTGGAAGAAACTGTCTGACACTCCGGGTTGGCCTCTTTCCTCATTGTAAAAGGTGCCTGGAACAGGAAAGTTAAAAGTTGCTTTTTCCTTTAACTCCAAAAGTATCAATAAAAGACTGAAATAGCTGAACCAAGAATCTGACTAACTTTCGGAGCAGTTAGGCCGTTGCAATCATCCATTGGAATATTGGGCACTGGTGATTACTTGAAGCGGTTTGTTCTATCGACAAAACACGAGCTCGATCAGCGAAATGTGTATGTCCATTGCCCGAAGTTCATACTTGCACTCACCTTGCAAGGAAACAAAAAACGTTGGTCGGGAGGCTGATACCAAGTGCACGGCACCAGAATGCATGACTGTTTGAAAGGATACACGACCGTGTAAGTCAATTGTCAGTGGTGTATCTTACATACCAGTGAAAGAAGTCTTCATCAAAGAGTACGATATGCACTTATGTGCTTGCGAAAAATGTGCACGGAAACGTCTTACGGATCCCTCCCATCTTTTACGGAATTGTCTTCCTAAATCCCGTTCTCACGCCAGGATACGTTCTACCGACCACTCCATACCCTCCTGTATTCATCCTTATGGGAACTCTATTGTTATCCAGTTATCCCACATTTTCACCAGTCGGGAGCAGGCCTTGACCATCTTTCTATACAATTTCTCGTAAATTCAAGTTTTTTGCTCTTTTAGTCTCTATACTCTGGTCAAGTGATGAATATGTTCTTTGTAATTTGGACGTCTTTGTAAGAAAGATTTAAATGCAATAATGTATGTTCCACGCACAATATACTATCGGTACGTATGCCTTAGACTGCATGCTTATAGTGAACCTCGTTGAGGTTGAGTGTGGATGACAATGCGACTCCAACTGACGAAAAGAGGCCATGAAATTGCTTCCTAAATCAGGTCTAATTGATGCGGAAAGTCCCGCACTATGCTGCCCGCTTTACATGGCACTCCCGGCTTCTTACCTGAAAACTGTCGTTCTAGATTATCTTGAATTGGCCAACCGTTTGTAACAATTGTTTCCACAACCACACAAAGCATTGAAAATTCAAGTAATATGTTAATGATGCCTTTTTTCTCTTCCCTTATACCTATGAGGAAAATGCTTTGATTGCAGTGAATGATTTGTTCATATTGTTAGTTTTTCACCTTTCATTGTTTAATGTTCCCAAAATTTGTCGTACTCCAACTCATGGTGACTCCCTATGGTACCACATCCTGACCAATCATGCATGCATTTTCATTCAGATTAAACTTACTCACCGGAACCATTAACCCTTGGAAACTTTTCACTGGTCTTAGCTTAGCTTTATTGCCTAAACTATATCATCACAAACGTAGATTGTCCAACACAGATTCTAATAAAAATTTGTAACAGCGAATGCAGAAACTCACAGCGTCTTAGCGTCTGCTTTCACATCGAGAGCAAAATTCTGTTCAAATCGGTTGTTTCTGGACATTTTATGGCGGGTGTTAATTTTTGCTTGCACTAACATGCTAAATGTCAACTTTAAATCTGGAAGATTGATTTCTCTTCACCCGAAACAGTGACCGTCCTGCTCTTCAGTTTCCCCTTCAGTTGCACGACCCAAATCCCATTTCCCAGTTTTCTGCTTCGCTTAAATTTAAAGGGGTATTAACCACCGAGAATTTAACGTTCTCACGCCTGAGTGACTGCCCTTCAGAACACAACGTTTATGTACAAATCTCTGGTCATTTGGACAAACTTAAACTAGGGGAATACCAGACTCAAGTTCCTCCCTCATTAGAGCTCATGAGTGGTGGTGGAAAGTCTTCGTTCAAACTGTATGTGCCTTGGAGTTCAGGAGAACAAAACTCGAGTGCGGCACGTACCGAGTGTAAGTTTGATTAGATGACCTGATGTTCATGCGTGAAAATTTTAGCTTTAAGAGTCATCAGTCAAGCCTGGAAACATCAGTCCTTTACACTACGCACAGGTACCATCGTGCAGTAAACATATTGCAAAGGTCCTTAAATTAACAAAAATCGACAGATCTACTGGCCTCGACGGTCTAACAACAGAGGTTCTCTGACTAGCATCTCGTTCTCTGTATGGTCGGCCGACTTGGTTAATTAACCAGTCGCTGAAATCACATTCCATTCCCGATTGTCAGCGTAAAATCTCGACAAAACCCGTTATTACAATGAATCGAAGATTTCGTTAACACGTACTGAATACATTGTGTTGTGTTTCCGGTTCTCATACCGACCGACGAGTTCCTTTTTGCACGCAAACCAAAATGCTTCTCAGTAAATGCACTGGCATTCATTGTATACCACGTGAACAAATCTCTCAAAGGATTCAGCAAGTCATTTGGATGTGTATTTCTTCCGGCTATCTTTCGGTTATGTACTACAACAGCTTTTTTTTCGAAGCAACACAGCTTTACTTGTTTTAATTATCCCTTAAGTTAGTTGAGTGATACTGGACCAAATAAGGTATAAGAGTCCTTGAATCGATCTTCAGCATAGTCGGAGCACTCTGAGATAGTTTTAGTATTTATCTCCGAAATATATCGCTCATCTGCCTGCCACTCATTCTATTCCCATCTGAATAATGGTGACAGTATTTTGCATCTAACTGTCCCGATTGGATCTGAACATGAAAATTCGTCGTATGGTTCTAGAGTTGCAATTTCTCAAGATGTATGTTGGGAAGTACTCAGTCTTGGTTCATTAACGATATCCTCAAGTACGTTCACTCCCCTTACAAGCATAAACCACGAAATAAATCTTCGTTACATTGCAGCATATTCTGGATTGGTGTCTACATCTTGAATTCTTAATAACAAAACTACCTCATCCACGGAATCAAATTAGAAAACAATAAAAGTTGAGTGCTGTTGTTTTTGCATTACTCCTCCGTCATGTTCCAGTGCAGCCTCAAATCGTGGAGCAGTACGGTAGTCACGCAATGGAATTGCCTGTATTTCGCCCGTCACATATTCATCGCAACCATAACCGTTTTCTTGTATCGGGCGGGTTCCAATTTCCTTGCAGATTAGATTCTTACGGAGGCTTCTTACGCCATTTCTGGCATGTTCACTGTCAAAAGTTCTCTTTATCTGAAAGGAGGTAATCTGTGACTTTCTTTTACGTTATTTTATCTGGAATGTAAAGCATTATATTATTAGGGCAGAAACCGGTACAGTAGACCACAGAAGCAGTACAATTCAAGGTCCGATAGTTCCCGGTTCGACCCGCTTCTTTATGCAGTGGCGAGAAATCTAAAATGTTGTTATTCCCATTTCCAAATTGTTTCTCCATCAGCTCGTCGTACTACGGACCTAATTCAGTAAAGGATTTAGCCATTGGCTATCCACCTCACGCATCCAACCAGCTGAATATCTTCAAAGCACCGGTTTCAAAACCTTGCTTGTCATCAATAATGGTTGTCAAGATCTTGGTGAACATATATAGCATTGAGCCTGGATAATTCCAAATATTCTAATATCAGGCCTAGGGAATTAGGTATCGGAAATCGGTTGTATAAAGAGGCAATGAATTTCAATAGCTCATGGTAGCTGGGATCTCTTTCACCACGGCATGGAGATAATTTACACGGTGTATGCCGCTCTCTGAGGCAGGTATTGGCGAGCAAATGAATCAAGGCGAGAAGCCCGTGAANCATATTCTGGATTGGTGTCTACATCTTGAATTCTTAATAACAAAACTACCTCATCCACGGAATCAAATTAGAAAACAATAAAAGTTGAGTGCTGTTGTTTTTGCATTACTCCTCCGTCATGTTCCAGTGCAGCCTCAAATCGTGGAGCAGTACGGTAGTCACGTAATGGAATTGCCTGTATTTCGCCCATCACATATTCATCGCAACCATAACCGTTTTCTTGCATCGGGCGGGTTCCAATTTCCTTGCAGATTAGATTCTTACGGAGGCTTCTTACGCCATTTCTGGCATGTTCACTGTCAAAAGTTGTCTCTTTATCTGAAAGGAGGTAATCTGTGACTTTCTTTTACGTTATTTTATCTGGAATGTAAAGCATTATATTATTAGGGCAGAAACCGGTACAGTAGACCACAGAAGCAGTAGAATTCAAGGTCCGATAGTTCCCGGTTCGACCCGCTTCTTTATGCAGTGGCGAAAAATCTAAAATGTTGTTATTCCCATTTCCAAATTGTTTCTCCATCAGCTCATCGTACCACGGACCTAATTCAGTAAAGTATTTAGCCATTGGCTATCCACCTCACGCATCTAACCAGCTGAATATCTTCAAAGCACCGGTTTCAAAACCTTGTTTGTCCTCAATAATGATTGTCAAGATCTTGGTGAACATATTTAGCATTGAGCCTGGATAATTCCAAGTATTCTAATATCAGGCCTAGGGAATTAGGTATCGGAAATCGGTTGTATAAAGAGGCAATGAATTTCAATAGCTCATGGTAGCTGGGATCTCTTTCACCACGGCATGGAGATAATTTACACGGTGTATGCCGCTCTCTGAGGCAGGTATTGGCGAGCAAATGAATCAAGGCGAGAAGCCCGTGAAAATACCAGTGGGTATCAAACTTTAACCAATTAGATACCCGGGTTTCCGCCATGAGATTCCCGAACAAGAAAGGGGCAGACTTTACTTTATATGACTGAATGCTTTTGCCAGAGGTGTTCCTGAATTCGATCTATATGATTTATATATGGTCCTTGTGACTTGTGATCTCTTGGTTTTTTTTCTGTTGTTTTGCAGTCCTGTAAGGTAGCAGTTAAAATACTAGCACATTGGAAAGGTAATCCAACAAGGTCAGGAAATGACCATCATGATCAGTCTTATAACCATTACCTGAATCAGAAAACAATGGAAACCAAAAGGGGAGATCCGGAGGCGTGGGTACAGTATGATCCAACAGCATTAACCTATCCAAATCCAGTGACTGTTCAACTAGATGTAATAGGTGACACAAAAACACGCGTCTAATTTCATAAGTGCAAACAAAATTCTATGGACGTAATTTGCCAGCATTGTGACTACATCGTTGTTCAAATGTGGACAGTCCTCAAATAGATGGTTCTGGGGCGCACATCGAAAGCTATTCTATCACTGGGGTTGTAGCTGAATATTCGGTTGACGGGTGAATGTCTCAAGTAACTAAAAGTAAACCAAGTTTCTTGGACACTTGACGGCACTCCAGCCAATGCAGAAAGACCAAGCAACACGTTGCAGCCCAAATGAGAGAATCCGCCTATTTCACGTAATTCTATCCTGCAGGGACAAAATCTGACTTCAAGCCATTCAAGTCCTGTAAAACATTTTACCCTAGGTAGGCGCAAAACATAATCTAAACATAGAACCCCCATCGGTATGAGGTCGAGACATATTTGCAACCTACATTAGTCCTTATTTATAGTCTGCTTTTCATCGGCATGATATAAATCAGACAAATTCCTATCTGAGTAAATGTCAACGATGTTAATCCTACTAGAGAACACGGTGATTTTTCAAATCACCCAAACTACAAAAGTGAAGCGAAACGGGTACATATTGCAAACCTGAAAATATCATTAATCATGATGACCCCCAGTGGAAGAACGTCATAAGCACAAATTTTACCCTCGGTGTTCGCAAGTCGTGGACGGCAAATTGGAATCAATGTCTTTTGTACGCTTTTCAATAAGACTGAATGTCAGACTATCGCAAGGTAGACCAAATCGAATGTCAATTTTGTATTAGGAAAAATAGAAATCCTAGGCCCATGGAACGTGCACCCGTGTGTTGACGTCCAAACGGGATAAAAAGTGATAGCAAAACGGCCGATTTCTCCATTCACAAAATGTATTTTGGTGTCGTTACATTTCATTAGGTCTGTCAGATGTAATCAGTGAAAATGACCGAAGTCATCGTTTGATTACAATCGGGAAATTTTTACAAACGCAAGGATGATAGCATAACCGCTAAGGCAAAGCTATGTTTTATTCAGATTTTTCGATTGTTTCTCAGCTGCCGAATTTATCCCCATCATCAGAAATGAAAATGCAAGCGTTTAAATCAACTTCGGTGAGAACCTGCTGTCAGTGTCATGGCTCTAGACATACAACGATTGGGTAACTAAAGCCAGAACATAACAGACGGTTAAAGAACTGTAGAAAAATGCAGACAACATCTTATCAAGATCAGATAAGGATGCATGCATAATTCCCCTTTAACAAATATGAATATGCAGAGAAAACGCAGGCCATTCTGAATGACAAGTAGAAATTTGCAAAAATGACAAAGGACAATGGTAACACGCATTGGATTGAAATATCGTTGTCTAGCATCCTGAGACGGCTGAAACAAAATGATATCATAGATTCGACTAAATTTGAATAAGTTTTGGCCTATGGGACTACTATTCCGAGATTGTACGGCGTACTCAAAATGCATGAAAATGGAGGTCCATTGAAATCTATTCTCGACATGTGCAGTTCGCTGTATCATGCTGTGACAAAATGGCTGGTTGGGTTACTGGAACCTGTTAGACAAAAGGCAGAAAGACATAGGCTCAATGACACATTTGAGCTTATTGACGCCGTGAAAGAACTAAATATGAAGGGACAAAGAATGTTTTCCTTATCCGTCACCGCCCTTTTTACCAACGTTCCGATCACCGAGACTATCGGATACCTCCGTGACTACATGGAGTACAGGGGCTTAGCGACAAGTCTCTCGATAGCAGACTAGAAGCAACTATTGTTATTTTGTACCTAAAATGTCTAATTTAAACTCATTAATCAAATTTAACGTCAAAAAGACGGCGTGGCGATGGTGTCCCCGCTCGGTCCGTTACTAGCTGACATTTTCATGGCAAAGCTGGAACGTGGGCCACTCGCATCGTCAATACAAGCACTCTACTCATACGGACGATATGTGGATGGCATCTTTGTACTCAACCCCTCGACGAGAACTAACCAACTGTTGAATAAGCTTAGCTCGGACCACGCAAATGTGCAAGTCACAACAGAGATGGAGTTAAACAATAAAATAGCATTCCTAGATGCGCAACGACGTCGTCAAGAAGACGGCTCAGTTCGGTGATCAGTAAACAGGAAAGCCACGTGAAATGGGCAATACATCAACTTTCACAGCTTTGAAGAGGAACTTAATTAGATGTCTCATTGCCAGAACTAAAAGAATATGCACAGAAGATACTCTTGAAAGTAAACTGCAGACGGCAAGAAGAGCATTCACTGAGAATGGCTTCCCAATTAGATTAATCGATGGGATAATGAAGACACAAAAGGGAGTCCCTAGGAAGGCGACGGTGCAAAGAGGGCCAGTATACATATCTGCCATTCAAATGTTACATTCTAGCAGAGATAGCACGGCGAACGCTGACTAGCGCTGTCAGTAAGACATTTTACGCAGCCAAGCTCCGAATCTTATTCAAATCCCGCCCCATAGTGTCATTACGATTGAAAGACGAAGCTCCTGATTATGCATCTATTCCTTCGCACGTTCCTGTGGGACAATGCATATCGGCCACTACACCAGGTACTTGTCTGAACGCACCTGTGAGGATCACCCGGCATGGTTGGGCACTGGAACAATTAGATCACTGAATAGCGCAGTCGTTTCACATCCGGCACAGATTAACCACACCGTGAATGTGACGCAATCTTTCCGGACCCTTAATGAGGTCTAAGGTCAACAATCTAGGTCGGCAGTGTTACTTCTTGAACAATGAGGAAGCTGTCGCGATCCGTTTGCACAATCCTCCACTGAGCTCTGAAAAACAATTTGTGGTTGCGCTTCCACTCCCCTGGCCCACCATCCGTCCCAATGCAAACCCCAGACAACAAAACAATTAACAAAACACGTTTTTGTATATTCAGGCTATGCGTGTAACACCATGAATCCCTTCCTCACCCATATTTGTATCTGACTAATCCAATCACTCCTAAGGGCAATTTTTCCAAATATATAGTGATGTGATGGCATGAGTACGAATCATTGAAAACGAGCTTTTTCGCCAACTTGTGTTTTCTCACTGTGCTGAGTGGTAATTTTCGAGGAATTTATGGATTCCTCAGTATCGAAGGGCACGTAAATGAGTCGCTCCTGAATTGACGTGGGTTGGTGATTACTCAAAAGATCCCACCGTTTCAGTTTTTTAGGAAATTTAGTGATAAGCTTGAAGGTTGACGAAGCAAACTGTTTGTCGAATAAAACTCGTAATCATATTTCTTTCAATCATTCGATCCCGAGCGGTCTATATGCTGGCTATTGCACAAGTTCATTCCTTTGTCACACGTAAGTGATTACCTGTCGTTCATTACTATTCACGACCATTGTTACATAGATGAATGTAGCACACGAGATCCTCCCGCGCCTCTAACCAGCATGAGATTATTTAGACTGGAAGTTTTTGAACACATCATTTTTACAACCACCGGTAGTTGAAATGAAAGTGTTTGCAGGATATCATGTTTAATGGGGTAGTCCTTTTTCTTAATTTTAAAGCTAAGGGTGTGCGTTACCTATTCTCCAGAGTGACGTTTGAATTGCCAAGATGAGAACACTGGGATAGATAAAGGAAGGAGTCGATTACAATCCATGTTCAACTGTAGGATAATATGAACAAGGCTTGGCTAATTATTTTCTAATTCAGATACTATGAAATCTCCGTTTACAATCAGAAGAGATATTCCAACTACTCGATGGAATGTTCCACACTTGGGTGTATCTAAATCGGTTTCCAGAGCCCCTGACGGCATTATAGCTAGTTGTTTGTCATGGGTTCGGTAGAGCTAATGTTGCCTTATAATGTTTCGGAGAATATAAAATAGCGCCCATCATTAAATATTTATGAATTGCAGGAACATCAAAATTGTGGATAGGATATTCCCATCTATTTTAGTTTATTTGAAAGTTAAACAAGACCTGGAACAATCGTTGTCACAAGAGTAAATGAAATCAAGGCAAAGACCTTATACTGTTAAAAAATTACGATAGATAAAAGAAGGAAGAAATCTCACTGACCTCTGGGAACCATACTGATGGTCACAACAAAAACAATTTCTTCCCAAAGTTTCCGCAGGTGGATTACCATGACATTCTCTTAGTAGATCACACCGAGAACAATCTTATGCTTTTGGGCCGAGATACTTTACAACTTGGTTCTGAAACAAGCTGAACTACATGGAATCCTTGAGTTGCTCCCAGCGGCAGGTCTGTTGTCCCTAATAAAAGATTCATAAAGAACTCTGATTATTTAACTCTTCCGACATACGTACCAGTGGAACTGCGCTGAAGGCCTATTCTGCTGACTGAGTCCTTGTCATTGTGGTACTTCAGTGTGGAGATTCCGAATTCCACTTTCCCACCACCTGATATGTTGTGGCACCTCTTAGGAACAGTGCCCATTTGGCCCATGATGACCGAAGAAGCAATGAATCGTTTTCATTAATATTCACTAATCCCATGGATTTTCTCACACAGCACAGCACGTTATCCATGCTGGCTCTAACAAAAGACTATTTCTTCAGTTTTCTCTCTCAACTTTCGAAGGTAATCAGGTAATAATCGGCGTCTTAGGAACTTTGTGTCTCTGCAACAGAGTCATGTTTCTCTCAAGCACTTCGATACTAAATTAAAACATGCATTCTCACTTAACTATTTGTCAGCTCCCACTGGTTGACTTGCACTTCACTTGGTTTTTATGAAGGTATGATTTATTTGACTCCTAGTTTTTACGTCAACTAAGGTCACACATTATTCTAGGATTAGCTCGTCCCCTGTTTTGATCGAGACTTTCTTCGTTTTTCGAATACTTTCTGAAGCTCAACAATGAAGCCAGTGTGATTATTGTTAGTGTGAACTGATGCACCGTGAAAGATTCTTAAGGAGCCACAAAATTTGCTTCAAATCAGGAGAAATTTCTACTCGCTATATCACCACAGCTGTCTATGAATATAATTTTACGAGACGGTGAATAGAAATGCATGTGCACGTTGCAATCACTGAGTACATCGGGGCAAAATTTGATAAATCGACAACCTAGCAAGTAGAAATGGTCTCGGCAACGCTGACATATTGCATGTGATGCGTGAATTATAATACTAAAGGGGAAAGATGCGCCCGTGTACAATGCAAATAATAAGATTGCCAATGAAACAGAAGCAAACAAATATAAAGATTGAAATGCTTCACGACTAGGGCAGCAGAAACGGGTGCTTGAGTTTATGTTACATCTTATCACCGGCTTTATGAATTGAATCTCCGTGGAGTCAATAATGATCCCCTGGAAGTCGTCAGTGTGCTCGAAGATTTTTATTGGGGTTATCCCACGAAGTCCATCTACCTCATGCTGTGGGATTGCTGTTCTGATAATTCGACTTGAACTTGTGGAGAACAGCTGGGAAGTGATGTTGGACAGCTGACTTATCACGTTTTCAATTAACCATGCAATGCAAGAACATGTGAACTGATATGAAGCAACGATTAGACTGACAAGGCAGCATATCCTCGGAATGATAATCAGTAAACAGCTTAAAGTTAGTTAAATTCTGGATATGAGTAACAAGAAAACCGCTCCCAAAGCCTTGTGATAAGTGTTCTAAGACTATCAAAACACTCCTATCCTTGAACAAGACGGCTGAAAAACCTGGTCGTTCTTGGCTAACTATGGTCCCATCAATGTTTTGCCGTTCATGCGGTGACAAATGAATTGCTTTTGATGAGCAGTTTACGCTGCAACTACCAAGCAGTTATCCTTGACTTCAGAGATATAATGCCCCAAAGACCAAATATCTCATTGAACTCTTCAAAATGGAATCTGGGAAAAGTTGGAAAACATGTTTGCCGACGAACTCGGATTCATTTGCGAGACATCATCATTCATGTTAGGTTATTAGCCGTTCTACTTAGACCTACCTAGGGAACAGCAAGAAAATCACTTTCCATCTCTACTGTAAACTTAGTCACTGGATCGGTACTACTAAAACCAGTTTGCGAATTTCTGTTTCTGAATCACCAAGGTGTCTCGTGTGTGCATCTTTAGATTGATGGTAATGCACAGTGACGAAATGTATTTGGTGTATCCGCCCGAATTGCTCCACTTGGTGACCTTGTTATTCTTTCGTTCGTTTCTCCATAGAAGACATGCGTGTAGACCAATTTCTCGTTTACTGTGCATAAGATATTCAGTCGCTGGTTGTCACCAGAGTGGAAATTTTTGTGTCTTCAACGCTTACGTTTGGAAGAATAAAATTTACCAAATGAACCTGTGAGTTCAGACGTAGTTCGTTATTACATTTTATTCCCTCGAGAACTAATTGTTGCAAAAACTCTCCAAATGTCTAAGCTTTATTGAAACTAGTGAGCATAGGCCTAGTCAATTTTGAAATGCTTGCCGGCATTTTGTGATTCGTATAGCATAATTTAGGTCACTTTAACTATCGCCATAACCGTGTCGCAGACAGTTACACATCCTTTATTGAAATGCAGGCACTAGGTGTTCAAAAGTGTACCGATAAAAGTTAATAAAAAACGATCGCTTCCTTACTTTTGATGGATTTCGACTCCATCTGCTTCGCAATCTTCGCTGGTTCTATTATGATAATAGGTTTTCACACAAGTGGTTTTCACGTCCGTAATCATTTTGCAACGCCTGATTGCTCCCGTGCACTTCACGATCACCCAGGGTTCTCTGGCCGCTTTCGGTCAATTCATGCTTCGTTTCATACATTTGTGAACCAGTCCTCGTTAATTTGCGAACTCCAACTGATATAGGTTGTTGATTGCCATGATTTTACTTGCACTATGGTTACAGTAATAAATCTTCACCCGAGACCCGGAAGAACACGTATGTAGCCGTTGTTTTAGTTCTACCAGCAGTGCACTACAAAAAGCATACGATAAGTGATCCAAATAATTCATATTGGCGGTTCAACCTGATTCTGTCCGATTCACTTCGGTCGGTATCCACTCCACAAACAATGTGTATCTGCCCTGTTTTAATAGTTGTATTCCTTTTGATGATGATTGAAAGCACTCAATCGAGTGGAAACCTTTTCGCGGAGACTGTTTTTTTTCTTGTGAAGCACTGTGTGGCATTTCTGAAGAGAAAATAATTTGAATGACTACTTGAGCCTCAACAAAAGCAAATCTATTGACTACTTATCTCGAAGAATGTCTCTGCGGGTAGCATGGTTGGGGGGGATTCATTTGCTCGGTCCTAAACAAATAACTGCGTCAAATAGAGGATTTTGCAAACCACCGCTTTCGAAATAACTCCAAAATAGACAAATTGGTTTTATTAAGTATTTATTTGTGAAAATGCTTTTCATGTAAAAATGGAACACTCAGTTGTCACTCATAGAACACGCGTCATCAAATATTTACCCTCTGCCTCCCTCCCTACGCCCGTGTACAACTGCCATAGGAGATCGACCCGGGAAAGTAAAGCAGATTGGAGGCTTGTCCCTGGCTTTAAACAAGACAGAAATCAAAATGATTTGGTTTTTGTTTTTGCCCATTCCACGGGCCTGTGTAACAGATCGTGTATAATGTGCAACAAAAATGTGTTCAGAGGAAAAGTTGACCTGTTGCAGAAAGCACACTTAAAATAGACCGTTCTATGCAGCTGAGCATTACAGTCTTGGAATTATAACTAGTATGAATAGATGATGTTACGTCCGTTCGTGAAAAACACGATAGTTAGTCAACCTTAAAACTCCGATTTGATAATTTGGTCATCCAGGACGACGGCACCTCGTGCACTGTTCGGTTTTTATGATGTGAAATGCGCCAAACAAATACGGCTCACCAACTATGCACATGCTACATGAGTTCTGTGAAATTCTGGTGTTGAGCCTTCAAGTGATTGTCCTAACATAGGAGGGATTAGACAGGCGAGCATCCGAGACCAATGTTAGAGTGACGGAAAATGTCAAAAACAGATTGCTCGTGGAAAATTCTGACTTGCTGTCACCAGGACCACCAATGACAATATTGCCATCGCCAGTGACTGCCTCAACAAAGCCATTCCGTTCGCATAAACCAGGAAGCGTTTGACTCCCCTGAGGCATAAGTACAGTGGAGTAATGGTTACAGGGAAGACGTCTTATTTATTTATTAATAAAAAGAAAAGTTGAAGAGATTTTTAGGTCAGGAGTTCCGGTCATCTGAACACTGGCAATGTAAGGAAGTTGACCGGTAGTGAGAGACTCGAACTCGAAAAATTTGGAATGAAACTGTCTGATGTTGATCATTCAACGAATCGATTTGCACCTTTTACTGTGCAAACCCCGACAATGGCCAGTTATCAGGGTTATTTGTCGGGAATTCCTTATCGAAGCATAAACCAGAATCTACGGAATTATCTTACACCCTATGTCTTTTAAGCAAAATGGTCAGTGAAAATTAATCAATGGATTGATTGATCAGCAGACTAAAACTATCCAACTGGGAACGACGGTGGATGTACAAGAAAGGCCAGTAGAACAACATGGGATCGTAGAGCGCTTTAGCGCACATCCGCGGTTGGTTTGGAAAAACAAAACTGCAGCATGAAGGCCGCACTAGGAAGAAATATTTTAGTAGACAGTTCGGTTTACTGATTTATATCGGCGCTTGAATCACCAGTGAAATCCTCGGATTTGCCATACACCATTTGGCTTTAGATCGAAAATATCGGAGGTCCCTACTAAGTGCAAACGCAGTGGTTCATAAGTGCAAAAAGAAAGGCTGCGTCTAGCAGCCTGAGTTTTCTATAGATTTTGTCCCAAGAAATCATTCCTACGGAGATCAATCGAAATGAGTAACGGTCAGTGACCTTACATAATTACTAATAGATGAAAGCTGTACCTTGCGGTGTTGAAGTTCAAAGTATTGTTAAAATAACGCCTCTTTAACAAATGAGACGTTCTACATATGGTCTTTACTCTCAGTTTTGCGTCCTCATCCTTTGGCTAAGGGTCAGTATAGCTAATATTTTGCAACTAAGACAAAAAAGAAGTTCGGCAATTTTTAGTAAAGAATCAGATCTTTTTCAGTCGCATACTGGATGAGGGCACTGCAGGGCAAATCGTTCCACTTGCATGGAACAAACTTCTAGTTTATTTGGTACCTGTCAAATCTACTGTTGTCCGTCGAGTTAAGACACTGTTGGTAGTGAATTTCGGTGGATAAAATATATTATTCGCAAACTGTTTTGGAACGTGACAACTGAAGGGACTGGCGGTCAGCTGCACGCGTCCCCGTTATTAATTTCAGCTAATGCGAGACCAACTGAGATCAACGTAAATAGGTCAACTTGAAATACTTTGCTTTTCCTAAACATTCACACGGCCGATGTCTTGTCATTCGGACTGATGTTCTCCGGTTTGGCACCAAGACCGGTGTTTCAGTTTGTATGTATTCTGACCTGAGTTCGTTTTGCGTTATCGTTGACAACTTTGTTCTTTGACCGCTGAGAGTTATGCACTCACGGTCAATGGACTAATTGCATCCCATGTTTTCTGAAAATTATATAGGGACTGTTTGGATCTAATACAGAACTACTCGGGATCCCCAAGGGACCAGTTTGTCGAGACCTCGGTTCCATAGGTCTAAAACGTTGGTTTGACTTATAGAATCACATTTGCGCATGCATATACGTATCACTGTTCAAACGGCGAACATATGCTCATTTCACTAGATGGTGAAAGCAGAACACATCTTTGCAATTACTGATATTTTTGACGAAGTTCCGAAACGATGGGTAAACTGCATAATGACTACTTTTCCCCAATCTTTTTCTGAGAATAACAATGACCAAACAGTCCAATAATTATATTTTGCTTGCACAACACTGATGTACCTGAACGGAAATTACAATGTGGTTCATAAGTTCTTCGGAATGTCCCACAATCTGTTCGGTCATGATACGTGAAATTAAATAGCTTCTTCCTTGTTCGACTTTTGGACCAAGACCGCAGTATTATGAACAGCACCAGCAGCAGTGTTACGCAATGTAATCCTCAATAAACGGTTTAATTACTTCTGTCATAGAGTCAGATTTCGTAAAATGGACAAAAACAGAGTGCAACCGCATCGATTAGTCACCGGAATTTGGTGTTTCCGAGTGCACAGAGAAAGGGCCTGGATGTGTTTGTTTGCGGTGGTACAAATTCTGACATTCCTTAAAATCTGATGATCTGAACTTTTTTTGAACTGGCTTAATAAATTGATTAGATTGTTTCGCTGCTCGGCAGGTTTTCTGCATGATACTGAGAACGCCACTAGTAAAGGTAATCATAGTAACACTAATAATTGTATCGTTAGTCGTAGCCTTTGATACTTATGTAGTTTTATGGTATTGTTGCATGGTTAGCTTTATGGCAATTGGTAAGACTTGCGGATGTCGTGGCAGAAGCAGCAACGCCTACAGATTACCCCTAGCAAGTAGTACCGATTCTCGCAAAATGCAAGAATAATTATGCCGAAAGATTTTTGCATAAACTGATGTGCTGCTCCACAATTCCCGCTCATATTTGTCATTGTTCCCAAAAGTATATGTGGTCCGATGATACCCAAGACAACAAGATGATACGCGATGAGATGACCTTAATTGTTTCATAGATTTTTTAGCAAATATTTCGGCTACACAAGATTATCCTTTGGGAATAATTTGCATTCGGTTTCCAAATTGGTTTGTTAAAAAGAAGCATGCTTAATCGATCTTCGTGCTTTTTTGCCTGATCATTCACCCTAACCAGCTTCGTCATACAAACATTTTTTTCCGATAATGTCTTTTTTAATACTAAAAAGAATTATTTGGCCCAATTTGCAATCATCCGAATGTCGTTTCGGACAAATCTGGAAAGTCATTCATACACTAGTTGAGAACCGAAAGGGGAACCAGTTATGTAGTATCGTTGTTAGGATCAGGCGAAATCTTGTTCGACAGCTGTTCGATGCCGGAAATGTTGACAAATCTCACACTTGGCGATAAAGTTGACTTATCCCCGGAAACGAGGGTGAACAGAGAGAAAACAAATGGAGTGAGACGGACGTGAACAGGGGCTGGGGTCATCTGCTCGACGGAACTTGGAACAATACCGCCACTTAGCTGAATGTGAGCAAGCAAATAGCCGTGGATTTCACAGATGTGCTAACGACAGGTGTTCGTAACACGTGATGTGTTTCTATGTAACTTTTTATCGGAACAATTCATGTCGCTTGACCGACATTCTGTTCCGAATAGTGAAAAAATCTTGTGGATTTAAAAAATCAGGCCAAAATGAATTCATGAGTGGAAAAAGATACATACATGGATGTGTTAAGTTGAATTGGTCAAACTAGCAATGAGGCATCTGAAACAAGTTTTTCGTCAATGAATTTAGAAATTTCCTGTGTTTTACATATCAATGTTTCGAGTATTGACCATTCATTTTTGGTTCCACACCGTGTGTGGCTAAAAGGAAGAACGATAAAAATTTTACTGAATAATCCTGTTGTATTGTAAAACATGAGGAAGGATGACAAACAAGCGTGAATTTGGGAACGACATCCTCTGGCTAACATAGTAACGTGAAAATAGTGGGGCGCACATTTCGTGAGTAATACATTTAGCATCCTGACCAGATTGCTTCATGAAAGTAATGTGTGCCATATGGTTTGGGAAATAGAGGAGATACATTTGGGTGTGTGTGTGTGTGTGGAATGTTCATTAACGGTTGGGAAATCTTTCATCTAACAGTGCAAACGCTAAACATTATCCATTGCATGATTGATGGGAAAACAGTGTCACAGTAACGTCTCATTAGTAACTAGGGGCAAGCAAGTTTTGTTGTTGATTCTAGTCACTTCTCGGAAATTACTCGTATATATGACCATTCTGACGTGGAAATTCATATTTGCAACATGTTTTCGACTGGACTCCAAATTGTGCATCGACATCTCGAGACGTGCATCAATATATTTTTCCTATTATTCGGGAGAGCGGTATCTGAGTAAACGTGGCAGAAAATGGGCCAGCTATACACCGGCAGATCATTAATAAAAATGTAGAAAAAAGAACAGATAAAGCTCAGTTTGAAGATTAATGGGAACACTGCGTCAGCCTGACAACTGCTCGTTCGTCCTATTGTATTTAATCACATAGTCATGTCGACCCAAATACAGGACGAAAAACAGAATCGATGCAGTTTCGAGACCACTCTAGTCATGCAAATAAATAAGGTGAATCCTATGGTATTTGTTAAATAGCTAGGGCGTTCAACCGACAATCCTTGGTCTCAGGCCCTGCATCTCTACTAGGGCAGGTGAGCATGCTCTGATGATGATTTCCGAAGATGGTGAAAAATTTGTACTATCCATCCAGGGTCTCATGGGGCTGAGTTGACCGCTGATGGTGCCTGAGGAGGCAGTTGAAAATCATTATGGAACTATCTTATATCCAAGGGAGTGTTACATGCCAAGACTCCATGGTTCTCAGCCATTTACCATGCATTTGAGAGAGCATACCAGGATCCGGTACCTGGATTTTATCTAAGGACACGTAATAAGGTAAAAGCGAAGATGAACTACCAGTGAATTTAACAGTGGTCACGGAAATTATGTTCCAGTTAGGGAGTAACAAATCACCGTATACGTATAAAATCATTCTGTTAAAATTGGAACCTTCATATTTAAGTGTTAAGGTGGATTGGTGGAATGCGAAAAGGTATCGGTTGTATTACCAGTGTTTGTTGGAATTCGCTTTATGCTCTGTTTATCGTAACCGCTTAATGCAGCGGCATTAATCGGTCTTCTTTGTTCCATTTCAGTCCCACCCAGCCTTAGCAAACGAGAACGGCAGATCGCCTCTGGACGGTCAGCGCGACCTTTCCTGTACTTGATATAATCGAATGACTTGCATAAGTATTCAATGGTTAAGACGTATTGGCCCATCGAACCTCGTCTTGTATAGCCCATTGTCATTGTGTCGGTCTTCATTGCGAGCCTTGTCTCCGTTCTATACTGAACTTACCATGAAAATCAGACCGCTTTTTCTTTGATCCAGAATAGGGGCGAGTGATCCGTTTTCCCCCCGCTTTGGCTTATAGTTGATCAGATCCTGGGCCGGTGAGCCCTTCGTCTCTTTAAGACGGGCTTTCCTGTCAGTTTCCGGGCCTAACCCAGTCACCATGTCGCGCGACTCATCGAACCGAAACAAAGCGGTCTTGCAAATTTAGTCGCAGATTAAAATCTCATCTCAGGGAGGTAAAACCATTTGAACTGGTCAGTGTGACAAAAACCCACCGAAGTGTACCAATAATGCTGAATAAATGAACAGCCACTGATAACTCTCAAATATTAAATAGAATCAACTAGGACATGCTGTTCACAATAACATTGCTCGTTGGAAAAAATTACTGCAGAAGAGGTAACTGTTCATTTTGGTAACACTGGTGGATTTAACTGGAAAACAGAACTGGTGAAAACCGGCTTGAATCTAGATAGATTTTCAACACATTTGCTAGAACTGACCGCAATGCGAAAGAATAAGCACAAAATCAAAGCCATCCGCATAAGTCAAATAAGGAAAAGTTGCAAAACCAGAAAGGCGATCGTGCGTGCGAAGAAGACGGCAGACAGGAATATTCTTGCTCACTTGTCTGGTGCTCCGGAAGAATTCAAATTCGACATGCGTGACTTCGGTTTGGAGCGGTTAAGTAGCTAACCAGAAATGGTCCGGGGATGCTTTGTGACCTCGGTCTGTGTCTTTTGCAGCTGGTTACGAAACATTCAGATGAACTTCCCATCGCCCTGAAAGTTCCGTTTCCTGTGTGGATTCGACAGATTGTCTGCGAATGTGGCCGTGTACTAGTGTTTCAACAGCAACATGTTGGCCTAAGCATGCGCATGTGTACTCTGAAGTCTCTGTCGCTGTACTTATAATTATCATGCAACTGAAATTATGATTTAGGGCATCCACGTAGACATGTTACACTTATATCCGTTTCCAGATAAGAAGTGGCGTGCGTCCGGTCTGGATGTCCCGATCGCCTTTTTCTAGAAATTGATTGTCGTTTTGCTGTTCCTCCAGATAGTCCCTGAAACAGCATGACTTTTACATCAAACTGGCAATAGTTCACTAAAGGTACTCCTAGAATTACTCATGAATTTCAGTTTTGACAAGGTATACATTATCGCTAAGCACTTAACCATCTTTGTGCCTTCCCGTCTGATCTGATTCGAAAGTCCTTGAGAAACTTACGACACCACAAATTTTCTAAACAGTATTTTCTTTTTCACAATGGCGAACTCAAAGTGAATCACTCACACCACCCCAGCCGGTAACCACTTATCAGGTCCCACAAAGTTTTGTACGGGTAACCTGCCCACCGATAAGTTGGAATCATAAAAATTACGATTTCAGGTAAATGATCTTAACGAAATTTAATAGGATGGAAGTCATATTATGTTGCATAATAAAAAGTGGGGAGACAGTCTGTTTGTGAATAACTGTTGGTACTTTACCATAATAAATGAAGTGACTTTACGCTACGTTATTGGTGACATAAGGGTGGAATACATGCCCTAATTACTGCTAATTCAACCGCTGCTTACTGCCTTTTCCTGACAGCATTTGGCCCGATTCTTTCTGCCTCGGCACGAGCGAACTTTACTAGCCAGTCAGCCAGCGGTGGCCGAGCGGATAAGGTCTTAACGTTTGGACGTGAAGGTTGCGGGTTCAAATCCTTCCACCGCCAGTCAACCTCCCCACTTGACAGTCCTCCGTCGACCGCAGCCTCCTTCTTGAAAGATGATGCACATTGTTGTTTCATTAATAAAGGAAGTAAAAGGTAAAAGATCCTGCCGAGCGAGGAGGGTAAACTACTTTCCCTAGCTACAACTATGGCTGCACATGGATTGTTAGTCGTTTGGTCGGAAGACAAGATAGTTTTATCCTCTGCTCGAGGAATAAGAACCAACCTAGTTGGGAAAGGGAAAATCTATCTCCCTCACTAACACAGGACATGTTGCCGACATGATGGTATGACGTGAAAGAAGACACTTTTTAAGGAGATTTGTGCGATCCCATGGAATGCATCAAACGCGGTCAAACAAAGGTGATCAGTAATGACTGAATCCGTCACATTCAGACTTCACGGTCCACGCCCTGTTCGCAAAAACCTTTCACGAATTCAGTTTGATCACCACTCCTAAACGCAACTGTTTACCCGTGGGATAACTGCCTCGTCACACTTGACTGTATGGCCGAAGTGAAACTCGGTCAAACATATCTTGGCTAGGGTAATTGCCTTAAACCTAAGTATCGAACCACTAGGTACAATTACGTTTTTCGCCATTCACCACCATGCTTTTCCAGCATCGATCTTTACCAACAGGCATTTGAAACCTAGACTATTTTTGATAAGTTTTATTTTGATTTATATGTAGGTAAACCACTTAGTCCGGAGAGAAATTTATCATGAACAAGTTTGGTCTTTGCCAACGTATTCACCATTTCATTTTTATGAAATGTCAATCCCGGTGAGCTATTGATTTTTGATTCACAGTTGAAGTTTGTCAATGGTTAGTCACAGTGATATTTGTATTTTCCTATAGTTTGACTCCAAACCAAGATCCATATGAACAGGATAGCTTTTGTAACTTTGACTTCTGCATTTCCCTAGGTATTGCTCTATCGTCAGCATTTTATTCGTGTAGACAGAAGAAGATTGACAATGGTTGTTCGGTAATTAGAAAAATGACGTCATATTTTCTGTTACAAAAGATGTGAAATTTGTCAAATCACTGTCATAGTGATAATAAATCGTCCGGTTCTCCGGAGAATATTAGTTTTCTGTTACAATGAATCCCCAAGGCAGTTCTTGGGAATTAATTTCATCAACTCATGGTATAGGCATACGGGGAGGAGGCCAAAACTTAGAAGACATGGTCTTCTGAACAATATCAGCTTATCTAGATATAATGACCTAATAAGATGATCTTATTTGGCAAACCTCCAAAAAAACGCAAATTTGTTTGTAATCCTTTTGCTTTAGTCACAAAACGTGGCGCACATACACCAAGTTTTGCCGAATTGACATAATAATTGGAGCGTTGTATTCACGGTTAGTAAAATTTGCCGAACGACGACTTGTTGATTCCGGTCTTTCGTTGACTGATTCTATTTGTCTTCCAAAGCATTTGACGCCGTGCTTCGTCAGTTCGATGTGCTTCCGATTTAGCCAGCCGGGCCGTATGACAACCGGTATTGGCCGACATGCTTGAGTTCACAAATTATCCATCTGCCTAATTCATTCTTGTGATGTAGGCTAGCAGTGTGAATACAAGTTTCCGTTCCAATTCTGGACATAACAAGCAGTCTTAGTTAAGTCCTGACTAAAAAAGGAATAATCATCCCACCCGTTTCACGAAAATCTCGGGGATGCAAATCACAATTTGTCCTTTTCGATACGCATTTGGAAAAGTTGTCACGTTTTCAGGCTGCAGGCGAATTTGAATAGTTTCTCACCAATACCAAAAACCTTAGAATATAGCGCAGTGTGGTGTGTGAATTGTAATTATTAGATGTATTCTCGAGAACACATAGGAGTCCATATCAAACTGTGCTGTGAAACATACATAGTATTCTCCTTGATATGAGTTACGTTTATTCTAATTTTGAACACAATCCGTCAATCCCGATGCACGTTTCAATCCGATGGAGACAACTTTTGTGTTACCAAACTGGACTATAAAATGCACTAGGCTAGATGGGACATTGTTGCAAATACTTAAATTTGAGTAGAATAACTTGCACATTAGTTTCAAACGCACGTAAGTTTGTATTACAAAACCATAGTCCATCTGGTTTATTATCTCAGTTGTTCGAAATGCTAAAAAACACGGCGGTTCGGTGTGTTCGTAATCAGCTGGCGTCCCAGTTATACTGGTTCATCATTTTGGGTCTGGTTTACAATGATCTGTGTGATCCGTCGATCCAGAACGAAGGGTGGGTGCTGATCTGAGGTGGTTTTTGCTCCCCCACGAATTGAGTGAACTTCGTAAGCCACATGGACGGCGCTAATTCGGTGTTCATTTCCAAACATGCAGGCCCATGGACTGATTGATCCAGCGGTGTCAAGCATTCAAATTGGCGCATTTCGGAACAAAGCCAAGTGCAAATTGCAACAGCGCTATTTACAACAAATTAATTAATGTACAATAGTAAAAACTCAACATTATTTCTCCCAGGGACCTTGTACTCGAATTTTCGACAACAAATCCCGTCAATAACAAAAAGCATCAAGCAAGTCAACCGATATCAGACCCACGCTCGTGGCAGTGACGAGAGTTGCTTTAACGACAGCCGGTAGTAACAAACTGATACGATAAAATAAACGCGGATATTTATTTAGAACGCGATACTTAGCAATCAGTGGATGTTGTTTGGAGTAGAAAATGTCAATGGTTGGCTCACATTTTATTCCCGTCTACGTACATGGCAAGGCTACCTTCTTTCTTAACTGGAGCGGGCAGTTCAGAAAGATATTTCGGTCACCAACATACCTAGTGTAATTAGAATTAGGTTGCCGCTAATAGGAAAACTTCATTTGTTACGGATGTGTGATTTTGAGCAACTTATGCACGGTCAGTGCATAATAATGCTAATTTTACCCACCAGGAAAGTCGAACCAATGGTCGCATCCAAAAAGCGAGCAGACTGTTTTGATCAGGCAAGATTCAAGTCTTAGTTTACAGTCGGCGTGGAAGATGCAATAAAAATTTCAAGAATAATATCTGTATAATATGGTTTAGAGTCGATTTGGCGAACATGTGACTCACGTTCCACAATCTGATGTCTTTTAAAATTTGACACTATTGGAGTGCTTTGAAATTTAGATGTGGTTTGTAAAACCTTCTTTTTTTCGCAATTTTTCAGTGGTAACCACCGGTAATTAGACCGTAAAATTATGCGCGGAGAATGCCAGAATTGGTTACTTCGAAGTGAATTTGGTCTGCACACGAATCCAATAGAATTTTAAAAACAGTTTATGAAAAAGTCAGCCCTGATTTATTCCTTCCAAAGCCTTTGTTACTAGTGGGCAACTAGCAGACTACTAGCTAACAGAGAGCCTGTGGTTGAAAGATCTGAACTAATGTGAGCACCTGCACACAAAAGATGGTACTGGATAGCAATTACCTGTACCAAACACCGACAAAGGCAAGCTATTCAAATTAGTACTGGGCCACTTGTCAGCGAATAGGATCAGGTCATACATACTGAAGCCGGTACGCGAGGTCTCATTAGCCTTGCGTAGTGCTCGAAAATTTCTAACTTCCACGGAGAAAGAAATTGAGTATAAATTAGAAAATGCCAGACGCATTACCATAGTTTTCACGGGTCAAATGTGATGTCATATCGGAAAATAGATAATTGACCCGTATTAGAGAATGAGATCGGGTAGAATGTGTGAAAGTCAAGGTCTTTGCAAAAAGCTTGTAAGGATTCATCCTAGATAAAATCTACTTCGACTTGTCGATAACCGACATTATTTTGCCCAAAGACGAACTAGCGAATAAGTTTCTAAAATTGAGTGGAAATAACCCTTTATTAGTTGTGAGCTTCCGCGTTAATTGTGGTCTGTCATTAATTACAAATATTTAATCGTGGTAAAATCTATTTTTCGGCAAGAAGGGATTTTGTGGTCAAGGGCTGATGGAATGCGCTTGAAGAAACTGAGTGAACATGTTCACTTTGGGGTGATGCACACTAACATCTTGACGCGTGTTCATGAGGCCCCAGAAGCTTCGTAGACTACTTCTCTATTGACTTCATCCCTTGCATTTGAACATGTTGTTGTATTTGGAGGAAGTATCACTTTGTTCTCCCTCGCCGTCACCATCAGTTACGATCAATGGTAGCAACTAGCAAACGACCGGATCATTTGCTGATTGTCCAGCATATCTGGTCGTTTATTCGAACCACAGCCCTTGGCTGATTGGCAGAGATCTTTCAAACATCCTGCCTATTTACAGACATTTGACTCCTAATTATCATCAGTTTGTTCAAAGCGGAAGAATATTTCTGAGCAAAACCACGCCCGATCTTGGCGGTAGAGTAGAGAAACGTAGACAAGTAGAAGGTTTCAATTAACATGATCTTAAATTATTTGCCCTGGTGATTGATGAGGATTAAGAGCAGGCTACTTTGAAAATCTGACTTTGGACTTTTATCATGCGATTCAGCGATAATCATCGATCATTATTTTGACGACCATATCGTGTTGTCAAATAAAAATAAGGAAATTAATGGTTTTTATATGATGCCAGTATTTACACTCCCCTAACGAATGATATGCTCTTCCTGTTCATAAACATGTAAACCCGAAAGGAGGGAAGAAACTAAAAATTACTTTTCCCAACTGAAACTCACGATCCCGTAGACATAGCTCAATGTCTGTTACCCTTGACGTGCTAATTTAAGCCACACCACTGTTAGTTAGTAAGAGCAAAACATATTAAATCCTTCGATCGAAAAACTTAGTAGAAATGATTTCCTTGACCGATACTTCAATAGAGACGAAGAAAACTCGAAAATTAGATGAACATGTAATTTACAAATAACCGTATCACGAGGCTACACTTCGCTAGCTAAGTCTTTTCTGCCTACTTCGACAGACTGCATTTTGCTCGGGTGATAAATACACCTGCTAACTGTCCTTTAGGCCAGGACGAGATACTTTTGTCTTGTTCACTGTATCGCCTAGCTACATTTGCTTGTATGTCTCGAGTACGAAATAACGGTCACTTCGTTACGTTGTAAACTTTCACCAACCGATTTTCAAGTTCTGGTGTGCTGAGTTTCACTGTTCATGTGATTATATCATTTTGAGACAGTCAGGGGGTATAAACACACACAGACTGTCTGCCTTCATAACCGTCGAAATTCACGATACCACTGCATGCATCACCGCACGAAAAATATGACGAACCGTAACATAAAACTGCTGAACGACGGCCAGTCACTGTTCTGGTGCTGTCCTAGATCGGCATCGGCCATTCCCACTAACTCAAGTAAGAAAAACCGGTACACGATCTCGTTTTGTTTCCTGAAAACATCGACTATTTATAGGAATTTTTCGCATTTCTTTTCTTGTGTGACGCCACTATTTCCTCGGTTGCCCGGGTCTTGCCTTGATTGCTCTGCTTTGTTCTAGGCATTTTGCCTGATTAAGCGCACCTCGTTTTGTCGCTGAATCCAGCGAGCTGATTGTGATTAGCTAGAACAGCTCAGGACATGCACTTGCCCGTTTCCATATCTACAATCCTGCTTTCCAACCAAGTCAGAGAGTCAGCTAGCAGCCAGTAGTCAATTTGGAAACTTGATCTCAATAAAGATGCATATCACCACCGGATTGCAGCTACGCTAGTACACTGATTGCCACTTATCTAACACATTTCACCATGCATCCATTGGTTAATAATGACAGTCCTATCTAGTTCAGGAACAATTTCTACTAAACTTCTATCCGTTTACAAGATCAACAGAGTGTATAATATGATTTTTAACAAGCCTGGCAGACCCACGGGCGATAATGTGACTTGCGCGGTCAGATAATTTGAAAGATATTGCCTAACATCTCCAGTATTATATTCACAATATGCACGATGGTCCTCATCCGGTCAATCTTCTATCGTCTCCACCTGAAAACGGCTGGTTCGAATAGTTTTAATGCTCCGTCGACTTCTCCATTTGGGAGTCGTTCGTGAACTGGGACCCTGTGTCAAATATCTGATAGTTTGTGAATTTATTTTTGTTACTTGGAGGAATTGGATGGAAAATGGAAAAAATACGGCGCTTTTGTGGCTTTCAAATCGGAAAGTTTTAGTGTAAATTCTACAGTTGGATTCTCCAGCATTTGCTTTCACTGGAATATTTAGAGCTAGCGAGTATGGTGAATCAACTTAACCAAAATTGTAAGATCGACTTACGGAAAAACAAACTATTCGACTGACCAATATCGAGATATTTCTGAAACTTGCTCCAGCTGCCTGGTAAACGTTGGGTTTCAATGATAAGAGACTGAATTTGGCGGGCAAATAATTGTCAAAATGAAGTGTAAACATGCAGTAAGAATAGTCGCCTAGACAGAATTTAAACCATCTTGCTGCCAACTAGCGTCTACTCAACCTATAAGTGTAAGAAAATAGAAATACCGACCTGACGTTTGTCCCAAATCTAAGGTACACGGTTCAGTTAATACTAGAATGTCGTAGCGCATACTACTGGTTTGCAGACCTACTTCAATTTCTAGTTCTGATGGATAGACAGTCCAGAAAGCAACTCTAACGGAGCAGTTTTCAGAAAACCACGTGCCCAAATTTGTTCCATCACCCACCGATATTGTCATATCCTTTGAGATTCCTGTCACTGAAATGTGGTTGACAAAAGAATAGGGGAGAAATCGTCCTCATAAAATTAGAAAACTTCCGTGACGGAGCATTGAATTGCAATTCCATGAAACCGTTTCAAAGAAATTCATCTTGAGACTAAAACGAATATTTCATCCCACTGTGGTTTCAGTGGAATATCAAAGAAATAACCTATACTGTTGTTGCCATTAAGTATTGCCACTCGGGTGAATACTGTTGGTCGCAATGGCCTCCGGTGTTTATTTATCTGTGATATTGGAAAGTTTCCAGTCTGGCCTCAGGTGTTTCGCAACACGGTAATTCCGGAGAGTTACTGTACTTGACGAATAGCATTGTCTATCTAGTAGCACAAGTCACGTGTACAATGAGGCAGTGCAAGCTAGTTTTATTTGAGTAGAAATGTGTGATTATCAAAACCACATTATTGTTGACGGACACAATGGTAATCCAACGGTGTGGTTTGCAAAAAACCAACCATTATCAACCTGTTGTCAGTTAAATGGTTTTGAGAAAAATGTATAAATGGTCAGGCGAAACTTCGGCTGACCATTGCCTTCACGGACCACCGCTGTTTATTGTGCACATGGGGATTGGTATATAGCATATCACATGACGTATCGTTTATCTGATTCATCCGGTACCTTATACGAATCTGATACGGATCCTGGTTGTTAGATCCAAAAAGTTGTTGGTGGAAATTCTGCTGCGAAGTGGTGATTAGGTGAACGAGTGCAATATCATACGAATGCGAGAATATGGGAATAACTGGGCAGTGGTGGGAAATTTGCCATATCCTAATGATGTAGACTGTTTGTAAATTTGTAACACATACGTAGAACTGCTATTGATCCGAGAAAATTATGAAAATGGATTACGGGGCGGCTGAATTTGTGACTGGGATTTTCATAAACCAATTCGCTCAGTCCCAGAAGGCGGAGAACACAACTATCTTTTGTGTCATCTAAAGCCTAATTTATTGCCTGAACGGACAGTCCACATCACCTGTGACCTGCTGAAATTGACGTGAACTGAAAGCAAGCACACATTCACATAGATGTTTGCTTTCTTATGCACGCGGAGAATCACGATCGATTTGTGGGGCTTTATCACTATTCAATAGGGATCGCAGTGTAATCACGCAAGCTTTCTTTAAAGTGATCACAGCCTTTGAATGTAGATGAATTAATGTTTTCTGAGCACTTTTGAGAGGTTCAGAAATTTTCACTAATTTAAAATGATTCACAAAGCGAATTCCCGGCCAATCTTATTAGACGCGCCAAGTACTTCGGATGAGTATAGCCAGTAAATCACGATGGTCTTCATAACCTTGAACAGCCATTTACAACTACTCGCAAAGACATGCACTTTGGATTTCGGTGAACATCGCGCTAACAAGATTGTCCACTCGAACTCGCCTTATTCGAATGGTCAATGATAAATCCGCCAGTAAACCAATGACGTCAGTGGACTGTAAAGTGACATAATTTCACGACTGTGAAAAGCAAATTCGTATGAAAAATAATATGCCCTTCAGTCCGTGCATTTTCGGCGATCTGCATGCATCATGGAGGCAAACCCATATCCAACCCTTTTCGGTTGTATCCAGTTACGATACTATCCGTATAACGTCACTGTAGGTTATACAGAAAGGCTCGATGGAAAATAACGGCTCTAGTTGATAAACTGAATATAATATGCCAAGACGTCTTTGTATTTATTATTCTAACATCAATTAAATAGGGCTGAATAAAGTTCAGTATTCTAATGCCTAGTAGAATCTCACAAGGTGAAACGGTACATCAAAGTTTGTCAAATTTTGCACTAGTGGAGTGCAATAGTTTGCAAACTATTCCAAATAAGTGCGACAAAAAATCCCAACTTATCATGTTTCCTCAATTCAGAATTAGGAAATTTATTGCAAATTAGCTCTCATGTTCTCTTGTGTCAATTTAGTGAAGTTACTGTCGTGGCATGGATATCTAACAAGGGCAGCAAAATCTATTCTATCAACACAACTAGTTCTTTTGAGGAAAAGCCGTTTATCAGTCTGGGCTGTAAGACCACCTGTTGGCTGACATTCTAAGACCTGGAAAGACTAATGGGTAGTCTTCAGGATTTCAGTGCAACAGCTTAACTTTGGACCACAGGGAGATACCTTTTGCTACTTAGCGAAGGAAATAAGTTTACAAACTTATTCAAATCAATGTTGATCTCAGACAAAACAGATTTTGCATCCCGTTGGAAAAAGTCAGATGTGACACTCAAAGAGATTTCTGCAACAGCTGCAGTGAATGCCTTGGAAAATAAACCACAATTGTCCTTCTATAGCAGATCCTGCGAATTCCATCGAAATCATGGGGACTTTCACAGAATGATAAGTATTGTCTGCAGAGTGTCTCGGAATTTTAACACAAGCTGAATTATGACACCTCAAAAGATTGGTTTAAAAACAAATAAGCCTAGCAGCAGCTTCACTCGTCGAGGCGAGGTATTCTTTTCCAAACATGTTATGCTCCATTTATTGAACAACCAATAGACAAAACACTAAGTGGCTAATCAAATACATTTTATCGGAATAATTCTGAACTTCCTAACCCAGTCAAACAACACGATATGTGAACGTGATATTTTAAAATTAACTCACTTTTCGTTTGCTCTTAGATGTAGCTGCATTTGACAACTTTACGATGACATTATTTGAGAAGCCGGTGACGATAACCGGCATTGTAAACGGAGTCAATTTTACTAGTTTTTTTACCTGGGAATGATGCCTGGTTTTGCAATCGCCGATTTAATATGCCACGTGCACAAACGGCGTATTGATTTGGACTTCGCCGCGGTCAGATTAAATTTATCTGGATACCTGTTTAATCTCAGAGGCAAGTTTTATGATGTCCTTTTGGAAAGCGAAGTGAACCGAAAGATAAGACCTATTAGAATGATCAGGCGGCTGTTTGGATAGAATGTGAGCATCGGGGCCGCTCGAAACATAGGTTAGAGATCTTGGTGTATAAATGTTCCGTAAAATAGTCCGAGCAGACTGAAATGGATCCAGTAGATCTCTCCGGAGTTGTGCATACTCGATCAATAAGTCGAAGAAAAATACAAAGTTAGTGACGCAGTATCTGTTTCATTTAGTAGTTGGGTGCGGAAATTACGTTGTCAGTGGGAAACACCAACAGCACAGGTACGTAAATGAAACAATACCGGATTCGTGTCGCTGTTGGTCGAAAACAAAATGTGGTCCGTTAATATTGTTGCTTGTATTATTTCATTAGCAACAAAATGCCGAAGCTTTGAAGTGTTGCATGTACACAAATACAACAATTTTTATTTTCGCTTTAAATGAAAGATATCGCAGACTAGAATTCCGAACCGAGCGCCCAAATGATCTGAATTCTAGGAAGGTATGAAAGATTTATGGTATGATCCACGTGAGGAGAATCAAACTGGGTTAACCAACAGATTTCCGAGGATGTTGACTTATTTTCGTTTAGTTGATTAACTTGAAAATGTCTCCGCTGTCAGTGACTTTGAAACCTTGAGGTTGTCGCAGCCAAAACTGTTATCCTGCCATGGGATTTTGATCGCTGAGTTTTGTGTTCCGGCAAACAATTTATCACCATTCCAGGTGAAATAGTTTGCGCTTGTGGGTAGTTGGTACTGTGATTCAGTACTTATAGGTTTGTCGTCAGTTTTGACTTGTTAATATTGCAGTGTGTCCTGACAGGCATCAGGTTGTCCGAAGAAACTTAGTGAATTATTTTCAATAATTTGTAATTTTCCTTATTCCTTTCTGACATGAACTCCCAGAGTCCGTAACTGGGTTTGTTGTTGAGACATTTCCGTCGACCGTCCTAATCTTGTCGCAACCACTCGACTTTGCAATTTGGTACTGTTTCACCTGCTATTCTACGCATTACTTGAAAGTGGTGCTTTCTAGAATCGACGTTAAAGAAAATAAAATTACACGTTAAAACTACAGTAACTGGTGCGTCCTGTTGGTTGCACTGTTTTGTGATTAGTATTTACGGTCTTCGATGTGTTGTACCAAGAACGTCTTCAACATCTGACATAAGGACATACAGGAATCAACTATTTATCGGTTCTACCATAGTGACTACTGTAAACATCACTGGAAAATATATTGACCATTGGACCTGGTTATTCTTTTCTGTCTTCTACTATGTAAATTATTAATTTTACTTCATTCCGCGCTTTTCCTCCAGCATGAGAACATCAAGAGCTGTGAGTCTCGATGTAAGTTGACCTGTAAGTACGCATCCAATTATCTTTGAAACATCAGTGCGAAACTCAGCGTCTGAACGTTCAATATTTAAGAACCACAGGTCATATCTTTATATACACTGAACGAACTAATGACGCAGAACAAATTTTTCTATGTGCTAAGGAATAGGAGATGAAAATAGAAAGATTCAAGTTATTCAACTCCCGATGTGTATGATTTTCAGTTGATGAAGTGGAATCAAACGGAAAATGGTAGGATTTCCAAATGAATTCGTTCGTTCTCCGACCGCTTTTGTGATGCTCATTCACGTACACCAAACAAAACCGGTAGGCATACACATCGGATACAACATTCGTCTAAGTAGCCTTGCAATTTACAAATTCTCCATATGCACGCGAACACAAGCATTCATTGTTCTACCCGATAGTTTCAACGACGAGCAAATGTAATTCCAGTTCAAGTTAAGCTTTTAGCCTAATTAAAGGGAGCGCTCAATCGAATTGGTCGTTTTTATTGCTGTTGTTCTTGTCATCGTCGTCCTTGCAATAGGACAATTTAATGTCCGGTATTAACACTTGGGGTTGTGGCCGGACCAATATCAAGCTTTCTTACCTGTATCCACCCGAGTTTCCATTAGAACGTACACAACCATGCAGACAATACAATTTACTCCGCATGATGTCCGGCGTATCCGGCCTAACCAATTCTCTTGGAACATGCATGTGAATCCGTGATTTTCTCCTTGAATTTGTCGGGATTGGGAGGAAGGAAGGCGGATAAAAGCAGGCTAGTATATAGTCAGAAGAGTTTAAGTTTGCATTCTCCCAATCTCGTTAAGGATCCGTTAAGCTGAGGCCTGATAATGTTGATGCATTATTTACTTCTCGGAAATTGTGTAATCTAATGACCAAAACAAAACAGTTGAAGGAGATACTTACGATCTCATTGTTTTCCTGTAAGGCGCAAATTAAAATTAAGCAAAATGTTTATTGATCAACCAGCTCAGTAGTTCCCAGCCGGAAGCGGACAAGCAGTACAAACGTAGAATAGCCTGGTCAAGCGTTGTTCTCGGTACGCTCCTTCTAACGAATACGCATCCAGTCCGACTTTATATTGTTTGCAAAATCTATGAGAAGGTTTGCTTCTCAAAACGCGTTCTAATGATTTCTATGGCCTATGAATTTGATAGGAAATTCTGTTGCATAAAAATGCAACCATTGCCTTTCAGTTGGGTCGGGGGATGACCACGTTCCCCTTAATTCTGCCATGAGGTGAGAAAATAGTTAATCTTCGTAAACATATGCTCAAAGTCTGTAACCGGAGAAGATGTTTACACAACCTTTGCTCAAATATTTCGTCTGTACTCCAGGATCGAGTGAAATTGTAGGCAATGTATGTCCGCTTTGCTCACTTTTGGCAAAATCTATTTTGTCTGGCCGCTGTGCAGCAAACCGCAGTTGAATTCAAGAGAAAACAAATATTAGACCGAGAACATAATTTTATAACCCACGGTCCAGCTTTTGATGCCAATGAATTCGGTTTGTTGTGGTAAAACCACCTCGGAGTGATGCAATTTTCGGAAATCATTACTCACGCAAAATGACAAACCAATATTGGATGCTCGTTTAATTCACGGTAGCAAATGTGAAATCAAGTGGACAGTGCGATCTCGACTAGCATATATAAAAATGGAAACGGTTGTCAACCGTTGACTTTGCTTCTCAATACTGGGGCATTATCTGTGCATGACATCTTCGATAATGCTGGATGGATCACTGCCGGTAAGAAGCCACCCTCGTTTTTAGGTTCCCTGCAGTTCACTACTTGGTTCTTATGTTCGCTTCGTTTGGGAATCTGCGGATTCCTATGGCACTAATGACCTAGACAGTTTTGGAGTACGGGTTTCTAAACGGAAACAAACCTTTGTATGATGTCAATAAAAAGGCTCACGGCTGCAGTGAGCGACATTGGAGAGAAAGATGATAAATACAGAGTTTGGTCGCCCAAAATTTTCAAACATTAATTATCTACTTTTGGCAAGATGAATTGGCTTTCTATTTTCATTCTTAATTTGAACGCGGTGGAATGGGTATCACGCGCCACTGATGTACATCATCCAAGCAAAATATTTGCATGCTCTACGTAAGCGTAAATGGGAGACTAAATGTGAAGATATTTTCGAGAATATTTTAAGCGGCATCTTTGCGCGAATCCTAATTAGGTCCGTCGTAGATATTTCCATGTTTAGAATTGGCAAATAGTTACTGATCCAGTTGGTCAAGACAGAACTATGACAGGTGTTGTGTGATGCTAACATTTCGTGTTACTCTTGTCAATCGCACATGCAAAAGGGCTTGACATTTGTAGGACTGCAACGGGTTGGCAGTATGCCGCCATCTTCATTCTAATTTTGTAAGCACTGATGCTGGCGGATACACTAATTGGGCTCCGACTGTTGGGTTTCCTTCACGTTTTAGATCAGAAGTCTTGACAGTCCATTTCCAAAGGAACTCTGACTCCTTGCATGCTACAGGACATTCTTAGTAGAAATACTCCGATGAATAGACAGCTTAAAGAAAAATAAAAGTTCAGAAAATCCCAGTCAAGAAATTTGTGTGAATTCCATTTGAGGTAAGTTGATTGCTGATTGTTTCCAATTGCGATATTGAAATATAATGCTGAATTTGCATTATCCCTCGTAGCTGATAGACCGGATTGCCCGGTTTACGGAATATCAGGCGAATCTCGCGTCATCATCTTTATCGGTCACTTCGGAATGGATTTATGCATCGGTTGTGAAAGTCTTTAGTTTGTCCGGCCGATGTGAGTATCAATGCAACTGTGAATAAAATGATAAATGACACGTGAGGCAACGTTAGTCCAAATTCATCTTACGACGGCACCACAAACTTGGAGTTGCAAGGCTAGAAGAGCACGATATAAGAAATTGGCGCAATCAACTCATCTCCGACCAGAATTTCGTTACCGAGATTTCCGTAACTCTGTTCCCCAAAAAAGGTTCGGTGTTCATAACGAGTTTTACAGAACACTGCATGTAAACTCTTATATGGGATACCGGCCTCAGCATTGACAATCATTCTTCATATAGCCCCTTTTTGATTGATAATACACACGTAAGATTCCATCACCCAGTCAGAGCAATGCTGCATAAACAGCATAGCAAATCGTAGCCGCTAACTTACAAGTATGAGCATGCAAACACCCATGCACTTTATCCACGCTGAAATTATTTATGGATGTTCGAGAAGCCGTAGCGTCCAAATTGATGCAATCCGGGACAAAGCCAAGTGCAAAGTGCAACGGGGCTATTTACAACAAATTAATTAATGTGCAATAATCAAACTCCACGCTATTTCTCCCAGGGACCTTGTACTCCGATTTTTGACAACAAACCCCGTCAATCACAAAAGGCATCAACACAAGTCAACCGACATCAGACCCACGCTCGTGGCAGTGACGAGAGTTGCGTTTATGACAACCGGTAGTAACAAACAGATACGATAAATTAGAAACGGGGAGAGAGTTAGTAATCAGTGAATGTTGTTTGCAGTAGAAAATGACAATGTTTAGCTCAAATTTTATTCTTATCTCTTTACATTAGTCGCTACTGATTAGCTGATAGATCTGATGATTTTAAGTCCGATAAGTCCATATTGCCGATTGCACGAGGACGATGGGATATGTGACGTCTAGCTGTCGAATGGACAAAGTAAGGGTCACTGACCAAAATGTGATTGGTCGCTGAATTGGGTCACATTGAGCGCTCTTAATTAAACAAGTCCAGCCCGATCCAATGGTCGCCTCGCTTGCAAATGGAACCTATTTTTGTCTACGTAAGTGGGAATAATCGATGCTTATTCTGATTTGCATTCAGATTCCACACACGTAGTTGTGGTTGCATACTAAGTGGTCAAGGTCATAACCGTCTGGAGGCTAGTTGCTAATCTCTGTAGTTCTACATTTCCGGTAAGATCTGCGCTAACCTATTGTGCGTGACAGAATCGAGCATCTTTCAATCTTGTTCGCAAACTTTTAGGAGATTGGATTTCGATTCGTCCTATCTATTACCCTGGTTAAAGATCAGCTGAATGAAAATGCCACATGAGAAAGTCAATGAATACCGCAGACCCAATCGTCCGGCACAAAACTCAGCCAATGAGTGTTAATTATTGTAGGTCAATATATGCCATTTGAATTGACTGATAAGCGAACGGTTTTGTCTGCTCGAGTCAGCTTTTGTCCCCAGAGTTCAGGGGAACGGGAGATAGGATCGATTGACGATGGACGCGTAGAAGCCAGAGTAGACGTCGTCTTCCGTTTCTTTGATACAAATCACAAGCATGACTACGTCACAGTTTACGTGAACTTGATGTCAGCCATACTGTTTCCTCATAAGTGGATCATGTATCGTTCATCTGATTATGGGTAGACTACCTGTATGAAACGATGTTTGTGAAATAAAAGCCTCGCCGCGTAATAATGGAGACGACCTTGGTGAACCATGAAATTACTGATGTAGGTTCTGGAAGACAAACTCCTAGGAAGCCTGTGTAATTGGCCGGCATTCAAGAAAATATACAATGATGGTATGTCCAAAATAATGCTGACTTTCATATATTCTATTTCGACACCCGCCAAAGAATGACTGGACACAACTTTCCTAATCTGAGAAAGAAAAATAAATGTAAATAGTGTCAGAATATCAGGGTCATGCATGTCAAATGTTTAATCTTATTTTGGTTCGGATATTTGAAATAAAATCAAATAAACGCGGAATATTTCGAAACTTATCTATCTGACCGTTGACGAATTCAATGGTGAAAACAGTTCCTCATAAGTAGCGAAATATTGCGCGCTAGTTAGCCTTTGAGTTCAACGAATCCATTTAGTAGTCCGAATGGAAAATACCAGTTACTGTTGATTTATCGAGGTGTAGATCACAACCATGGACCGGGTGTAGTTAAGCGGTTGATTTGCCAAGCCGAAAAAGTGGCATTTTGAACTAACTGAAAAGGACAGTCATATACGGATATTATTATCCAGGGCAACTTAGAATATGACAGGTTTGTCGGTTGCCACTATCCACTGGTCACTGTCATTTTGCTGTAGGTAGTCACAAATGACAGCATTCATTTCTGTCCTGGTGAATAAACAACCAAAATAACCAGTTTTCACAAAGGTCTTTTGTTTGAGATAGGTTTTTTGTAGAAACTAAATATTTCCTTGATTGCTGCGCGAAGAGCTGACAGAAGAGTATTGGTTGGGCAAGCAATCATTGGTTGCGTTTTGGTGGGTTGCACACCACGCAGCTCGTCCTGCCTTTGCTCGACCGATCGGTGAAAAGCGCAGTGTAACAAGCGACAATGGCAATACACATATTTGGATAGAATTTACACGACTTATTTGAAAAGAGATTATCTGAAATTCGGCCATTTTCCGGCCCGGCAGAATGGACAAGTTCGAAATTCGAGCAATATCTATGCAACAGACGGTTTTGCCAAATTATATAAAGCGGCATTATTTTGGGGAATTAATTAATGGGAAAGAAAATCACCGTTGATTTCTGAATTGGAAACTGAAAAGGCGAAATGTATTTTTTAAAATTTTTCTAATTAGTTTTCGGGATTGAACTGTTTACATGTACGGCAGGTGGGCCTGTCGTTACCTACCAGGCCTTTTAACAGGCTACATCTTGCTCGGGATGGCCAGTTAGAACGATTGTATGTAATTAACATATGCTCGGATGTTGAAAATATAAGTAGCCTATTTAGCGTATATTTTACGTCGTGTCACAAACCCAGCGCACAGTGTCAACTCATCCTTCAACCATTCGCTACGGAATAATACGCTGAACAACTATCCAGAAGAGAAGGGATTTCGAAAGCATGAAAACTACTAATTGTGGCACTGCGTTTTAGCACTCGTTGCCTCCAACCGTCGCTTCGATGGATCTCCTGAGCATCAGGCAGGCCATTTAAACGCACCCACACCAGACGATCCGCTGGCTTAAGTTTCCCTACTTTTTCCCAAGGAATCATTTGGCCACCTTGAACCATCTTTCAACCATTACCTGCCCTGTAGAACGGTGTGCAACGAGGTAATCGTTCTGAGGACATGAGCAAATCACGTCCCAGATAGCACTACATGTAAAATTCTAAAGACTGAACCCTAGGACCTATCATCTTACGACGAGCGTATGAAATACAAAGATCTTTCACCATATTCTACCGATATTGCGAAGATAAGGGTGGTGAAGTACCAAACGTTTTCTCATTTCTTCTGCTCTAGACGATGGTGACCCTGAGTTACATAATGCCATACGTCTCATTGCGGCTGCATATATCAGAGCTTTGATTTATAATCTGATGCTAATCCGCGGCCCAAATGGCTCAAATTGATGGCTAGTAACCATTTCTTACTAGCTCGAAGACACTTCATTTGATATAAGAACACCACTTGATATACGACTAACCAACTAACGCATTCTATTCGGCTCACTTATTTCTCCCTCTGTAAGAACGAGGCTCGGCTTGACCTGACACAGTCCTACAACAGCATTTTAAACTTCGAAGGTGCAAAGCGAATCCCGAACATAATGACACTATCACTTAGGAAAACCAACAACTTGGTTGTATCTTCACTCAGCAGTGCAGAGTAAATCAAGCGGTTTCCCTTCTGCGCGTATATTAATGCCATCATTCTGTTACGAGGACGGATATATCTCCATAGTCATCTGAAGTAAAAATTGAAAAGGTAAAGAGAAAGAACTCTACGATGACGAACACCACTTGTGATAAACTCGACTGAAAGAAGGCCACAAGCACAGACCTGGTTCCGGCTATTGGCATGCAATATTCGAAAGGGTAAAATGAATTTCCGTGGCACATCTTACGGTGAGAGACAGCGTCACTGAATTTCAAGATCGACTGAATCGAACATCGCCTTTGGATCAGGAAAGATAGAAATGGTTGGTCACCGGAACATGTGCCTATGATCTAAAGTTTGTTGCAAATTGAACATTTGGTCAAAAGAACCCAGAGCAAGAAGGAAACGGGCTTGGTTCTCAGGCAATGACCTTTTACGGGCAACAGGTAATCAATGGAGGGTAAGCAGTTCGAATGAAAGGATCATCACACTTATTTCAGTGCAATTTTCGCAAACGGGTCCATCATCTTTCTTGCTCATCAATCATCGATTCACATCAGTCTTTAAGAATTTCTATCCAGATTGATCCCAACTGTAGATACTTGCGTTCAGCTCATCGTTAGTTTATCGTCGACTTTCGAGTTGTTTTGCAGTGCTAGAGTTGTAGGTGCTAGACCAATAAATACGCATGTACATATCAGGAGCCATTTGACTATCATTACGTAAGGGTCCGCGTGCTTCTGGTATAATTCGATACTCTAATGGCATTTATACTTCCTTATTCTTGACTCACAAGATCGGGATTTTTCGACGAATTCCGATGGTTAATCCAAGCAAGCGTGTCACTTTCGTGTTATCTCTTTTTTATAGAAAGCATCAGTTTCATTTTGTCTGAATCGCTTTGGTCTGCTGCCCCAGCTTTTTGATTTCCACTCGAATGATAGTCTGATAATAAAAGTCAAGTATGAATTTGACTTTTCCACAACCAAAACGGAATACCCGAACGGAATGCAAGCGCGCATATATGTATATATATTTCTCACCAGAATCGAATCTGTAGCAAGAGGAGTGTGCATGGAAGCTCTTCGTCGAAGAGTCCACAGAAGAATCACAACTGTGATTCGTTGATAATTCTTTGTCAGTTAGGCTGAGCCAACCTTAGGAACGAGGGCAGAATGCCCCAGAATATACGTACAAATATATATATATATATATATATATATATTAAAATATCACTGCAAACTGAGTTACACTCCGCAGAATATTCGACCATCAGAGTCAGTTAAATCTTCGAAAGCCTTACACATTTCCATGCCAAATTTCGAAAGCAACCATTGTAACTGAACCATCCATCGCCAGAACTCACTGAACTTACCTAAATTCCGTAATATACTACGTGCCTGTTAAGGCCCAGAGAAGTAATTTCGTTGAAGATTTGTATTCGTTTTTCACGCGTTTCTGCGTGACATCAACATCAGTGCACACAAGTCAGCCGTAATCGAAGTTGCTCACGTAACACCACCTACGGATTCATCAGAGCTGGTCCTAGTCCCTGGACGCCCTGTATAGCTCAGTGACAAACGGATTCTGTTCAGCTAAATGTAATGTTAACCACAATAAGGTTGACAATTCTAGTTCACTCGTTTGCCACAAGAACAGAGAGGAAGAAAGAATGCAGTCTAATTACATCAACTTATTACCATGCCGTCATTGGGAAGCAGTAGAAAGAATAGGGTTCAATGGCATCTGATAACAGTACCGCTCCCATTCAGTGTGGGTCATTTGTGGTGAAACTAAAATCGTGGTCACTGTGACATGTCATGTCATATTCCTGTCCATGTAGCTGGTAAGAATCGTCAATCATTCGGCTGGCCTTGCTCCATTTTATTGATTGGCACAAACCTATCTCGAACCATTGGCCAACCTAGCAAAATTGTAAAATACACTAATTTGACTCCTGTATGCTAGCTATTTATCAAATACCATGGAAAATTCGTCTACTTTGGCCAATTTGAACAAGCTCAGATGAAGTTAAGAAGGGGCTAAAATGCGGTATGGTTGAGGTGCTTCTTCCCTTTTCCCCTCCTTCTCTCTCTCTCTCTATATATATATATATGCATATATATATATAGAGAGAGAGAGAGTTGTACGGATCAGAATTCGGGTAGAATTTCTGGCCGAAATATGATCTGCACTTGGAGCAAGCCACCTTTAAGAATATTTTATTTTCCCTGCAATTTCATAGGGCGGATAGACGATGAAGATCAATCAGTGGCAAATAAGAACCCTTTTCTTTGTCTTGTTAAGATCTGTCTATTCATTACTATCCGTAGATAAAACTGATAAATTTTGTTCGCCATACCCGAGGTTGTCTATCTCGGTTCCTCAGTGTATAACACCTGTAGCCATTTCAAATGATTATTAGACTGAGAAAATGGTCATGTGCCGAGGGAACTTGTTTCGAACTAACTAGTTCCCGTCCAGGGTCTGGAAACGCAGTGGACTGATATTTTGATATTTTGAGTGAACTACAATGAATATGAGGAAAACGGGAGCGACTGATTCTCGAATAACTCGTTCAATCGGCATGTCGAGGTTGACAAACACTACGTCATCTTAACAAGACCCCGATGCAAAATAGAGAGACAAACAGACGGACAGTGCACCAAAGCGAACGGAACCAGCGCTCCCATTCAATCACTCATTCACGTTTGACAATGCGTCCTATTTTGGATCGACACGTCATGATAAACGTATTAACTCAGTGTGCGCCTTCTTAACTCCAATATATATATATACTGTCTCTCTCTATTCTGCATCGGGGTCTTGTCAAGATGACGTAATATTTGTCAACCTCGACATGCCGATTAAACGGTTATTCGAGTCGAGGGCTTCAAGAATCAGTCGCTCCCCCTTTCTGCTTGCCCGACTGACTACTTATGCGTTGTTGATGTTGACCTCATGGCCTGTTTGTGCACATTGGTTCCATATCTGAGAGTGAGGATTAGCGCGTCGTAGGGCTAAGCTATGTTCGTGCAAGCGTGTGCGTGACTGTTTGCCTATCTCACCGGCGTATGTTTTGTCAAATCCGAGGCACGGAATGGCATAAGCTACCCCTGATTGGTCGCGCTGGTCGACGCGATCTTTTCCGTTAAATAGAGTAGATCTCAGAGTGCCCGTCGGTTTGTGGGCGATTGTGATATCAAGTGGACGTAGGATGCGTTCGACCGCTTCGGAAGTACCACGATCGATTTAGTCCTCTCAGTATTTGTTCTCTGTTTTCCGTGAACACAGGCGTCGATGAAAGATTCTGGATATCCTTTGGTCTCAAATAACTTCAACAAGATAGATTGCTCTTGTTTCCATAGCTGCTGTGTACTGGAGAGTGTATCGGCTCGATGGAACAGGGTACGCACACAGCTCTATAAGTGGCAGGTTGGATAGTTGCTTTTGAAATTGAGTATGCGGTCCGTCGTCGTCGGTTTTCTGTAGACGGTTGTCTTTATGCTCCCGGTTGGTTGCCTCATAATCAGCATATATATATATATACATTATAAATACACTGCAAACACTGAGCTGGAAGTCAAATTACGTACACGATAGACTCAAAACTCTGGCGCTCTGATTCAATGCGTGTACAATCCGCAATGCTCGTTATTCGGTCGGTCGACACATTCAAAAACCATTTATATTCATTACCATTTTGAATAGTAATCATGCAAATACCAAAACGCTGTGCGCTTAACCAAGTGAACCAATGTTATTCTCGTTTGTTGCGCAATCTGTCAAGGCCACGAGAAATCACAATCAAAGTTGGCCGGCCAAGATAAAAGTAGTCAATGTTAGGTAGTTAAACAGGACAGAGAATGTCTGGTAAAAGAAGTGAGTTGCGCAAAGGTGCTAAATGGTCTGGGCCCGAGAAAAATTAATTACAAAGCAGAAAAGTACAATTTATCTGAATTAACGAGCACAGGAAAGACTACGATGCATTGACTCCTTGCATAAAATCCAAGTCCAAATTTGCACGAGCATCAGGCCTGAAACAATTAGCATCACTTGCTTTGTGATAAACGGGTTGTTAATATCTGACGCACAAATTCCGGATCTCTATTTAATATTATGCCAACTGAATCGAGACAAAGACGTCGAGACAGTTAGCTTGGGCTCACTTAATGGCATTCTTGATCTTCTCAAAAGAGAGTAGGGTGGCTGGAAAATCCGAGAAAGCAAAAAGAACCATCGCAAAATACTCGACTGGTGTTTCACTCAGCCGTAGACTTTTATTCAGTGAAAACCGATATGACAATCCATATCATGCATGTAACAACGTACAAAATGACTGTAGGCATTATTCGTGAACATGGTTGCACAGTAGAGTTTTGAATGCCAAATTAGTAGGAATCATATCGCTTAGCAAAACTGACGAACCAGGGCAGGAACAAACTGCCCGAGTGACATGGTTTTACACGGGAATCTATTTTAAAATAATAAAACCGACTTTTGTGAGACAATCTAAAGAACGCTATAAACCTGAAGACTTCATCCTTTTCCGGGAAACGGGAAGCAAAATTTTTCAAAAATATAGCTCGAAATGGGAGAGCAAATTGTGCAAGAGAGAAGCCACATCGCTTGCACGAGAACAACAAACGTCATCTATTTTAATTTCTCAGTCGCGTTCATTGTAACCCCTCCCAAGCAGGTCCACAATTTCAAATTGCTAAAAACCTAGGAATCATTGGAAATTCCAGCCCAATCTAATCTGATTGGTATTCAATTTTATATAATTTCAATTGTTTTCAAACTAAGACGTTTCAGTCACGCTGTTCTGTTTGGTCAAAAGGAATTTAAAAGTGACCAGGAAAAAAAATACAAGTGCGACAAATGGGAACCAAATATCTAGCATTCCGAATTAAATTGGCTTTTATTTTGTGTTCGGGCGAACATCATAAGAATTTTGTCGGACGATTTTCGGGAATTTTCACGCTATCTCTTTGGGGCAATACAATACAAAAACTTATGATCACGCCTACTACAGTCGCATTCTAAAACAGATACCGATATGAACCACCCATTCCTGGCTAGTTATCATTTTACTAATGACAATTTTTGTTCATACCACGGAATGGCCCGGTTCAGTTGGAGGTTTTATATGCGGACGTACGGTACTTTGATGAATGGTTGGTATTAACGTACTGTTGTGGGACTCAGTATGTTCAAGCCCCTGTTTGTGTGTGGTCTTCGTCAGTGTGATACATTGCCTGTACAAACTAATTACCGATGGGGTGAATGTTTCATCTGCGAAATGACGACTAGGTTAATTTATTCCGAAAAGTGAATGGAAATGGGACTTTGAGTCGTAAATGGGTGTTCACCTTCCATAGCCATGTGTCCCTACTAGAACAAAAAAAAATACATTTGATATCATGAATGCTAATGTATGATTGTAAAATATTTTATCTCCAAGAGACTATTATCTGTTAAGTTTTATGGAATTTGCAGAAACTGCATGGATGCTGATTTTAACCACTCTGGGCTGATGCGCTTCAAGACGGCCTGCTAAAAACATTCAGCCCAGGTAAGCTGCAAGCAAAATTCGAGTTTGTTGATGCCCGAATGTAATAATGGCCGTTCCATTTGAGACCTATGCTCAAAAGGCAAAATCCGAAGAGCAATCAGTCAGGTAGCTTCGAAAGAGGGGTGCATCTAACTCGCTTTAAGTAGAACCATTTTGAGCCAAATAGCGTAGGCCTGAGGCTTTATGAGTTGTCTCCCTGCTGCTCAGCAGACTTCAGTAGCACGTGATACGACATCGTTCCCTCACTAGTTCTGTATGGCCACCGCGATTTCTCAAAATGTACTTAGTTATTTTGCCTCTGCGACACTGGGACCTCCTGTCAATCGTATGGTTTTGCAAAAGAAAGTTATTCAGATTACAAGCATTCCAATGGTATATTCTGGATCTAGGCTACATTTTGGTCTGCAGTTTCACGATTTGTTAGTATTCCCGAGACCTCTACCCGGTTGGTTGGATTTTGGTAACCACTCTAAGATAGACTGCCAAACCCAGATTTTAAAGTAACTACGGGCAGAGCACAAAACACAAGAAGCTACACTTATCAGCATCTGGGACGGAAGGATGGACTGGGTATCGTGGTTGTCTATGCCCACCCGAAAAGTACTTGGCCTGAGCAATCAGCCACTGGTCTTCAAAGAGTTACTTGATCCCAAATAGTTCCACTTCCTTGTTGGTTAGATTGCTTGGTCAAATGCCGTAGTAGGTTTTTGATGTTTCAATACTTTATTTTGGTTTTGGTTACCCAGATAATACAAAGTCCACAGAGGAATCATCGATCCCGATTCACAGTCGATGATGCGAAGATGAGGGTTGGAATAGCTATAATGTGTGGGGAACACTTCTTCGTTCACTGGTTTCATCATTCGTCACTATTCCGTTGGCAAAGAGTTTGCGCACGTATCAGTACAGCAAGTAGGCCGACCAGGTTGAGCTCTGTAATCACATCTATACCACTTTCACTGCAATGACAGGTAAAACTAGCGATTCAGGACCTCAGGTGGAGGATGTTTAGTTCAAAGTATTTTACAAGGTCGGGGAGAATAAATCAACAGCGTCTCAAGTCCAATAATCCTGTCATTCATTTTACGCCAAAGAAATCTTTATATAATTGGCAGATGTGGAATCAAACATTTCATCGCTTGTAGAACAAGGCTGTTTTTTTTCTCAATGAGCTAATTGCCATTTGTAATATGAACAGTTAAACTGAGAAGTTCCGGCAAATTTGTGTTACTCCCATCCAAGGTGCAGCAATTTGTCAACTCAGGTACCGGTTGCGATTTTGTTCGACGACTCATGATGCATTGTCCGGTTAGCCGAAAAATTTCAAGCAGATCTGACAACAATTTAACTTGGATCACTTTTTCGACAATTAGTTCCGGTACAATTTTTCCTGGGACTAACTTTTGTCATTTGCCCCAGCTATTATATTTGGGGATGGAATCAAACGAAGATAAAGTCTCTCCATGGTTAATGAATCATTTTTATTGCTCTTTCTCGGTCGCATAATGTTTTTTATCATCCATGAAGTCTGATTAGATTCATGCATCCGACTATAGTTACTCACGAGGACACATAAAAAATATTAGTAACCGAACAAAAAATCAGCTACGTGACATATCAAAATGTGGCTGTTTTCTGCCCAAAATGAGATAGTTGTAAAATATACTATTGGCAAATGTTCCATTCTGATATTGTTAGCGTTAATAGCTCAAGTAGAATAAATTGTTATAAAATATGGGAGAAACGAGAGAGAATTTCCGGGTACTCTTCCCTCAACTTATCGACACCTAATACCTAAATATGATCTGAGGTGAAACGAGATGACGGAGCTTTGAATTAAACAGTGTGGCTTCAACGACAAACTAATTCGGAATGCTAGCCGAGAAGATAAGCTGACTTCCGATTGGTCACTGGGTGATTGTACTAGTCCAATTTGAGCACTACAGTTTGTACGATGTTTGCTAGTTGCTAGACGTTATTCACTGTCTAAGCAGAACACAGCCCTGAGTTCCGACACTCATCAACTCGATCAAACTTGCTCACAGGCAACCGTAGCTGTCCATATTTTATCACAGAGAAATGTCTATTTATGCTTCGGAAGTAAACTTGGAAGAATGAATGTAATAACCAATCAGTTGCTTTACTAATTTACGGGAAGTAATAAGCATCTAAAGTCGTTATTGGCAGACGGTCCGCTGGACATGAATAAAGACTGCTTTTCTAGTCCTAAAACCTGATGGTGAGCCATATTGGATCTATCCGATAGCAGCTTTTGGAATTTCAGGACGGCATTAATGAATACTTACTGGATGACGTGGTGAAAATCTAATCCGGTTGTATCCGGATTTTTGTCAGTGCGATAAACCTCTGCATGTTATTTGTTTTCATGTTAGCTAGGTGGTCTAAAAATTACTAATATTCAGCAAATGCACCTAAGAATTTATCTGCGTGAACAAACGGGGAAGCCCGAAAAATATGGGGAACTGTAAAAAGTTATTTTGTATTCGTCATGTCTTTGTCTAATAGTATCCGCTCCCGTTAGGAAGATTATCAAACGTCTTTATTATTGGCGACAAAGAGACCAGCTGAGTGCACAAGAACGACTAAGGAATAATTATGAATAGAGTAACCTGTAATGTTATTCATATATCGGCAAATCCTAGCGCAAGGAAACCGAAACACGGAGAAGACATGCATCCGATTCGCGCGAATACGTCTGAAACTTTCGTCGTCCAGACCAAAGTGAGAAAAGAAAGTTTGTGAATCGTTCACCATGCCTTTTAATTGTATCGATTTTCCGTCTCATTCAAAGAATAAAGAATGAAATATCGTTTCGCCTCCAGCCCTGAAAGTCCAGTGAACAATTACCGCTTAATAATACAATAAGAAAGAAGGGAAATTTTTACAAGTGAATTTGAAATGAAGCATCCGTGAGGCTTGAAACCGTGATCATTCTTATTAAGTCCCAGCCAAAATCATCTCAGCTATTCGAAATACTATATTAAATGATGTGATTACCTTGATGTGATGTCAGAGTAAACATTCCGCTTTGAACTAAAGCGAAATCTCTACAAGGCGTCGCAATCGCCATCAGAAGGTGGAGCCGACAGATTAGTGATACGTTCAAGGCATCTGGAGGAGTTTACTGTTAATTCCAAAAAGATCAGAAACAATCTACCTTGAATTTTGTGGAATCCGAAGTAGATTGACGCGGGCAACAAAGTTAGTCTATTCGTGTGATTTTGGAGTCAGTTTGTCAACCAGGGTGAGTATCCAAAGCAACCGAAATCTTAAACACTAGAACCAACATGCATTCACGCGAACTGAGTCAGTAACTGAAAAGTAATGGAGAAATAAGCAATGCGCAAGTGGAGAACTTTTGTTCCAGGATATAGCAATGAAATTGACTAAGGAGTGTAGAGAAAGAAAGATAGACTCGTCGAGTTCATAGGCAACGTGAAAACACTGAGCGGTGCAATCGAACACAGTTGGTCAGATGAGGTTTGCTCAACTGGTAAGTGATATCACAGGGGAACTCTTAAAAAATGGACGAACTAAAATTCCAATTGAACCAAAATGATATGTTTATAACCGTTGCTTCTTACTCACGGATGTTAACAAGGGAAGCAATTGCTCATCACCATTCTTTTAGAGAAAATTTTAATTCGTCATGCGCAAAAAAAATCAAATTCATCTGCAAGTCGGACGAGAAGAACAAAATCACAGAAGTTGGATGCCACTAGAACAACTTAAAATAGATAGTTCTAGGTGCAAGTTGCTCCACGGTAGACTTTTTCTCAATGGGTTGCAGAGATTCTCCTATACGTGTTAAATTTGCTCTCAAAATGTAATGCGAAAATTGCTCGCGTCTTTGATGAAATAATAAATAACCAAGATCCATTTTGGGGTGAACAAACATTTCGCTAGATGTGGAGTCCCTTGTCACAAAAGTTCATCTCTTAGGTACCGTGTTTGATGTGTCAAAATGTCCATGGTATTGGCATCCAGAAGGATATTCCGGTGAGTAAGCTTAAAATCTAGTTTACCTATACACATTGGTAAGCGGCACAGATGGAGTGGCAATGAAATCATCACATTTAGCATTCCATTACTTAGAAACAGGAAGGTAAGTTGCTCATCACCCTGTCGTTTGTTGAATAGCAATTTACTTGCTTCCATAATGTATTGTGCAGTGGACAAGTGGGGAGGTGTCGGTGTAAAAAGAAATCTCAGCACGTCATTTTGTGCAAATGAGCAATTAGAACATTCACCAGAGAATTGATAGTAATCCCCAGATCGATGCATTGACGCCCGTCAGACTGATCCTAGTACTTCCCATACCAAACACTAATAGATTACGCAGACGATTGCTTGCGACATCTGAAGCAAACGTCATCCGACGGTTGAAACTGCAGATGTGTAAATAGTGAAACCCACTGCATTCATCGGTGTTTCCATGGCGCATACATTTTCCCTGGTCCCATGCCTTATCACTCATAATCGTAGATTCAAGGCACACCGTTATACATCCTTGTTTTTTTTTGGGCGAAAGTAAATTTAATCATTACATTATTTTCGACCACCGCGCAGAAACATAAAAGTGCTCAATGTGATATGTATACCATTCATCTGGACCTCTCTGATATCAGTTATTAAAAAAGAATTATTTTCGTCTTAAAAGGAGATTGAATAAGCTTATTTGACGAATCATTCTTCATTCGGGATTCAGTTTCTTAATGTTATACCATATCTAGCACACCAATTTGTCCATTGTGATGGAGTCAATGTTCGAATGACTCAAAAAGATAGACCAACCGATAGTTGCCGCACATGCGAGAAACGTTGGCATGCCGACTATAACCATTCGTACAGAAAACCGTTTACTGTCTTATGCATGATATCAGCAGTGCCAATTGTTTGATGCTCATGAATATATGCGTAGTCTTCCTGACTAGCTTTAGGGAACATCGCAGTTTTTTGTCCATTTGCAGTGCATAAGGAAATAATCAAAACAATCACGAGTGCTTGTCTTTAACTTTTATTTAGAAATAATTGGTTTGCCCACCGAGCTTCCGGCATATGCACAGGGGCTGCCGACTGTGATGCATTCAAAGAATTCCAGTATTAATAAATATCATTAAAACTCTAGTGCTCGCCAGGTGTAAAGGGGCATCAGTACATGCCGTGAATTTATTCACAGATTTCATTTATTCGAATTGTTTGCGAATTATAATGGGGCCAGTCACATAAGGGGAACCGTGTATGTCTACGTAGACGCGTCTGAACCTGAAGAGAAAAAAACTGTGGAAGCATAAACATTTCACAAACGTTTTTGATAGTCTTAGAATTTATCCTAGTCTATATTCATAGATCACAGCAAATTCGCTGTTGCAGCAAAAACGCTTAATTTACAGCCTATTTCGCTCACGCGTGCGCATGTAATCATGGACTGAAGACAATTGTTTGCTAGTAGGGGGTACTTGCCGTTAACTGGGCTCTAATTTGTCATAGTTGGACACGAATAAGGAAATTTTTGTTTGGGTGGAGTCTTGATTTAAATCGAAGTCGGCCTTGATTCACGGTCATTAAGTTGCGGTGTGCTAATCGTTTGCTTTATTACCGCGACGATGAAACAGCGAGGAGGAAAAAACAGAAAAATCTTTTGGAATCACAACGCATAGAATGGGGAACTGATTTCAAACCAGCGGCCGATTTCAAATTTTGCATTTAACCTTTTCCAGCATTTTTAACTGAACAAGGCCATCATTCGTGTCGAATTACACAAAGAAATTGAGTCAAGAGCATACTTTTAATGGAATAAATCGATCTCATTCACCAATGACCTCAAAGTTATTTGCAATAATATTGAAAACTCAAGACAGAGCTTTCTTTTCTCTAATTCGGTCGCAGATTATTATTGATTATTCATGCACCTTGGTCCGGGTAATCTTGAACAACATCTGAAGTCTGAAAGGCTCGCCAAATATGTTGCCTGAATTGGTTGCATAACAAAGCACGAAATATAATCTTCCTGCTCAATACTAGAAAATTCGGATCAACTCAGACTCAGGGCCACTGAATATCGTTGGTGGATGTATGGCAGATGATGACGTGGAATGCAATTACAAAATTGGCACAACCAAAGAGGTTTTTTCGCTTTTTTAATTCAGTCCAAATTGTTCAATCTCACACAGATAAAAATAAAAACGTTTTGCTAACTGATCAAAAAAGAATGGAGTTTGGACAGAGGTAATTTCGTTATTATGCTAACGAAGATGGTCCGTTCAATGCAAGACGGAATGCAATTTAAAAAAGGCTGCAGTTTCTCCGAAAGAAATCCATGGCTTAACTATACCAAAACGCATTAAACAAGTAATCATGTGCAAAGCGGTTTCCATTTGTTTTGATGTAAACTGGCTAAAACTGCACTTGGGTAAACAGTAAGTCTCAAATAAAGTCGTACCCGGCCTGAATCTTGATTTTTTCCACTATGTCTCGTGTCTTGCAGTGATAATTAAAGGAGGATTCCTAAAAACGGACATCCAGTTAGGAAGTCTAAAGCGTCTTGAAGCATGAAGTAAAAGCCATTCCACTATGGAGATAGTGGATGCTACATACAAAAGACCAACAAATTACTGAAGGATAATGGCAGACCTACCGATTACCAATGATTATTGATGCCGAATTCCTGACAAAATGAGGCTCCGAATTTTCGCGAATTAAACCCACTTTTTCATTCCTAGCGTGCTTGTAATGTGTCGTGGTAACGACCTATATATGGTAGCTGAAATGGGATATCTACTGATTGCCTAGCTTATTTGCCGGCTAGATTCCGCCAAAGCAAGCGATGTTTTATCACAAATACTTGGCATTTCTTACTGAATAGATGGAAATTCAAAATGAAGTGCTTGTTTTAATAAGGCGCTTCTTAGTGTAAGGAAAGCTTTCGTATACTACACCTTGCCATTGATGACTGACGCCCCTAACAGCCCTGACTGATTACCTTTCAGGCTGGAACACAGAAATCTAACGGGCCGTAATCGGTTCAAACCTCATATTGGGGATTTCGCTTGCCATTTGTTAGTATAGTGAACTGATCTTTTGAGACACATACTCCAACCCTTCTTACTTAGGGCATTAATGGTTACAGCAGAAAAGGAGACTTCTTTAACCCCAGCAATCAAGCTTTATTTGAAATCACCTTCATCTTCTCAGTCAGGAAACGTAAGCAGCAATAATAAGATAATATCAGCTATTATTCTGAAATGGCAGGCCAAAGACTGTGTTAACTGAAGTGATCATTAAACATGTGTCAATATTTCGTTGATTTGCCTTTAGTTATAATCGTAACTCAAATTAACATGATGGTGGAGGAAAGCGAGTAAGTGGTCTGCCATCTCTGATTCCACTGGAATAGTCAATACCACGCAAACTGCTTGCCCCTTCGTATTTGTGCGTGCCTGAGTGTACGAGCGCGTGCTTCCCGACAAGCGAGAGTGCGTTATGTTTTAAACTGACCAGTAGATAAGTCGTGAGGATTCGTCTAGAAAACCGCCATGCTTCTCGAAACAAATCACAAACATGAATGTAGCAAAATAATCCTAGTGATGGGAATTTATCGGTTGGGCTTGTTTTGGGTCCATGGGGGAGTGTATATGAAAGATACTGTTTTCATGATCCGTGAAGTGCAAAATCATCTAGTCCAACTGACGCTTCTTCGTTACTCCTGCTCCCGGTGTAGTGGTAATACTGGTCGTGACAGATGTGGTTGTGGATACTGCAGGTACTGCTGTTGTTGTTGTTGTTGTCGTCGTCGTCGTCGTCGTTGTCGGGGCTACCGTGTCCGTCCGCAAAAGTTTCAGGCACCAGTCGTAAAAGTTTCCTTTAAGGCAACTTCCACCAAAGTGATTACGTGATATCAGGGAGGAAAACTGCGCCAAAGTTGCAATAGATTGGTCCAGCTGGAGATTCGGTAGAAGAAAGGGGTGCGAAGAGAACGGATTTGCAAATACTGTTTATGCATTGTACACGTTTTTCTAATTGTTTGCGCACTTGTAGTACGGAGTCAATAATATCAATGGACTAATCAATGCAATAAATGTTATTTTTCGGTAATGCTGCGTTCCGTCGGGTTATGACGATGATAACGTGTGTGACATAGACGTTGCCATTTAAAAATATTTCATTTATTTAGACTGGATTTGCATCGTTCTCGGGGCTCAATTTGAACATCACATTCGGACCATCTACCATTTTTTTGTAATCCCGCCTACCCTAGATAATTTTGAGATTAGTAGATTATGCGTTTGTCAGATGTCTTGGGTCTGGAAATTTCGACCACAGTCCGTTTTGTATCAAAGTCATACCATTTGATGTTCGTACACAGGCGTACACAAACAACAACAAAAACATTTCAGTCTGGTCGTTACACGAACACAATATTCAACCTGATTTGACCCACATCTCGGCAAATGGCATCTGATCATGCAACAACCTGAAAATACCTGCAGACTGAAGACACTATCTCGATTAATGAAATAGGGGGATAAGTAGACATAGTAGTCCTAGCAATCAGAACAACCCCGAAATCAAAATATAAGCTACGAACTAAACTAGTTTTGAAAACCACTGAGTTCCCGGTTGGTTATCGGACTTATCCAACCTTGTTGCTATTAGTAGTAAGAGATTGTGTTCTAGTGGAATAAATTCACCAGTTGATATCAATGCTCAAAATTAGCTTTGGCTACAGTCCTTCCTTACTTTTTCATCGGTTCATTAGTACATTAACCTTTGCGCATTCAGTCTAGTGAACGGAACATTTCACCCGAAAATGTAGTCATTCTTCATGTGACACGCCGATGTATTGAGGAATCTTTATTTGCCTAAAAATGACAAAATGTCTGAAATATATTGGGAGGTCGCCTATGTAACAGTGAGAATATCATCGAACGATAAATTACATGCTCGTATTGTTCAACATCTGGGAAGTTCTGCTTCCGAACACGTACTGTAAAATGGACCACTCAATGAACGGCAAATATATGCACACATTCGAACGACTGTTTTACGAATCGACATACACAATCAGAGTTGCACGGTTTTTCCAATATATAATATCTAGAAAATACGGTTGTATTTTACTTGTACGTGTGAGTGGTAAATTAAACTTGTCAGTTCAGTTATCTTCCTAGAGGTATCTAAAACCAGCTAGCCGGTGAATATTATGAAACTTGTACGTCTTTATTAATTATATTACAAAAAGTAATGATTGGTTTGTACCCACGTGGACTTGGATGAAAATTAACGGGAACCGACTAACGTCGGTGGTGTTATTCAAACAGACCAAATAGCCCAGGTCCGTGAGGTAGTTGTACAGCTGTCGGTGGGTTTAGGTGTTCCACAGCCACGTTATCCGATTAGAAGGTAAATGCCATTAGTGTCTGTCTACGATCATGCAAACATGGAAGCAGATTAGATCTCTATCGTGAAGTGCTCCAGTTCGATGAATGATGTATAAGCCATTCCGGATGACCTAGTAACTCTATCTAATTCACAATCGTTCGTAACGGATTCAATTCCTATTCATCGAGACAAGATGAACATTCAGTACCCATGAATCTAAGCATGCCTGATGAAATAGTGGTGCATTGCTTCTAAAGATTATGAAGCTGAGCCAAAAGTGTTGCATTTGATGAACTCTTGATTGAACGACAATTCGCTGCCATCATGCCTAAGGTGAAATAAGCTAGGTGACCTATGGTTGGATCGATCAGTCGGCTTGCTCGGATAGTTTTCGTTTGATAAGAATAAGAATAAGAATAGAACCACCGCTCTCCACATCGACGAACTATCGAATTGAAGGTGATCCTGTTGCAAATACAATCAGCACAGTGATACAAGATAATGGGTTAGATAATAATTCGCAGTAGAGATTTTATGTTGGCATGGCTGATTGATTGATAATGAACTAACCAACGAGGATGAAAAAGTCATGGAAATTCTCGAAGGAATTCGAAACGATATTTTTCCTTCCCAGTAACAGAAGTTAGTCACTTTGGCATTTCCAGTTTCGACCACTCCCTTAAACCATAATCTACAAAAGATTACATGACGAACTGAAGCAACAAAAAACTGAACGCGAAGATTAGGTCGCTAATTATTATTTTGTCACCGGAACGCTTTGCTTCTTTATCAAGAACTATTCTCGTGTTTGTCGATGCAGTCTGCGAAGCGAAAACACGGAGTAGTGGAATTAAGAAAATTACTAAATTCTTTCTTCTGGTAATAAAAGGTGGTTTGATGGAAAATGTTCATCAAAGCAAACATCGCAACTTATCGTTCGCACTTTTCTTGTAGATGACTACTCCAGTGCTTTGCTTTATTAGTTACGTTGCAATTCTGTTCTGACATCACCAGTGCTTTCTGTTAACTTGATATTATCATGGCCCTTGATAATCATCACATATATACAAAATCTTGCTGATTAAACATTAGGCCGCATTTTATCCTCTAGTTGGCTATGGTATTTTGAAGTACAACGTCTTTCCTTACATGGACACCTGCGATGTAGCTCCTGAATGAACGTTTTTGTTTAAAATATCTGATTCCGCATTGTTTAGCGCCAACACAAGTTCTGTGTTCATTTCAAAAGCCTAACTAAGTCTCGTATTCCGCTCTCCAGTTCAAGCATATGATTTTGCGATCTGACCACAGAAGTAGTTGTTTAATGTGGACGTTGCAGATTCATTTCTATGTAGATGTTACCGACCAGGGTGTGGTTTCCAGAAAGTAGAAGCTTTAGGCTATATAGCCACACTAGTGTGCTATGTCTAGAATTGATTACGAAGCCCCATTAAAGGAAACTGTTTCCACTTTGTTATTCAAGGTTTTATCTCATTTGGGAGGTAATCACAACTAACTTGCGCTACTCTCCTTTTCTTGTAAAAAATACAACCTCAAATCACTACTCGGTTTCCTTATTTTTCCACTATTTGTGAAAACTTTCAATATTCTTTTAAGTATTTGCAATAGTGTTTCGATCCTGACCGTCACTGCGTTTGATCTATCGGGACATTACATTTTAATAATCAGAGTAAAGTGCATTTACGGTAGATCATAAATGGTTATCTTGAAATATTATCATTGAAGTCATGCTTGCTCATCTCCATAAGTCACCATTGTCTGCTTTTATTACATCCTAAGATCTGCTTTTCACTATTCCAAGAAATCACCAAACAGAGATTTGTCTGCTCAGTTTGAAGTGCAGATGTCGTGTTGCTTAAGGATTATCCTTTTCATATTTCTCGTTGTTTCTGTTTTGAATATGAATTTCAAGGAAACTTCTAAATTTTCATCATGACTTTAGATGCTATTTAAGAAGCTTGCTCGTCTTTTGGAGACCTATTCATCTTCGACGGTTCCCCTTAGTCCTAGTCAGTGAAATCCATAAATAAAGAAAAGCAGTATTTCTGTAAATTGCAAGTCAATTCAAGAGCCAAACAACTCCCTAGTCCGACAGAAGGATATTTACCTTGCTGATATGTTGTTCGACAGCCAGCTCCTAAGTGCTAGAAAGAGCCTTTCCTTAGAGTCAAGTTAATCTATCGTCGTGTCACAGGAAAGAGACGCACAAGGCATCAGTAATAATTATCAAGTTTTATGATGCATTACTCCATCAGATAATACCCAAGTTTTATGGATTTGTCCGGCAATCGTCAAGTGATCAACGTCGCAAAGCTTCAAACTAAAGGTCGTCAGCTTAATTCCCACCGTATCCGCTCAACTTCCGCTTTTTGCGAACTCCCGTTGGCCGCTATACCCTCCGTGGAAGATGATGAGGTTTAACGTCTCTTTGATAAAGAAAGCAAAACGATCAGAAAGCAAGATGCAAATCTGTCGTTGTTACTACAGAACAAGCATCCGAGCTTCTTCATAGAGCATAAATAAACAGGTTTGTGTCCTGAAAATGTCTTCATCCATCTTAAGATATGGTATTGCGGCTCTGACTGATAGCTTTGCTTTTCTGATTATCATATTAAGCTTTTGCTCTACTTCTGAATGTTACAAAATCTTTGCTAATATAGAGTTTCTCGAATCTTGTTTTTCGATTGTCGTAATAAAACACTTTCGACTAATTGCCTATATAGAGGGGTATGCTTAAGCCTTCGGGATCATCTTTGAAACATCCTAATGACCACCTTTATTCAGTTTATGCCTCTGAGAATTCGATCCTCAATGATATAACATTTCTCGTTTTTATATCAACTGCGTAAGTCTTCATATGCAACAGAAAATTAGATCATCTTGCTATCTTTGGTTACTTATCCGCTCTCACTTCTACATCATGATGTCCATTACTTCACCAAGTGAGGACTTTTGTTTGTCCTCGGTTGTTCTTAAAATACCTACTTCATTTATCAGACTAACTCACTGCAACAAATAAGTCGGAAAATTGTTGGTTACGAACAGAGTGATGCCTATTGGTGCTGCGGTTTCTTCAAGATTGTTTTTCGCTTACTTCAGCCTGTTATCAGTTACTACTTGTTTGCTTATAAAATTCACTGTGATATGAATACGCAAGTAATTTTCATAATGTTTCTGTGAGAGGCCGTTCAGATACTAACTTAAACAAATGGTTTGGCTACCTGTTTCATCACATCCGGCCTGCCTACCCATCTGAAGCCTATTTAGTGAACAGAGAAACAATCGTTGGGGGAACCTGTGTGAAGGATACAGCTTTGAAGACTATCAGTTCAAATATGAAAACTACGGCTCTTGAATATCTGAGTGTCTTCTTTCATTTATTTTTCTAACACATTTTGTGTGCAGTTTCTTTGTTATTTTGTGAGTTTTTTGGAGAAAGCCTTTAAAAGCCGTTGGTCAATCATCAGTTGCTTATTTTTTATACAAATAAATGATTTGTTGAGTCAATTATGTCATCAGTATTTGTCGCGTGAAAAACGCTTGCAATCAGGACATTCCAAATCCCGCTCTTTCTAGGCTCAGGGACCGGCCAAAGTGGACCTCAAATAGTTCTGAATGTTTCGCGTTTCGTTTCACATCGTGAGCAGACAGTACTTACGGAAACTCTACTTAATTCGTAGGTTCTGCCGCACGAGACGAAACTACGGGTGGGCTGACTGGCTTGGTCACTTATCATGAATGATCATACCGTCTATCAAACTGGTTGTGGTTCCCTTTTTTGTTGAGGTGGTTAGTGCAACTGAACAACAGACACTGGGAAAGCAACTGCTCATGTGGAACAGTACAAATCACTAGGGTACAACAAAATGGAACGCAAAACAATATAACAAGTTAGAATAAGAAGGACTAAAATACTGTGCAACTGTTTCCAGAAGCCGCTTCATTAACCCAGAATCTTACAGTGTTTGGTGCCATACAATTTTGGCCATTTATAGAAAACAAGCAACTGCGTTTCCTCAAGATATTCGATGTGCAGGCTATTCAGAATCATATTCTGGTTCTACATGAAAAATGAAGGCGCATAAATCTCTCCCAGTTCGCATTGTCATTTTTACGAAATGCGTAGCTAAACTAATTACGGAGTGCAAAAATGAAGGTAGTTGTAACAGATCTTGCAACAGAGATAATCGTTTGCCAATGTTCCCCAATTAAATGGACCTGTAAGACAGCAAAATTGTTCACTTACCTTTCCATATGGTAAATCCAGTGGTATTGTTCGGAAACATAGCGAAGACCCGCTTTCAGCTGATCGAAACTCAATAGTGCTGGCAGTATGAAGAATATTGTGTAAATCATCTAACCAGTTTGTCAGTTCGGTCTACAAAAAAGTTGATAGAATGTCAACGGATTATCTAATTTCACCTCTATGCACGGCGATGGTCTGACCTAATGGTTGCCTAGCAAATCAACTTCCACGTCCGTGGAAGAAAAACTGGCGGATACACTGTGTAGTCATCATGATCGTTTGGCGTTAAACAGCATGACAAGGCTCATTGACCGCTGTCTTTATCTAAAAGCTGCACATTACTATAGAAAGAGTGAATATACGAGGGTACACGGAGTGGACATACAGCAGCGGTAAAAGAAACTCGTAGCAGCCAACGCACTATGTGCATTCTAAACGCACAAAAGTACACTTTTCATTCAACCTGATGCAACAAAAAACGACGCATGATCGCCACTCTTCGTGATTCGCAGGAATCTTCTTTTGTGTCTCCAGCCAGCTGGTTGTCGGTTTTTTGTCCCCTCATCAGGGTGCCCACCTCAATCGCTTTCGCTGTCATCCCTATCCCTGTACATGGATTCTCCAGTCTTTGGGAGGATCAGAATATAGGGGACGTTATGGTAGACGAATGTCGGCAGTACGCAGAAAGTGACCGAACGAACGAAGTCTACTTTGACTAATATGCTGCATTAGCCGATTTGTTGAGCACTTTGAACGGTGGTTCTTTCATGATTTTCACTATAAGAAGGTTCCGGACAAGACCATATTAGGTCTTCTGCAAGGTAAGCTTGTCAGATTTGTCATTCATAAGTTCAGTTATGAATCTTTGAAGTAATGGATTAGTTAGTTGGTGACATACAACTTCTAAAATCTGAAGACCGAATTTTTGAACAATAACAGACCGTGTTTCTAATAAGTGTGCTTTGCTAGAAGGTTATTCCATAATATGCCGGAAGTGGTGGTGATAATGAAACCACCTGAGTTAATCTAATGGAGTCATTATAAAAGGATCCAGTGAAGTCGGTAACATTATCTTGCATTACACTCATATTGTTGAAATTCACAATTTAGTATGTGCAGCTAAAGGAGGCTGAGGATGATATCACTCTTTCAGGGACTGTTTCTGAAATGAAATAGACATTGACTATGGCATATTCCTGTAAATATCCTAGGCGGAATTACTGGTACAGGAGGGCACAAAAATGATAAAGCCCAAGAAACTAAGAGGTTTTGCAATGTTCACTATACATTCTTAATATTGGGAGGATCAGGGGATCAGTTCCGTTATTTACTTATGCATATTTGATACATTCATGAACCTGGCTGTTCTCTAGTTAAAGCGCATTATACTCTGGGTCCTGTGCAAGAAAAATAACCGGGACTTACTTCATTTGTCGGATCTAAACTAGCGGATCCTATGCCACCTGAAATCCTTTCCGCCCGTTTTGATGTAACTATCTTTGCACGTTGATCAGCGCCACGCAAAGACAAATCCCCAACACCGGGTTCGGAATCCTCGGCTGCCTGCAACTGAATGCTTGCATAAAGCCCGTTGAAATGATTGATCAGCGTGAAGAAGTCTGATCTGTTTGGTAACACAAGTAGACCGCTGGTAGTAAAAGGGGATGCCCGAGGTCTGGTTTTGGGGAAGGAAGAAAAACAAGTGCAATTGCTAAGCCAACCCTAACTGATTGAAGTACGACGAGTCAGGTCAAAATGATTCCAGTTGAGTTAGCAGACAGCTACAGTAAAATAATATTCAGATTACAATTCAAATAATGAGGAATCTGACTAGATAAATTTGTCTAAATAGTCCAGGCTGAGAAAGATATATTAAAGGCCAAGTTTTTTATGCTTCATAAGTGAAATTAAACTGTAAATTCTCCATTGGATGAGCATTGTCCTACGGCGCCAACAGTTTCTGGATCGCGTCTGGAAATTCGCGGTAATGACATCGTGCTTATCAGAAAAGTTACCGTTATTTCGTCTTTTGTTCGCAACCTAGCTGTCAAATTGTATCGTGTTAAAAGAAAAGAAGACCTATACAGTGGGTATAGGAACGCTGGTGTCGGTCGCCTATTGTGAGAGACAGAATCGTGACGTTAAATGTCACCGTCAAACCGCTGAAAAAGTGACGTAAACGTGACAAACATTCACAGAACTTTTGGGGCAAAAACTACTATCTTATTAAATAAAATGAAACACCTGACCGTCATAACACTTGCTTTTGATATTTTTTTGGGAAAAATTTGCCTTTCTTGGCAGAAAACGTCATAAAACATGGGTGAACGTTCCGAAAGTAAATAGCCATCTTAAAGTTGAGACAATTAACGAAAAGTTTCAACGACTTAGTCGCACGGTAAAGTGAATATTGAGTAACATAACCTTCCAGAATGGACGAATGTAACACGCCGATCCGTGTCAAAGTTCACAGTCCATTGGCTTTATTAACTTGAAAAATCGGTCTTGAGAAAAGTCACTCGTGGTAATCGAACCTTCGACAAATCCTTAAGTTTTCTGACTGCCCTATGCTAGTTCGAATAACATTTAACCTGTTGTATCGTTTTGCCATACACTGCGAACTGAATTCAGTCCCTATAGAGTACGGTTTGATTGGAATGAAAACCTTAACATTGTCAGGAATCTAAAAGAGTTGTTTTATAAGAGATACAACAATATATATATATATATATATATGGACATGCTAGTCAGCTATCGCTGTGCGTGCCATAGCAGAGGAGCACAATATAGATTATGAAAATACCTTAGAATACTCCAACTTGGATTCAGAACCTACTTTGAACGTATATTTGCCGAGGCTCTGGCGATAAGCACCCACTCCATGTGCGTCCATCGGAACGAGGAGGCGATGTTTTCGGATATATGGACAGTCCTCATATACCTGAGCAACAAACATTCTAAAAGTCACCAAGCTAGTTAACCTCACCATCTACACGGAGCAAGACAGCGAACCTCACTCGTCACCCATTCCGGCGTACACACACAAAGACACACATGGGAGGACAAAATAGCAACCGTTGGCACGTGAACGTTACCTCAGTTATCCGACTGTAAAAATTGCCTTGAGAAAGACTATCCGCCGTAGTCGAATCGTTGGCAAATTAACTCGATCAGCAGCGCTGTTATTAGCATTATATCATTCACATTAAAAAAGTACATGGTACATCGATTGTTCAATGCACTCCATTTCCACTATGTTGTGACATGTATGCCTAGGTATATATATATATATATATATAGCCGCTTAGCAAGCAATGCATACCTGGGATCTTACAGCCAAAGTGTAGCCTCCCTGGACACTCCAGATCTGTTAGGCGGTATGTTACTCGTTCTGTTGCCGACCACAACTATGACATACATGTGTACGCTCATGCTCACAATGATGCATATTATTTCGCTTTTCATCAAATCAAATAGAATCTCCGGAATTATATTGCTTATTTGATGCATTTTCGAAGGTGCACATGTGTTGATCAAGTTGTTTGAAAATATCGTGGCCTAAAACTAACAGAAAAAGATTGAATTCCGAAAAATTTGAAGACGATTGTTTTTTGCCATTTACCGGAATTTATTTAAAGTTAACCCGTTCTCGTTTAAGATAACGCCGTCTTTTATATCTACCATTGAAAGTGGTATTTTGTTCCATTTCACAGTGAAGGTGAATTTGGGTTCCTTGAATCCGGTAAAAAAGATTTTTTTTCTATTGAACACTTAATCCGTAACTCGGGTGCCTTGCCACAACCTCTGCAGTTGGTTCTACCTGTGATCGAAAATGTACATTTTTATATTAACCTAACTAACGAATAACGATGCTGTTGTTTTCGATGACAATTTTTACTCTTTATAGAGATTTTGTAATATTTCTAATCTGCCCTAAATTTTTCAATATAAATTATATCGTTAGTTCCGAAGTCTTCGTTATATTTTCCTCATGACCGATCCAAGTCATCTCGAGTCGTGCAATCCTGATCAGGTGAGGATTAATGAAAACTAGCGATTTAAGACAAATAGATTCCAATGGTTCCGCTAAAAGCCATGGCTAAAAGCCATGGTATTTCCGAGCTTTAAGATTCGACAAAACGATCGTCGTCCGTATACGAGATTGTGCATACGGCCATTTTGACAAACGTGTTAAAAATGAACAAAAACAAAAAAATTAAAGTAAAACTGATGTTGGAATAGGTCAATAAGTTGGGCACTTAAGCAATTTGTCAGGAACACAGTCTCGAAGGTGGATTTACCTGATTTGTTTGTAGCTGATCAGGATATGTGCACGTTCCGCACCAATGGTAGATCCGACAAGTAAATCATCAATCAATTGTAGAAGTAGCGTTCCCCGATCATTTGGTTTGGTTTGTTCTGTTCCGGTTTTCTTAGTTATTCTATCGATATCTTGACCAAGAATCGGTTGAAAACCGTATACTTCTGGAAAACCAGCACTATTTCGAGTGAAACTGCGATTTTTTGTTTCCTTTGTGATCTGTTGATTGAGTGGTGTTTCCTCAGCCCCGTAAATTTCTTCTATAACCTCTGTAGGCATTGGTAGTTCACATATATTCAGGCCTGTCAACAGCGTGGGGAACATGGCTGCGTCCCAACTGAGTGCATTTTTGTGCAAAGATTGAAGACGTTGAGCCCAGTAGAGTACATCAAAGGAATAGGCAGGCACAGGTAATATGCCCGGAGCAAAGTCCTCAATAGAATTGCCCAACGTGCCGGAATAAACTGAAAAATGGTAATCAAACTGAACTGCTCGTTCACAGGAGTTGGGTGGTTCAAGGCATTTGGTATGTCAAAAAAGTACTTCTTAAACCTCACCTGATGCTTAGTTTGAGCATTCATTTTGTAGCTGTCGGAAGTCACATTCACATCAACTAAGTTTTTCAGGGTAAGGCTCATGGATTCAGACAACCACTATTGCGCAGTACTTTGTTGTAATGATGCAACAATGCTGAGAACCTCATGACAACTATCAATAATAGGACATTACAAAATTATGGGGCCTATATTGAGCTAGTTGCCGTATTTTTAAACTGCAGTGCCTGGACCCAATACGTATATTCACTGTTCTGGTATATCCCGGTGAAAACTAAACTGACAGCAACGTGCAAGACAATTCGATGAGACGTACGCACGCAGTTGGGTAGGACATACAGGCCAAAATGCTTGATCAAATTCCATCCGCTGAAAGCGGAAACCATGACTGGTGTTTGTTTCTTTAGGTTGCCCATAACATCACTGCTATTGTTTGTTTAGATGAGTACAGTTAATGAGGACTGGCCCCGAATTTCAGCACTTGTTGAATGCTACACACGACATATTAATTTGCGTCGAGGAATCGTTTATCTGGTTGGTTAGTAGCTTCACGCCTATTGATGCCTTGTGTAGACTGGATATAATGGGTTACGTTTAACTGCTGGTCCTGTCAGTCCTAAGGAGTGATGGTCATGGTGGTAGTTGGTTCTCTTGAGGAAAAATTCTGCATGCTTTGAAATCGGAACCAACATTGCAAAAGCGAATACCTTCTCGTGAGGCTGGTATGAAACTGATGCATTCACGATATTCTAAATGAGCTCACTTGTACACAACTGTACTTGCAAATTTTCTACGATCAGCGCATGGAAATATTATTTTATAGCTCAGAATGGGTAGCGTTGTTCATTCCCGGAAACGACCAAACAAGTGTGGGGTTATTTTTGGACGTTACTAGAGCACGATAGTCAATTCTAAGTTGAAAATTACTAAAAATAAAGCATTTAACAACCACAAACCCTCGAATATTGCTTTCTTGGATATCATTTAATGCCACAACCTCTTCAGACACGATAAACATTTCTATGCGGAAGTAAAACAGTGCGACTAAATATGATATTTTATGTCCTCTAGTTACAGAAACGTAGTGCGCATAAAATTTCCAAGATGGAGATCATAAATTGCTGGGAATTGTCGAATGTAAAATTCGAATAGTGTTGAGCTGATTTGAATTCGTCATTGCAAGCTGAAGTGCCTTGATGATACTGTCATGACAACCGTGAATGAAGGTGTAAGTTACAGCTACGGTTTTGGTTGAGAGCCAAATATCACAACCATTAGACAAACTAGATCAGTCAATAACTTGACTTTCAAGCCTTTTGTCCTGGTGATCAAAGTACAGTGCAGCTACTTTAACTAATCAAATTTCACTTGAGGATTCCGGGCAGGTCCTGATCGAACATTGAGTATTATCGTTTTTCTTGGGTTATTATTTCAGTTTTGGTCAGTTTGTATTGGAGGGTCAAGTTTGGTTGGTCCATGACTTTCTGTACCGTGTGTGTGTGTATATATAAAGATATTCAAAGACAACGTCTCACCACATTTCTGTGGTCGCTCTTTGGTTTGACACTTCCCTTCTTCCACGCTGACCATCAGTTTCATGAATACGGGTACATTCTGCATATCTGTAAGTCAAGTCAGCTGGACGAAACGGCTGATTATTATTGCCCGAGCGCACTGGATCGCGTACAGTCTATTGTTGTTTGACCGGTGGTGATTAGTTCAGTGGTACTTCGTCGGCCATCCAGTTTCGTGAGAGAAGTATCATAACTTTATTTTATATTAGAGGAACACAATTTCTTTGACGTTTTCGCCGGGAACTTTCTTAGGTTCTGCTTAGGACTTAATGGAGCATCATCTTCTTGAGCTTGTCTAGAAACTAATCGTCCCCATTTGCTTGAGAAATGCAAATCGCTGATTGGGAAACAGTACCTTTTTATTCGTTTTCCTTGTGATCTGAGCCCAAATGGGGGTGGGGTTAGAATGTCTTCGCATCTACATGAGGCTAATTGCTGTTCATTTTGAAAAACCAATTTGGGTTTCCTATTCAACTGTCGTCACTTGCCGGTATTACTTCTCACCACATCGAAACTGAATGTGACCTTCATACAAAGAATGACGAGCTCATTTCGGTCCTGTCCTTTGCACCCAAATAAAACAGACGAGGCTTCGCAACAGTCTAATTTTAGATCTGGTCCCGCAGAAGTCATCAGTTGTTTAATTCTATCCACATGAATCATTTTCCGCATCATTAGAAAATGTTGAAACTTCCATTTACTATTCACTTCAGGTTTATATTCCATACTTCCGTGTAGAATGAACGAACAAGAGCTCAACCTGCCCAAAGATAATTTCATTTTGACCGATTAGTTAATGTTTGTGATCTAAACACGCATTGATGCCATCAGAACTTGATGCAAGGTTAGTTCAATGCTTGAACCAAAGGCTTGTTTTTACCAACAAATTTTACATAAACGGGACAATTTTGAACACATTTGGCAACGGGAAACAAGTGTCATTCGAAAACTTTAAGTAGTAAAATGAGATATTCCTTCGAAATTAAATTTCCGTCTATTGTGTCTATGGTATTATGAATCAACACAAAGCGGTCGGCGGTAGCCACTTGCTTACACCTGCGGACAGCAAGTCATTAGAGATAGGCTGCGACCTACCTATCAGAGTTTCTCGCCGAAACGTGGCTATAGGCATTCACTTACAAAATTTAGCTCCGTTGTTGACCGAGTGTTGTCAAGTGGTGACTTAAACATATTTGAAAAGTGGAAATGGATTATTACGTGTTCGATTCGTCCAAATGGTAAACAAGTAGGTGAACTGTTATTATTCCGGTATGCACTAAATGACATTTCTAATTCAGCCGAAATTTTCTCATTACTGAAACACTACTAGGAGCGAGTATACCAGAGATAACTGAGAATGTTAAACGTTATTGCCATTATCAGTTAGCCGGCGGTTTTTTGATAAATAAATGTTCGTATTTAGCGCATCACATTCCCCCCTAAAAACGGTACGTCAGAAACTACACGTGCCAGCTGGTATACCATAGGCCCGATAGCAATTGCTCCGTGTCATTCGGCCACAAAGTTGTGCTGGTGTCACTTGCAATGACAGGATCTGTGCAATGTGAAAGTTAAATAAAAGATGTATATTCCGCCCTATAGGCCCTCCAGAATCATTTTAGTCTGAATACCAATAAATTATTGTCACTATCATCCGGGAAGCATAGATCAACTAGAAAGATTTTCGTTCCGATCAATTTCAGTCTTTGTTGTAATTTTCAACACGCATGTTTATTGATCCGAAGACTTTCTACTTGTACCCCGTTCCGCTTGACCGGTGTTTCTGTCTCGCTTGAATTCTGTCAGCACTGAATTGACTATACAACGTGCTAACACAAATTTGCGGCGATGATCCGTGCCTGCTTTTCGACTGCCGGTTCTTTCTACTTTTAGATTCCTGTTTTTTTGTCCTCCACCTTCTTGTAATGTGGTTTGTTTGCTTCACTAATTTCACACTTCTGAACTCCATATAACCAAGTTCTGTCGTGATGTCTATTTGGTCAGTTGTTTTAACACGTGAAATTTTCAGCGGTTTACCTTAATCTGCCATTCTTAGATGATGGCCAATGCTGTCCAATAACTGGTCAATTTACCACACTCGTTCCTAGTGCTATATAAATTCGTGCTAGTCTCTATGAGATGGTTTTGCATGTTCATAACATTTTAATGACTGCAAATTAAAGAGACAACAAGCGAGGTATCTAAGAGCCTAGTCGGTTGATGCGCCGATCGGTTCATGGATCTTTCTCACTGTTGATGTTAAATTAGTTATCATGCAAAAAACTTGATTATGAAAGATGTCAGAATGGGTGAATTGAGGTGTTAGAAGGCTGATGACATTAATTTTAGTCCTTTGATAATAAACCTAAGCAGGATATCCCATTTTTCGTGCAGACGGATGAAGGCTAGAAGGACAAACAAGACATCGCTGCTGTTTTTCTGTATGTACAGAGAAACATGCAGCTAATACATTGAGTAATACTGAAACGTTCGGTTTTTTAGCCATTGCGCTTGTTACACAAAAGAAATTCCTTGCCTCTGATGTTGATGACAGAGCGTGTCAAATTAGAATGATTTACGTCTTCTGATTCTGTACTCACTGGCCTTCTCGCACGGTAGTTCATAAATGATTGGTAATAAAAGTTGCTTAGTCGTTAACCTTCCACTTCTGAATTTCGACATACTTTTGATGGCAGTTCCCTTCGAAGACTTTGTTCACAGTGGAGTATCACCATTGCATCCGTTCCAAAGTTCTTTGCCAAAGGCGCCTATCTAATGCAAATGCTCTGTGAACAGACAGAACAAGGCTAGTGAATCATATTCTTTTGCCTAAATGGAGACGTTAACCAATTCGATTTACATTCCAAACGTCGATCTCTTTCGACGCGAATTCTTGGGTCGCCCGATGGAACTCGCAAATGTAATTCATGGGGGAATTTCGTGACTGACTCCAGGACAAGAACGTGTGACGACGATTTGCATTAGTATTTATGTGAACACTGTTCATTCGATTAAATCCTGCATCGGGTAGAACTTGCAAACATAATGAAACATTGTTGCTTTTGAAAAATTTCCAGTTTAAAGAATAGAGAACAACACGGTTATTCGGAGTATTTTATGGTCATTCTGGAAAATTCACCATTATTTTAAGTATAAGCCCTTTACAGCTAACTATTCTAGGTATAGGTTGCCCCATTGGTACTGATCCTTCTTCCTCTATCAGATTGTCTGGTATTCCAATACACACTATAATATACATACCCTTCAAAAGCATGTTATAGGCTAAACGAAGTCATCCCAATAAAAAGGATGCAAAAATTTTTGAAGATTTAAAATAACGAACTGGTTTTACATGGGTTCCCATGGTGATTTATCTTAGAAAATATTTTTTTGGTATATTTTCCATCCAATTTTACTGCTACAGAGACCCTGGTCAGTGGAAGTGGCAACAGATAGATTACCATGCTCCAGTCCATAAGAGGTTCAAATGAAAAAGAGAACGTTATGCAGAGAAGGTAATCTAAGAAGTTTATTCAATAACAGCGCTCAAGAGCAGAAGTAGTTTGAAAAGGATACTCTAAGTAACGTTTAATATTCGACTATGCCATCCGAGAATACTGACTCGTTTTAGCTTTCCCATTAATGGGCTTGACATGCAAACCGAAATATTACCTTATTGTCGATATCATCGTATCAATTGTTGTAAACTCGGGTATGTTTGATGCACCATTACGAAAATTTGGCTTGATTGAGGTAACTGGCGAATGATCGATCGTATATCCAGCAAGTATAGTTAGTTCGGAGACTATGGCCATCAGTGAGTAGCACTGAAACTTGCGTATCCTAAAAAAAGACCGACATCGTCTAACTCTCCAGTAATGCCACTGTTGTTAGTAGTCAAAAGGTAATCCTGAAAAGGTTCAAATACTACAAAATGTCTGTCACTTTTATGTCATTGGTTTGTATCGAGAGAAATGTAACGGCCGATTTGCTTTGAGTGAGACGAAAAGACAAAGTTTATTCGAGTGACAGGAATATCAAACTTATTCGGGTCATTTTTATCGACAGTAAGTCCCACGCAACGAACAAAAGAGTGGTATGGCAGTTTATTTGCTGCTGGCACTGAACAGCTTCGTGGAGGTCTTCCAAAAACATGCCCTATAGTCACCAAATTTCAGAGTATGTCCAAACATAAGAATCTTGTTAACGGACAGAGCCACAACCTTTAGAGTGCTGTGAAGAAAAGGCATGTACAAATTGTCTCTCTCTCCTTAATCGTACATGGGTAAGATTGGGATGCTATTATCCTACAAACCCAAAAATATGCATCTCCCATATGAGCATTTTTGGAATTTAACAATTTGCCTAAAATCTGGCACACACACAACGGTTCTAAGTACTAGTAATTTCCAATGTGATTCCCAGGCTCAATGTCTCAAGGCAAGTTAGTTGTTTGTCGGCGAATTCCTGAGTTGGTGCATCGAAGATTTACTTCGTAACAAGAGTAGTTCAGAGCTGACTTGGGTTTATCAAAAAAACCGTCAAACGTCAGGTCGGATTCAGGCTTATGGGCAGATTCTGCTATTCTTTATCGTTCCAGTGGAATACGGCAAGAGTGCTCTATATATGCATTTCTGTTCAACTTTCTCATAGTGTATATTCTACAGAATGCTTCATCTGGTCTTGTAGACGGTGGAGTTAAGCTCCTTCCTAGGGATAGAATTCTTGATTTAGAGTATGACAGTAATATCGTCTTGCTCAGTAACGATGCACAGACAATTCAACGAGTGTTGGACCGCCTGGCAACTGATATGTCTAGGTGCGGTACGTGCTTTGCACGTTCAAAATATATGATTCCTCTTCAAGTCTAGTAGGAGCCTATGCCTGCACTCAGTCTTTGTGGTGATCGGTTAGATGTAATCAGTGACCTAAGTATCTCGTAAGTTTAATAGCTCCTGGCTGAAGTGTTAGCAAGGATAGCTCATTATGAATTGCGTAATCAAGAACGGCCTTCGCGAATCTGCGGTAAGTGTGGCGCCGCCATGACATCCGGGTTTCACTCTAGTTAAAGGTATGTGCAACGTCACAGTTTGTAGTGTTCTTCCTTACGGTTGCGGGGCCAGGCATAACCACGTTGACGATGCCCGGCGACTGCCCTTTTTCGACCACCAACTTCTCCGAAGCATTAGCTGTGTCTGGTGGAAACATCGGGTGAGCAATTTTGAAGTGCATCGTCGTGTGTTGGGTGCACAGTCGTCGTTTGACTAAGATAATCGCTCTACATCGCCTTCGGTGACTTGGACACGTATTGCGTATGCATGTCCATCAGCAGGCTTTTCGTGCTCTTTTTGCATGTACTGTGCACAGCTGAAAAAACGGCGCGAGCGTCAGGCTATGGCATTGCGTAGAAGTTCGAAGAAGTTAGTTAGCTTTGGCTTCGCTTGTTGCAGCTCGCCTTCGTGTTTAAGGGTCAAGAGGTAAAGACAGTTTTTGGCTAGGAACACTGAGAGATATGGCTCAGAATCGAAGTGAATGGCGCGAATGTTGCATGGCCTGTTTGTAGAAGTCATCCCCCTTAAAACTGATTCAAAAACAACCAAAAAATCACAAAACGTGTACGGTGAAAATACACACAAAAAACAGTTAGTTTGTTATGGTCTGTTTTTCCCTCTTGTTTTTCCCATGTTTGCAGGTCCCTTTGCATGTTATTGCATTGGCACCACGCATTTCTTTTAAGCCGGCCTATAATGCATGCATATGTGTACGTTTGTGCTAGTCATAGACGTACACGTGCAACTTGAACTGACAAAATATGCCTATAGGCCACTAGGTCTACATGGCCACGCAAGAACCTCTTGACTGGCTGCATTATAATTCTGTGTCATTATCTTGCTTTCTTGCAGGATTCTAGGCTTCATTCGGTCTACTTTCACCGTTACAATCGGTCGGAACTATTGTTGTTTAAAATTCTGATTGACTGTCACTCTCGATTGGAATCAGGTATTGCTGTCTCAAGAATATTTTAATCTACCCAGAAGAAGTCCGCGTGATAGCTGGGAGGCAGCCCTTAAATCGACCCCTCCGGCCAAGATATTTATTTCGGCAATGTGGAGGACTAAGGACTGTTCGATGCTTACGAAATTGTCGGATATGTATCTCGTACTCTGTTCACCAATTCGTGTCCATACTTGCGTCACCTGCACAGAACAATCGTGTCTGAACCCGGATGTTACAGTCATTCATATAGACAAACTGCTTCAAACCTAATCAATAGGGCATAGTACTGTATCTTTTTCTATTGTTTTGCGTGTATCTGTCCGCATTTCAGTTAAAAGTACGCATTCCTCTTCTCATCATAATATAGAGTGAAAAAAGAGGGAACGAAAGAATGAAACGAAAGACTGCGTAGAAAGTCTGCAACCAACTGCGCCCGAATGGGGAGATTTCGGGCCAAGCAGGGACTAGACGACTATGCTAAAGGATATGAAGCGGAAGACAGAACGTGTCTTGGCATGAAAACCGAATTTATGACGATCTTTATGTATGAAATGGAGGAATTAGAAAGAATTTCCTGTGAAATTTTTCACCTTCTTTAGTGCACAGTTCTTTCATTGTAAGCAACAATCCCTGACAAAGGGCTCTGAATTCTTTCTTTAATAAACCAGAAAAAATGACCGATAGACAATAGGGAACGGCGAGAAAAATGCTTTAGTAAATAAACAGGAAGACAGAGTTTCGCTTAACCGGGAAATACTACAGTCTTCATACGTAAAATGTAAAAGTTCCATTGCACAACTGAAAATATGAGAAGACCATCGTAAGTTATTAGTATTAGTAATTCCTCAGCAATTAATGCAGTCTACCTTAGTAAGTTGTTCCGTGTTAATGGAAGAAGTGTTAGCCGGGTAAGCAGGCCGCGAAAAAGTAAATAAAACTCGGTACATTTCGACGGATTAAGATTTAATCAAGAACGAACAGAAGAATCCTGAATGAAAGACACGTTGTCAGAAAAGTTCCTGAAATCTTCAACTCCAGGTACATACTGGCGGAGAGCAAAGTCACCAGCACATTTGATTAAGGGATAAGGGAGACTAGCATGTATGTCGCTGATGTATGTTGAAAAAAAAACAAGAAGGAAAGACATCTCTTCGGAGGATTCCAGAATTATTTACTATCCGAATAGGGTTGTTTATTTCCAGCCTTTTTTACTGAATTGTTGGTGAAATGGTCTGATGGCCATGCTAATAGGCCCTTGGGGCAGCCAAACCGTTCTAACTTGTGAAGAAGCAAGGACCGCGAAGCAGAATCGGATGGATCGAGGAAATCTATGAAAACACTTGGGGGACATTCTGCGGATACGTCCAGGATGTGTTGATATAACGAGCCAGGGAAACCACGACATTCCAAGTAGACTTAATTGATACATACGCTACCTGAAGTAAGTCTTGGGACACTATCAGAAGAAGTTAGGCATCTCACAACGGTGCGTTCTGCTAGTTTTAGACTGTATGATGTAAGAGCGATGGAACTTAAACGTTCGGTTGGACCAGAGGATTCACTAGGTTTGACGACTGGGAAAATAGTGGCCGGTCTCCAACAATCGAAAATGGGATGAGTGCATAAGAATGTATTACAAAGATTAGTCAATGCATTCGTGATTCAAGCCGCACTGCACTTTAGGAGAAGTGAAGACATACCATCAGGATTTATACTTGTGGTTATTTTAGTCGAGCGAGGTTGGAACACTTCTTCCTTATAAAGTGGTGTCGCACCAGCACATTCGGTCTGAGAATCATAAAACATCACAGTCATTACGCGAATGAACAAAAGCCCGGCTTGTACTTTCTACGTATTCAGTAAAACTTATTTATTTCGTTTTCTTTCCACAAAAAAGCCTAATTCCTTGCCAAAGGCATTTAGTGTTGCAGGTGTTTAGGAGCTGATTTGCACACAAAGATTCGATTCTTCTTATTTCCCTCGATATCAGTGATGAAAGAAATTTGATACTCAGGGAACCTCGTAATTCATGAAAGTGTTCCTTCTGTCTAATTAGGACTTTCAGTGTGGCTGAATCCACTCGGCCTTTGCAGGGAAAAATGCTTCTGTAGGACAATAAATATCAAAAATTAAACTGACTTTATCTATAAAAGGTTGAGATTATTATTTAAAGATTCAAAAGAAAATCAAGAACGTGCGTGGAAATGAGATGTTCGAACATGAAGAATGCTTCCTCAGAAAAATCAATTATTCGTGTTTTGATTTGATTAGACTCCGTGAATCACTGGAAAATTGTGTGAGAATAAATTGTGGCCTAGGACAGAATAACTCGCGATGAGCTGTACTAATTCCTTCCTGGGGTTAGCCTGCTTCTAATTAAGAAAACAAATAGATCAGTTAAGTCAAACACCGTTAAAAGAAGTGTCGATGCGTGATCAAAGTCACTTACGATGACTTGTTGCTTATCACCTAGCTACGGGACCAGAAAAGATAAAACGTATTATCACAAGTATCACAAATATTATTGTAAAAAGATGTTAATTACACTTTTATTATAATTGTGCTCTTATATCTAATGTATATGTATATATGTTTTAGACGTTAAAAGGCGTACACTGGATTATAACGTTTATTGTGACGTTTCGTTCAAAACTAGGGCTCGTTGTCAAATATGTATATATATATATATATCGGCAAGAAAACAAACAGTGTTTATATCGATAAAACTAGGAACGTCACTGAATAGTTGGGCACTCGTTACGAAAAAAATGATTATGACCAGGATAAATGTTGTATGCGATCATTCCATCTCCGATTTTCTAAGCGCTGTTTGGTCTGTCCTCTCGAAATGCATCAAACTATTCGATGGACACTAGCGCATCTGCAACTTATGGGCTCAACCGTGAATCTTGAATACAAATCACACAAATATACGCATGTATCCAAGAGCAAAGGACGATAGGTGGCTTTTATACGTTTATTAAAGCGAACGTAGATGAGCACTCAATAGAAATGGAACAAGCATTTTGGATGGTCGGATGCATTTAAGGGAAAACCGCTAACCACGAAAAATACGTCTCTTCTGTTCGGCAGAAAATTCGTGATGCACGGGTATGGCTAAATTGAATCGAGAAGAAACCTCCAGAGAGTACTTGGTTAGGAGCAATTCTGATCGTGTGCTGGGTAAAGAGTGCTCATATTGATGAGTTGACGACAGCACAAGTGCTCCAGTCAGGCGATTCCAGCAAGAAGAACCGGAGGTGGTATGCCAACATCTAAACTCCTTCTAGCCTGGCAAGTCCGGGGTTATTTATTTGTATTTCCTAAACGGAACTGACTGCCTAGTAATTCAGTTTCATCCTAAGTTTCCTCACCGTAACAGTGCCATCATAACGAATTTATGCATAGCCATGGTAGCTCTCTAAACGACTTCATATCTTTCTGACTCGATTTTGGCATTTATTTTCCATTTACTGGGACTAATCTGCATATTATTATTAATGATTTTAATTAAGCATAGGCTCAACTATTGAATGTATTTGATCTGACAGACCTCTGCGTTTCATTTACTTGAGGAAACATTATTTTGGGTTTGGTTATTACCAACGACCTTGAATATAATTCCCCGAAACTATGCGCACCTATTTTAACTAGTAAATACTGTCTGCTTTTAGTGAATTCAAAGATCTAGTCTCGATTTGCTTTCCGTTCTCTAACCATATAAATCAAATCCTAATTCCCCTCTGTTATGCCTCACAAGAACAGTTTGCACCTTTTCAAATGCCCCTTTCATAGGATTCTGCTTCGTTCTTTTTTAAAACCCTGCTAGATGTCACTGTCAACTTTCCACAGAAACTACCAGTGTGTTCTTTGTTATTTTCTGTTTTCGAGGAACCCTGTTTGTTTCAAACTGTCACATTTTCTCCCAGTTGCTGATGTCGCTAAGAAGAAGGGAGCATTTTTACAAATCCCGGAAGATTTGACGTACGTAATAAATTCTCACCACTACAAAGGCTGAAATTAAACTTCTGTTCGCCAGCGAAACCTCTAGTAGAAATAACTACACATCATTATGCGGAGCCGTTCAACTGTTGTGCGAGAACAGAGAGACCTGTGAAACGTTTTGCGCAGGCCGACACTATTCATCAGTCTTTAAACCTTGTTTCTTACTATACCGTAGTCACATTTGCACAGTTGGGTGGTATTCCGGTTGCACGTTTTCCAAGAATAAATATTTAAGTTACTCTGCACAGCTAAAATTACCGCATAGGTTGGTGCTGGCCGTCTATGTTCATTTCCGTCAAGCACGATAATGTGTCTGAGTGATGCATTCACTTCATTGTATTAAAATCGTCTTCACTTCCTGACTGCGAAAGACCCATCGTTTTTGTTCCCCTCCCAAAATCTACCGGTTTTCTGGCCTAAGCGGTATGGTTTTCCCCCAGTGCCTTACCCTCTTTCGTTTCAAAACTGACAGAGCGTCTAATGTGGACTTTGGAACCTAGCGTTTCCCTGTTTTCATATTTCTAAGTCATTAGACATGACTATGAAATCTGTGTATGGCACATTCTTAGGTTTTCTCTACATTTGATGCTGTTTCACAGTCTTTACTAATTTTAAAACCTGTAACCTTTGGTTTTTCCAGACCACTATTAGCGTTGCTTCTTGATTATCTTGACAAATGTACTCAGAGCACAAGGTTGGAAAGAGTCAAAACCGTTGATGAAAAACTCAGGTGTTTCATGATGTCGATCGTTCACCGCCTCACTCCCCACTCTCGACAGTGACTTATCAACTAACTCCCCTTGTCATTTGTCCAGTTGTGCTCAGGATATTACATTCTGTCAAGCTGTTTCGAGCAACGACGTCTTCCAACTTTTTCCCGACAATTTACTTTATATCTCCGGTTTCTCTGTAGATACCGGTTTAAATCTCAACATGTCTAAATGATTTGAATGTCTGTTCTCTCGCTGTCGGTCAGCCTGCCCACCCGGAACGTCAATTGTCGGCTGAGAAAGACCTATCAGTGTTGATTATGTGAAATATCTAGAGTTTATTGTTGACAAAAATCTGAAGCGCCCTTCGCAAACTTCCATCTCCAACGGTTGTTGGTTCAAATCAGAAGGATCCGAAACTATATGGTGAGACAAAGTACCATCTACCGCTTTTTATATCAATGTTTTTCGAATCCTTCCTTACTGTTTCGCTGCTTCTTTCTTAGGTTTGTGTCAGAAATAATTTATAATTTTAAACCCCGAATGTTGGCTATTGACTGTGTCCTTCAAACTGCAAATCAAATGGTTCGTTAAACTGTGTGGTCAGTGTCTAACCGCATGTGAAAAGTCAGCTTGTATTACTGTCAGATCCCATACAAAACCTGAACAGTGATTTCGGTAAGTGTCGTTCCCATCTTTCCCCACGATCGGCTTTTATTTCACTACTCTATAAAAATGATATATATGGGCATTCCACTCACTTATATCTAGCATTCATCTTCACAAACCTGGACAGCCTCTCAAACGACTTCCTGAGTAAATCATCCACTCGAAGAATTTCTTTTTTCTCGTTTCTAAGAGGTATTTTGCTTAAATGTTTTCTTATTTCTCATTGCTTTTTTTGACTGAAATGCGATGATTATACACACAGAATCTATACAAAGTCTGTACGAGTCCATAAACTTAATTGACTTATTTATTCAAATGTGCAGACCAACCGCGGATGTATTATCTTTGCGGAGTTCCACGTCCTTACGCCTGTTGACATCTGCGACATTGCAGTCGTTATCTACAACTGGTAAGGCACGAAACTTGACAACTGCCATGACACGAGGCGAGGTGCGATTGCTACGCTGTGACGTTTCTAGAGAGTCATTACCTAAAAATGGTTATCTTTTTTTCTCCACGGATTTTCTCACCCATCCGGAAATGGAAAAATTACTCCGTCCATTTGTTACCCATTTAACAGGAGATAAACTTCACAACTAGCAGATATTCATAGGATCACCTATGTTTTATCACTGGTAAGTTTTACTCCATACAACCACGAATTTGGTAAGCGTTTGTCCTGCATATTGGATAGTACATTTATTCAGACTTAAGAGAAATAGGCAAGAATGGTTTATTACGGTCCTGTAAACCATATTTCTTTCAATGTTTTGCAAATGAACAAAGAAAGGACACTTGGTTTATGGATTCTTCAAGTAGAGTCGAATGAATACTAGTTTGTGTTGCTTTACCACACCAGTACTATCGTCGTAAGCATCAGACGAATCATCTTGGTTAGCATTATCATTACGCTCATCGTCATCATCAATAGAAGTAGCACCAACAACGGAACTATCGTCATTCGCGTTGTTTTTAGGATGACCGTCTAGCCTCAGAACCTCAACTAAAAAACGAAACAACTTGTCAAAGCAAATCTCGTATGATTTAGCCTCAAAAACACTAACCGAGAGTGTTGATCTAAAATTGTGTTAATGAACGCCAAGGGGAGGAGGGAAACAGAATTAAAACGTGTTATTGTTGGGGCAAATATCTTGTGGTTGTGTACAGAATCATGGATTTTTTTCTCACTCATATTCCCACAACGAGCAGCAAATGATGACTATCCGTATTGACTTGTGGGCATTTCAACATGTGCAACCAACCGCAAAATGATACGCATCACATGATATCTTGCTTGCAGTTTTGTCCATTACTAGTTTTTTTTAGTTCACCTGTTACGTTTTCCCATACCATTTTTAAAGTACGGCCAAAGACCGTTACGAACGGTGGAAGATAAGTGAACCGAAGGACCGACTATTTCCCATTATTGTTCAAGTTACACAGGCAGAAAATTTTCAGTAATGCTGCTTGTGTTAGATCTAACCATTCCGGCGAAATTTGTCACACGAGAAAAAACTGCAGTTAATATCTTCCTTTCACTCATTTGAAGTCGGCTGTTTAGAAATTTACAAAAAATGAAGTAAACTGAACAAATGTTTCACATTAGATTCATGAATGACACATTTACGTAGACGATGAATGCTCAAAAATTTTCACTGACAATCAGTTTTCATTAGAACTGAAATTGCTAAGCTATTTTTGTTTATTGCTTGATGCAAGATGGCCACTTGGTCAATGTCATTGTATTTAAGTGTGGATGTTGACTGTTAGAATCATCTTGTATCCTCGTCTGAAAAACCCTCGATGGCCAAGTATTTTATTCAAAAACATTGTGCGTCATCATCTTCATCATCGTCGTCATCATAATCAGTTGCATCATTAACCCTATCAATGTCAACGTTATCAGAGTCATTAGACAACAGGTAAATGTGAACAAATTCTCATCCCGAGGCAACCCACGTCAATAGATCATCGTTAACTCAACGAATCCGCTCAGCCTTACAGACGCTATCCTGACTAAGTTTTCTATGGTTTGTGATTTTGAAGCATGACAATTCGAAGGTTTTCAAAAAAATTTGAGTAATTTCAACATTGTCTTCGTGGAAGTTAGCGGAAGAAAGTAAAACGGTATTTGGAAATAAAATCGGTTCGTTGAAAATGCATTTGTTGCCTTCAGGATGATGTACTGCACGTCAAACTTGCATCACGCGTGTTCATTCGGATAATATATTGGTGTTTGGATGTGAATGTCATGAATTATAACCTTACTACCACCACTGGTTTTTTTCCACGCGCAAAGATTTCATTGGTCATGACTTGCTTTTAGAAATGCTGCACATTTTAAAAGGCACAATAGATAGAAAAAAACAAAATAATATTACCAATCCTACTATTGACAACATATCTTGTTGTATCCGGTTTTTCAACTTACCCATACCTTTTGATTCGAAATGTTCCGGCAGTCGTGTGATATCAACATTTAAACAAGCGTTTCTCAAAACCAATTCGTATTGTGCGAAAATGTCCCCACATATTTGGGATGTCAGACGGCCACGTTCATCCGTACCAATTGCGTTTGGTGTTACCTCCCGTTCTGAACTGGTGAACATGGAAAGATAATGCTGATTCACAATTTTTGTATTCTCTCGTGGATCGCATATCAGTTCCGTGGGATGAGACACGTTCAAGTTGCGCATTTCCTGTACAAGGCGGGCTAAAGACACGAGGGGAATAGTAACAGCTTGCATATTGCTCGTTTACTTGAGGGAACTGCAAAACCTTCTTAGATATGCGGAATGTCCTGCTGTTTGTAAGGTACGCAAATTTGTTTATGTATAACAATTATGTTTAAGCAAAAAATGATGAAGTTAAATTAGACGGTCACCGGATTCATTGCTACCAGGAGTCAGTCATTCACAATTTCAGACTGGGAGAAATCTACGCATTCTTTGTCTCTTGGGCTTCACGGTGCAACTTAGGAGCAAAGGCGATGTCGTAATCTACGAAATTCACTGTTATAGATAATTCTGTCATCTCAAATTACAGTTCACAGTTATAGCAATACCCAGTTCTGTATGCGGTTGGTAGAAGCATCTACAATGAATTTGTAGTTTTTTATATAATGCATTCAGTTTGACATAATGTAAGATGTTTGCATTGACCTCTTCGAAATGCATTGATTTTATCCACCTTTACGCGGCTTGACTACCGGCAACCGGTAGTACGGTCTGGCTTACGGCGAAAAATGGCGGGTTCTGACCCCGTTACTTTGGTGACCGCCAGTGCTGCACAGCATTGGCGATCCAGGTATGCATGGTACAATGTCTAAAACCTTTCATACCGTTTGCTCGGTTGCATCCGTTTGCGTTCTGCTAACGCCTATCATTCGAAATGCTCAGAATCTAGTTTAACTCAACGTTTACCAGCGAAGGCGTCCGTTCTTAAACTTTGGCTATTCAACAAGACAAACCTACGGTATATCTCACCCGATGCAACAAAATTTTCACAAATTCCCGTTAATCGATTTCATTACGATTTCCGTTCCACTTGATAATATTTTTTATCCAATCCAGCTTGAAATGCCAATAATAGGTTGACAATTTTGGAACAAAATAAGTCGGAATTTCGTCTACAACGATGTTTGCAATCTGGACGTAAAGGGAAGGGCCGTCAAAGTACAACAGGGATCTGATCAGCGCATTCTGCATGATCACAGTCCCCGGATTGAGACAACATTTGATCAAACAAATGGAAATGTATGACTGAACTAGTTCATTTCAAGTCCAATTAATGAGCTGAAAGCTGTTGTGAACGAATTTCAAGGTTTCATGACTCTCAATCTCTTTTCACTTTCAATTGAAATGTAACTAATGAATTTGGTTTCTGTCCTGAAATGAGCCTAAATGAGCCTTTCCATAAAACATCATCCGTTCTAATTTTGACAAAGGTCACCTTTCTCAACTCACTCCACCAGCATTTTCTGCTCAGCTTCTAGTTTCCCGGCATTGGATCCACGATATCAACTAAATGCTGTCGTTGTCTTTGGTATGTTTAAATGGAAAGACGCAACAAACCGTCATTGGTCTCTTGAGATTCACAAAGCAAATCGAATTTATCCATTGCAACAATCATTGCTCGTTGCATATCTCGGTTTTTTCACTTGTCTTGATGCTTGATTTTGTTTTATTTTATTCATTCCAATGACAGTCATTCGCTGAACTCTGCTTTAAGGACAAGCAATATTTTCGTAAAGTATTTGCGCGGTCCCCGGGCTTGTAATTTTTCATTTGCCCATTGGGAAGTTAGCAGTACAAGATCAATACTGAGAAGATAATCAAATCATAGGAGCAAAATATCTTTTTGTTGCACTACTCCGGTGTGTTGGGTTTATTAAATCCGGCCAAATTGATCAAATCGGGACCTCGAACAATCATAGTCGACTTTTGCATTAACATTAGTATGTTAGCAATAAGTACTCTTCCGGCGTTGGAGAGCTGCAAATGAAAATATCTTATCTAGGAATAACGTGTTTTATCCTGATGAACGCTCTTTTATTCCGCCTTCGTACCCTGTTCATTGTGAAACGATTGTGCAGTCTGATGTAAGCGAATAGGATAATTAAGTGTTGCGAAGCCAATTACCACCTGCCGCATCGTTAAACAATTGCTTTAATGGAAGTAATTTTGTTTTGGTTGTACGTTTGCTACTTTTTTAGTGGTGTTACGTTTTCGACTACCTGACCTTTCAAATTTTTGTGGCAACTAGCCCCCGATTTTGGCATTTAAGCACATTTAGCACAACATGATTGCCATTGGTAATATTTGTCGTCCATTACTTATCAGCTAAGTTCTCCTAAGAATGGAGATTTTCAAGCAAATGCTCGTATGCGGACCACACTCAAACGTAACAAGGAGAACAGATGACAGTAAAAACATTGTCGAATACTTCGGTCTTGAGATCAGATAGCAGTGGTTTTCTTGTTAGAACGAGCATAGGTGGTACAACTTCGAGTGAGCGAAAGTAGGCCTAAAGTTCAACTAACCTGCACCCTCTACTGAAAATATTGATGTGAACTGCACATCCTGCACAATCATTGTACATGATCTACTACTAATATTAGAACATATATGATTTTATCGTTTTTGGCCGACTTCTGGCTCTGAAATGGCAGTAGTAAACCAGCTACGTAATTCTTGTTTTCCTAGCATCGAGGGCTTTCCACTTGTCACAAATGATGTTTGAGTAATTTATGGAATCAAGGAGATTCTGATTTAATTGCTTTGAATCATCGCTACCATAGAAAGAGGTTTCTATGAACATCGAACAGACGCACAAGCACGGCTACGTGGTTTGTCCACTGACAAGCAGAAATCTTAACCAATCCATTCGATGGATGTTGCCAAGTTTCACGGAATGACCAGAGATGGTTGGGCAGCACCAAATATTCAGACCTGACAAGAAAGAATTTCGCGAAGTCGGCCTCGAGAAACTTAGATGAATTTCGTCTGGATCGATTACTAAACAAGCACAGATAGTGTAAATCAGAGCTACGGAAGTTTGGGTTCCGCATGACTGAGAAGCAAGACCAAATATCGGTGGTCTTAAATAATATTACTTCCTAGAACGCATCAGCTTGACAACAACGCATTCTCTTTTACCATAGTGGTATGCCTTGCAGTCCATTCAGGCATGTAATCAAGCCAAATATAGTGCCAATTTAATCTGGCACCCTGGATAAACAGTAAAATTTGTGGACAATTATACCACTTGAACTCGGCCATTTAAGAGTAATGCTCTTGGTAGGCTCTGCTTAAAATGGTTTGACCTCTGTTTTCTTTCTGATCAGTATTTGTACACGTCATGACTTTTGACATCAGCCCATATTCTGCTAGTCGGATCACTTTAGGTTGTCATTTCTCGCCCAAATCTGCAATGCTTATGACCCCCGATATCAGAAGAAAATTCCATGCGGATAAATCTACTCTGCTCTACATTGATGATGATAATGATGACTTGGATGGTGATCATGATAACGATGATTTGGATACTGATGCTTTTCGTGATTTTGATAACAACCTTCATGATAATTATTCCTAGTAGGCCAGCGGTGGCCAAACGGATAAGGTTTTGGCGTTTGGAAGCGAAGGACGCGGATTCGACTCATCCCACTGACGGTCAGCTTCCCCAATTGGCAGCCGTTTGCTGAACGCGGCCTCCTTCCTGAGGAATGATGTGCACTGGTATTCATTAATAAAGTAAGTAAAAAATAAAATAAAAGGAACAAATTATCACGTAACCGGAATATGAACGATGTAGGTGGGCAAATTTGAATCAGAAATCCATTCTGAGGAATTATTAGAAGGTCAAATGCTCTGTAGGAATAATTAAACAATTTAATGAACGACAATAACCGAAGTGTTCCTTAAAATTACAAGGAAATCTCATTCGCATTTAGCCTATTTCTTGTTTGTTAGTTTGCAACGTTAAAGTCTTAAATACTCTCGTTTTGTATTTACTTGTGTATTGCCCATTCATTTCGACCAGTTTAGGTTACAAACAGCTTAAGTGTGATCCATGGTTTGTCTGAATAATTGTGTTGATTTTAGTTAAAACTAAATGCCACTAATTTCAAAATTTTATTCGCGTCACTGTCATTTAATTATCAACACTTGGGTATCATATTTCCCTTATTGCTGATGATCTTCAACCGCTTGGTATATTTTCGGGTCTGTTTATATCAAATTTTCCAAACAGCTTCGTAGTTCGTGCAAAAAATGTTTGTCCATCAATGTGAAACGTGCTATTTAGCCGAAGAAAATATATTCTTACTTTTATACACTGTGATCTTTGCACCAAGACACAAAGGTGCGGCGAGATCAAATTGATGTACTTTGCCCAGGTGCAAAAACAATTGTCGAAAATCGGACCCAGGTGGTTTCGCCTTGATCTGGTCATTATTATTCATCCTGTTTGATTTAATCAAATGTTCTTTACGATCGGTGTTTGATGCGCGACGTTTCGTTCCATCGGCAAACTGACACACGACATTCTGTAGCTCGTAGATATGTTGTCGTAACTGCAGCATAACAAATTAGGAAAATTAGAGTGAAAAAATTAAGATGAAAACATCCGATGAGACGGATATGAATTTGTCAGCTGTTTACAAGCATACTAAGATGGGCAAAATTGTTCTGTGGGCCTCTATGAGAGAAAAAGTAATTGTTTTCGTGATTATTTCGAAGAAGTTGTAAATCTAAAAACTTAGCATTCAGGACACCGGTTAGATCGACACATGGTTCACTCCAGTGTCATAAGGATCACTCAGAAAACATATCAAAACGTACCGATTATCGAAACGAGGTGGTTAATCGGTTTCAGGCGTTTATTTTTAATAATTTGGTGATATTAAATATATAATATGCCTGAAAGAGTACAAGCTGAGCATGGAATGATCACTAGCTAGTTATTATGTTTTATTGTTCGTGCTCCCATTGTCACCTGGAAAAATGATTATGCAACGAAAAATTCTGTTTAATTTTGAAACAGCAGATGTTACTAATTGAAAGTCTTAAGAATGGGAATACTACAACAAAGCGAAAAATTTTCCGATTTTGACTCCTCATGTTAACCAACTGCTCAAATAATCGATGCGTTTCAATGTGCGTGCATCTACGACGTGAAGATGGCATGCAACTATTTGAAATAATGCTTAACCCATTTGACTTGGGATCTGAACGCCTATTGCATTTGGATGGCAAGAATTTCCTTTGTATTAAATCACAAAAAGAATAAATAAATATTTGCATAACTTTTCAAGTAATTTGTACACGACAAAAAGGGGCTGGAACAATACACAACCAAACACGTATACGTATATTCGAGCAGAACATAAATAGACCAACTAGGAATGTCCGAAAATTGTGTTACGGGGTTTTAGTGAAAACCAGCAAGATTGGCATGAAATAATGCCGTCCTATTTACATTTCCGAATTTCGGTTTTATGACCTGATGAGTACGCATTTGTAAGTAATGAACTCCAAACTTGGATAAAACAATTTTTGTTAGTACCTTCATGTTAGCCATACTGAAACGAATTATGCAAACAACCATATTGCATATAAAATTGGTTTAATATCATCGGATCCTGAAACTCAAAACCTCTTTCATTGATTAGAAAATTCATGTATAGTTGCCCGGATAGCCATGGTTAACTCTCAATTTTTCTCTCTAAACCCGGGTGAAGAAAAAATCGTTGGACTTAATGAGACACTGGGAGAATCTGGTGATCGGTATTTTTCACGGTCCGCTTCTCATGTAGATTCGAAGCGGGGAAGTGACAGTTGTCCGACCATATTTTTATCTCGACTCCAGCGGTCATCCCTTACCTTGATGGCACTGGGTTATGAGTTGGACAAGGATCACAGGTTGTAGACTCTGTCCGAAATGATGTATTACAGCAAGTCATTAAAAGCCAAGAGACAAGAAGCTAAATCATTGAGGGATCAATTATCAGCTACTAGTAGAGCTCAACAAAGAAATCGTTCAATCAAGACCGGCCTACACCCGTCACCTATGAAAGCTGGATAAAAACAAATGTTATCGTTCCTTTGAACAAACATAAAAAGCGTGTACATTGAAAATGAATGTGTGATAATCTTGAGTTTGAGAATGTGCGTTTGACCGATTGAAACATTCCATTAGCCGCTGTTTATACTTCGAAGGGACTCTAAATAAAAATTTATAATAATTATATCGTTTTCACATAGAATTATCAACAAATGGTAGTCGGTAAACAGAACAAGTATGTTTACTGCTTAGGAGGGGTCAATAAATAGTTTACCACCGGTGATGGAAACAGTAGTAAACGAAACTTGTAGCCGATAATGCAATGTAACGAACTTCAAGCGATCACATTAAAAAGGTATATAGTGTACATCGTATGAATCAGATGCAATGCAACACTATAAATAACATTGTGATTTAAAAACAATTTCTCTTGCAATTAATTTGTTTGCAGCCGTGAAAAAGCAAGAAACAAACATTTATTCTATTTGCCTTACCAGTTGAATCGTTATCACGGGCTCCGAGTCAGCAACTGTCTCCTTACGTAGTAAAACCAAATGCAACAATTGAGCGCTTGCCAGATGTGCATTGTGTTGCATTCTATCGAGTAAAATATATCGTATTACAAAGTCAAGTTTAAAATGTGCTTAAAGAGTGTAGTTTTATATTTGTTTATCAGTAATGACTTAAAACCCATATGTACATATATATAATCAAAATTTAAATGTAATCTAAATGGGTAAAGAAAAATTTGTCCCGGATCATACATTTATTTGAAAAATGATTCACACCATATGGGCTGAATTCAATCGGTTCACAAGGCCTGATAAATACTTATAGGTCTTAAATATATACATACCTATATTATGATCATAGTGGAATTATCAGAGTTCGATCAACGTTAAACTGGCTCCAAAGGTGCCTTGTTTTTATAAAATGGTACTTCACTCTGAAGTCCAGTTTGAACACTTACATTTGTAGTTTACCCTTAACTTAAACGCATTTGGCGCTCAATAGACTCAATTTATTAGGCTAAGTGCAACGAGAACTCGTGCATCTTGATGAAGTACGCTGAATCCTGATATAATTGGTGAACTCAATGACTGAATTACTTGAAATTGCGTTAAAAACTTGCGACAAAATTTTTGTCCGAATGCGAGAACGTCTTCTGCCGTTGTCAGCTACTTGATTAAGCTGTCTCGCGCTGAAACCTGCTGATACCCAAATAAGCATTACGATTGACTATGCAATCATCAGGCGACATACGCGCACATTTTCCCATGTCATGATCTAATTGCAATTTCCCGTCTTCCCAGCAGCATGCGATCCCGAGAATGACATATCACTTGAGTTTGTCCACCCGATAACGGTCGCCAACAAATATTTCAGTTCCACTGTTAAAGGTGATATTTAGATGTCAGAAAGTTATTAGCACTTCAAAGAGATCCGAAAGGTTGATTAAATAATCACAGAGAATGCAACGTTATCCGACCGATATCGAACTAAATATACACATAGATTCAAGTTGGCCTAGCACCATCGGACAGCATGTTAATAAGGTTCTCGAAATGATTCTGTGATAAGCTTTCTCGGGTGTTTCATTCTGCTGTTGCCCTTTCCATCAGTCCAATAAATGTGACACTCCTTATAAATAAATATCCTACTTCATAACCTACTTTCTGTTGCTTCAACAATGATTAATTAGAAATGGACATTTTAAGACCAAAATAAGATTTTAGTAATGTGTTCATCTGTTTCCTCAGCCGCGTGGGATGAAACATTCAGTAATCAGCCGTTTGTAGATGTATTCTGAATGCACGAAACCCTTGGCCAAAAAACGAATAAAAGATGCATACCGTTTGTCTTTATTAACTGGTCTGTCACTTTGAAATGAATCCTTATAAAATAAGGCGGTTTACCACACAAAAACTAGCAATTTCGTTTTGTCAAAAGAAAACGATAACTGTGGTCACGATTTGCGATAATTATGTAAGTTGTTATGGACAGATTAATATAGGTGTTAAATTTAGTCCACGATTGGGACGTACGAAATTCCACAGATCTTCCGTACACGTATTAGGGGTGAAGTTTCAAATAAGTTCAGTAAGAAAACCACGGGAATACTGTGCACTGATTAGGAAACGTTTCGAATGTGAGAACGTGAAGGACTTTGGAGTTTAGTCGTGTCAATTAACATCCTTATTTGTTAATGGTGGACTCCGATCAGATGAGTCTAATTGGTTTCCTCCAAAATGACTTTAGGATAGGGTTTTCCTATCCTTACACAATATTCTGGACTAAACAATCAGTCTCATCTTCCAAACACCAGCTACACAGAGGAAGCATCAAGGCAGTCCACATCCGGAACGCTGCAGCACGTCACAAAAATACCGCGAACTATTCCAGTTTGGTGTGTTTGAAGTGTTGAGCTATGTGAACCAATGTCTTACGTTTATTGAGATACCGACATAATTTAACTGCTGCTTTAGTATTACCAAGTACACGGTTTCAAGCCACTTCTGCGAGTTTCACTGTACGGTCTAGCGTCTTTCTCGTAAACTGACAAACCAGATAATTCATTCTATCCCATATTTAGCTACGATTTTTCTGAGGGAAAAATGTTGAAATCATGCTTGAAAAAGGACGAGGAGAGTTATCTGACTCAAAAGAATTATGTCTCTTTAGAAAATACACCACAGTGATGAATTGCACTTTTAACTTAGGACTGATAGCTACCTGATGGTATAAGTGGAATGACCACTGCAGAAAAAAGCCAGTCAAAATGTCCATAAATTGTTGGAAGCATAACCGTGAAACTCCGGAAATCTTGGTCAGCCATTTTGCATCAGATTTGCGAGTGCCGGTACCCATTATTAAATTTTGGTAATGATCTTGAGGGTAACTCTTCCCATTTTTCTAACTTTCTTCGTCTACCAATGGTGTAGGTCATTTCTGAAGTTTCAGGTGACCTGAGGTCGCAAGAATTAACGCATTCACCTGTCTATTGCAGCAATATTGACGCATCTACGGGAACACAGCAAACCAAATGAGGCTGACTCTGGGGCCTACGTAAACTATAGTCCACCCGCTGGCGTACGCCGCTATGTCCAATGGGTTGTCAACAGGCTGTCAATGTACTCTGTAATACTGGTCATTTTATCTTGTTTGTACTTGTGTTGGAAAAGCGGCCCAAAACTGAACTAAGTGACCAGCAGGTAGAAGCAGCTATGCAGGATGTGAGTGGTTGGACTACTGAACAGGCGGAATCAAGGCAAACTCGAACCAATCCGCGATATCAGCTCATTGGTTTGGGTCAAACTGTCAGCATTTATTGATTAATTTACGTTTTCAATGACTAATGGAGAGGCGATCAATCTCGATCCAAAGCTCGGAACGTGATTAAGGGAGTGAAATACATCTGGGGTTTTCTTACCAAAACCGTCTATAGTGAAATGATTCTGAACGGGACGTTTGTTGTTACCGGTTGGAAACGATATTTCATCAGATGTGTCTCTGATGTGCTGTTCTATCTACTCTGAATGAGGCAGCCTATATGTTGAATTCCTCAGCGGCGATCATAAACACAAATCAAAGTTATGGAGGTCGGTTTCCACAGAACTCTTCTTCTTGATTTTCTTTGAATTTTTGGTTGGCAAAGGAGATGAATGACCATTGATGGAAAGTCAGGCGGTTAAACAATGTGGTATTAAGGATGCCAACCATTCCTTATTTCTGACCCATCAACGAGGATTTTCTGAGTAGAAGCTCGCCGGCTTGGATCAGCTGCTCTTCCGCTGACTTAAGTGCCCACGCTGCTGACTCTAATTAGCCGTCAACCTGGAAGACCAGAAGACCGTTTCGTCAGGCCTCCACCCACTGACCGGCCAGACGTGACTTGGTCGGCATGAGGTCAACCATCCTGTATAACTCGTCAGATCCTAGCCACAAAAGGAGTCTCACCAAGCCATTATGTCATTTCATTGTAATAATTCGCATAAGCATGATTGTTTCACCGTTTTTTCTTGTCTGAGGTCACTTGCACCAACGAACAATTCATTATTTTACGCATCAGTCTTCATCTGGAATATAGGGGCATTGTTAGGGCAAATCTTGGGATGCACTTACGCTGCATCACCTGTGACGTAAGCTGCGATACAAGCCGCCCTGGAATAAGAACACCAAGCCTCGTGCCAGCAGTCCCGATTCAGCAGAAACATGCATCGAAGGATGTGGCCTGAAGGAGAAGAATAAACGGCATAGCGGGGCCTGTGACTGAGATTGTGCCATTTAATTTAACAAAATGAGATGACGGCAAAATGTGTATCCTAAAAGTCACGTGTTAAATGACAATAGTCCATAAATAATAAAATCCGCATAAAAATGCATTACTCATTTCTGAGTATCGGCAAACATTTTCGGCACCGTGCGGTTCTAGGACTGATCATGTCTGACTGCGACTCACGGGAAAGGATAAGCACCATTAGTTGACTGACGGTAACGAAGCTCGAACAGGAGAAGAAAATACCTGTGGACACAAACAGGCGCTTGAAATTACAACGAAAAAGAAGAATGACGGAAACTGAACACCATCCCTGGAGGAACTGATGCAGCTGACTCCTGCGGTCTCTTAAATGGCAGGTTCACTATGTGCAGGTAAGGAAACTTTAGATTTAGAATGAGGTACTTCCGTTGCTTCAGAAAGGAAAGGCTAGGAATCCTTGTACGGAATGAATGCAACAATCAGAAATGGCAGCAAGCAAAGATTTTGGCAAAAAGAGCCGTTAGCGTTGGATAAAATCCTCGTCGATCCATTTGAGGGACGGAAATAATGTTGAACAAAGAAAAATCTAAGCCAGTAGTCTTTGCCTTCGTTCTGTGAGTTTGCCATGACTGAGGAACAAGTAAAGATCAACGACTCACGGTTGCTTTTCCGGACAAAGCCAACATCCTCGCGCAGCCCCAACTAGTGAAATAAAATGGTTGTTGCTAATTTACTGTGTTAATGGAATGCAATATGCTCGTCTGGCTCACGGATGATCAGAGCAATACTATTGAATTCATTCGTCGTCAAGTGATATGCCTATGTGGGTTTTAAAAGCGTGTTGGAAACCAGTAACTTAGTTCCGATATCCTTCCAGATGACTGAGAATACGATCTCTAGGTGAAGCACATGACGTGGTTATCAGCTTGTTTTCAGGCGATAATATTTGGAAAACTCAGGTTCATGTTTCCATATGAAGATGAAGTGCATAAATAACAGAAAGGCCCGTCGCAAAACTTCATAAATGTGCCTGAGACGGGGGGATTCTTTTTATTCCCAAAAGTTTGGAAATGAATACAATCTGCTAAGCAATTATACACATGGATGCACTGCTAGGGAACGACAAGAATGACATGGTCAAACGAACTGATGCAGTCCGGAAGAAAATGCATTACCATAAGAATCCTAGCATCAAGAAAGGACTCAATCGACTGAACAATTTGGCTTGCAGCATCAATCGTAGGCACTAAGGGTTTACAAGCGAAACGCTTCTGATCTGTGATTGAATACCAATCATCATAAAACTAAGTATTGATTTCGTGCATCACTTTAACTTCGGATAAAATGCAAACAGTATGTCAACAATCATTAGATCCATTTTTGGATGGAGATTTAATCATCACCAGATTCCGAGGAGGAAGAAGTGATAAGGCGGGCGGAAAATGGACGTGAATATTGAGGAGCACTAGTTTCGAGTAGTAACTACAAAAAACGGTTCGAGGAGGAAGTCCATCACGACTCTCAAGTTGCAAAACAAATACACGAATGCAACTGCTCAAAATATATTCAGCTGATAACCCCAATATAACGTTGGAAATACTTCATCGAATCCCAAGTTGATATGTTCGGTCCTCCAAAGGAATGTATGAGAATTCGAATTCACTAGACCGGGTCGATTCTACCCGAATTTACTATTGGCAACTTTATACGAGAGCTTGTAAATAATTTGGGTTTTGAAATTTTGACTTATTAAAACGCACACTGCCTGTGATAACGAATGTTATGAAAAGTGCCCAATATAAACAACAACTCTGGAATCAATGTTCAACTGTATGACTTTACGCCACCACCTTAAATCCGAGTTTCCAAGTGGCATATTGTATTGATTAAATTTACTGAGCATCCACTCAGTTTTCTTAAACATGCTTTCACATTTTGCCGAGGAATGATTGAAACTCCCGTACTCTAAGCTTATTAGAAATTTACATCTAAGTCCTAGTTAGCATAAATATTAAGAATGAAATTAGGGATGAGCTTGGAACAAAAACGGTAAATCGCCAACCAAGACATATAAGGAAATGGTTCGCATAAACTGCAATGTGTCAAACCGGTCAACATATTTTTGTCTTAGTACGTTGTTCCAAATTGCAAACAGTTTCGGACGAACAATTTCGTGGTGAAAACCACGTAACGAAAAAGCCAAATCCTCTGAGGCAAGTACAGTAAAATCAAGATGTGCCTTCTTATTTGTTTCCGACTAAACACTTTTGGCATTGCGTGCACCTTCCGTTCAGGGATGATATATATTTTGTACTATTGGCTTCATTTATCTCAAAACATTGATGGTCGTCAACTGACTTTGTTGAATTTAGAAAGCGACAATATCAGTTACTGCGTTAAAATATTCAGAAACATTTTTCAGCCAGTAGTTATCTAGCAATCTTAACCGGGAAAAGGGAATCTGTACTGCTACCGAAATACAACCGGGAAGAACAATGTCAGGACAACGAACAAGTCTTAACGCCGAGCAAGGCAACGGTGATGCATGTAGCCGACATTGAACCAGTGGAAAAAAAATATCCACTCTTGCTACTGTCCAATGCGCACAACAAAACGTACCTCTTAACAGTTCAGCTTCGCTGACCAAATAAGGATTGTCCAGTTTTACAAAACGTGCTAGTGATTTGGTGGTGTTTACAGCGATCAGAGCTTGGTGAAGCAGCGGTTGTACGTCACACGCGATCTCTGTATTCCATCTGTGAAAAATGTTAGAAGCTAGCTTGGTTCATGAAAAATAAAAAACCGAGTGTCACTTTGCACGAGATAAGTACATTAATTTCTATTTTCCACAAAACAGATTATGTAAAGTCGGGTGGAATAAGAGTGTGAAAGAAAAAACGTGTAAGTTTCTGGAAAAAAGATCCGAAATTTTTCGGAATGCCAGTGAAACTGACAAAATTATAGATGGCTGGTAATAACGCTGCTTTAAGCACAACTTCACCAAGGCGATGCTCGAGAAGTTGTTGACGATGATGATGATGAGGAGGAGAATAGCGATGATGGTGCACATCCATTGCTGATCTTGGTGTATATGTGGTATGAGGTTCTGGTGTCCTTTGTCATTCGATTTCATTCCGATGGTGATAAATTATTTCTACGCATTCTAATCACAATTCAGAACTCCGGAATAGGGTTTGATCAATGATAGACACATTTTGGTATCGGACAGTAAAATTTTGAACTGCAAGCAATCTGTGGGAATACGTAATGATCACGTGTTCTGTAATCTCTTGGAGTATTAAAAAAGTGAAACCTCGGTTTACACGAATTACCCGATTTCGTTCAAATCCGTTAAGTCCAAATCGGGCTCTGTCAGCTCGGTTCGATAAACTAAGAGAACCAAGGTGAATGCAATGCGAAGTTGTAGTTGTATCAAGCCATTCCATAATTTGCAATTATCTGGTTGCCAAGTTCCACCTTTTTGTGAACGATCTTGTCTTGCGCTCCAAGCACAATTTTGATATACAAAGGGAAGCTACAAACAAAGCGAAATTTACTTTTCAGTTATGCGAAAACAGTCAAAAGGAGTTAATGTAAAAATTCCGAGAAACCGCAATAGACATTGCAGAGATAACAGCCTTTTTCTCGTAATCTTACAGATTATTGAAACTGAGTGAAATTTGTACGTAGATGTCATTTATTATTGTGGAAATATACGGTAATTCGGAGATAGTGGCAAGAAGTCGCCATTGTGGTCCACCAACCTCGTCCGCCAATGTTTCAGGATTTAGGTGATTTAGCTGAAGTGGATGACTAAGATATACGTATAAATATCCATAAATCAGTGTAAAGGAACATTCATATAATCACTCTCTCACACCAGCACTGGTTACTTCAGTCCAATATGAATTAATGTCAGTCTATAGAGCAAAACTGAGTTCACTTTAGTCTAAAGCATCTGTTTAATTTCATACTAACAGATAGTGCCAATCAGCAGCACGAATGGGCATACTCGCCATCCAGATTTACTTTCTTTAACTAGATATTTTGGTTGCCAAGCAAGGAGAACCTGGGTCCTGAATACTGCGCATCATCTCTTATTTCCTGCCTGATATGAATTGAAATCAGGCTCTGAGTGTTAAAATTGTGAAAAGTTCACTCCCGTAGAAAGCATGTTCTTACGCAATATAGGGAGTGGGAAGATAACCACTGACCTCTACTTGAAGTGTTTGAACACCGACCGGCATGGCCTGGTAGCTCAACTGGTATAGCATAGGTGCGATACAAATTACATGAATAGAATTCACTCATTAATCTCGCCGAGGTCAAAGACTATCCTAATTCCGAATTCCGACCAACTGTAAATTTGCCAAAATCCGCCAAATAGAATTGCCAAATTCTTCATCCGTATAAAATTGCCTGCAGCCTGCCTCGTGTTAACGTACTTTGTCTTAAAAACACAAACAACTCTCAGATGGACTTATGAAGGTTAAAAACAAACTTTAGACGAACATATTTGAAAACACGTCTCAATAAGGCTCATTCACCAATGGGTTCAATATTATCGGATAAAAATGATCCAAACAGCACTGTACCCTATTCTGTGACGAAATGGATCACAACGGAAAAACTATTTCAACCCATATGCATACCGGGTTTGTAATAGCCGGAATGAAAGGATTCAAGTGATCACAATCACGCCTCTGCTATAACTTTGTTTGATTTGATGAGACCTGATTTTTTGACCACCTGACTTCATATTACCTAGAACAAAGTTTTTTCATATTGATAATAACTACGATTTGTTATCTACCAACTGCACAAATGTAAGCAAAATGGGAAAATACTATTCTCTGTTGGTAACCATCATTCTTATTTCCAATTTCCAGTTTGTGTTCGTTTTGATTTGGACAGACATTTCCGGAGTGATTATTGTTTCCGAATTTTGGCTAAGTAAAACAACAAACAAACTGTACAAACCTCGAGCGAATACACAATTTTTTGCAATTGAAATGCGGTACTGCATAAAACGTCTCCTTGTTGCTTTGATTGTTTTGTGTATGGATTACTATTGGCCCAGAAAGGCACTGATTGAACCTAATAATGCGAAGCTAAATTGTTTGCAAAAAAGCAACAAATTGTGATTTCACTTACGGTTTGCAAAATTTTTGTCCGCAATCGTAAAAGTACTTCTAACTTCAATCTCAATTTTCCCACCAACTCGCCGCGCTCAATGGATTGCTGTACACACCTGATCACCGTGATATCATGCAACCGCAAAGTGATAAACACCTCGTAGTCCATGACTGTCCCCATACCAGTTCCGTGTTGTTGTAGCTGCTGTCGAATTCGATCAGCTTCCTGAGGTCAGAGTAATTATGATATTGTTCAATTTTTGACAAGTCAAATATAATTGAAAAGGATATTTTATGAGGTAAAATATTGGTTTACTCTTCTATCCGATCCACAGAAGGATACAAGTCTTGATAGCCCAAACACAAGAACACAAAGTAGATTATTTTTAGAGTAACTACTAGAAACTCATTAAGTGGCTAGACTAATGAATTTTGAATGACAACCAAACTCTGAGCCATTTCGCAAATTTTGGCCATGAATCGTGCAAAGAAGAAATAATATGAAGCCAATATCTTTGAATAGGTGGCCCCGTAGAGTTTCCGCAAAAAGATCAACATTTGTAAAAGTTAGTTACTAAGAGCAAACTTCACCAATGGGGAAAATTATTTGTGATTTAGGTCCCACATTGTCAGAGCAACACATAACACGCATTGAAATGATCACTCAGTTCAACGACGGATTACAGCAATCCCAGATTTAAGTCTTTGTCTGCCGCATTTTTAAAATGCCTAGGAATTTGCAGCATGCTTCCTCAATGTCGAATTCAGTAGAGTGTGTTATGACAGCCACCAGTAAATATATCTATTGAAACCGATCACAAATGATATCCTTAATTATACTCAACAAGCATATTTGCCAGGTACAGGAACCCAGAGTGATTTCATGCTAAAAATAGTCACCAGCTGACTATTTCGATCAGCGGAATATCGGACAACAAATCCACTTTCAGAGACCAGCATACAAAGCTAAATGCGATGCTTCAATGAAAAGTGTTATCCTGGATCTGCACTATCTATTACGGTTCAGGTATTTCAGTTTGTAGAACCATTTAATTCGCATCAACGTGGTTCGGTTTCGATCGAAACATAATAGAACCAGATAATCACAAAGGAAAAAAGGTAATCAGAATTAATGAATGATCAACTGCAAAATAATGAATTGAACAACCAGCCGAAAGCAACTGACCAGAATAATGAATCATATCACACACTGCCTTCAACCCACTTTCCGAAAAATCTCTTGCACCAAAACCCGGTAATAGAAGTGCACTTACACGAGCGAGTCTACCGGTTACAGTTGTCATACTTTCCCCTACCATCTGCTGACTACCCCGAACCATCTGCTAACGATTACGTGTCTCGCATCAGGGCATACAACGAGTCAGGCCGTCGTTCTGTGAAAATAGGCAAAACATATCACAACCATCTTAACCTACGCTGATTCGATACCCAGTATAACATGTGGTTTCTATATTCTAGTATCTGAAACCTGGCTTCTGAGTTGCTTACAAAATTCACCCAATAAATTCGACCAGTACTATGAAGATAGTGGTTTTCTCACACAACTAGAACTGGCATATCGTCTGCTTTCGGTGGCCAGTTTTCGTAGCTGCATTGCAGCTCTACACTTACTGGTGCTACACACACCCAACCCTTTACTGATAACCGGATGTCACGTCGAAACCAGAGGTGCTTCGAGTTGGTGAATGCCAATGAAGACTTCTGCTTGCGCGAAGACAATTCCTCCGAAATAGGTCTAGCAGGTGATGCGCAGCTACTAAGGTAACTAAATTTATCTGCTTCACCGATTTGTTTCGAGCTAATCCAGCCCAGTCTTGCGACAGCATTTCATCGATCAAAGTACAAAAGGACTAACGAACCCACCTACACACTCGTTTAAACAATAGAAAAATGTCTGCCATTTTCCTGTGCCCTCAATGAGTAGCGCAATTTCATCTAACGGTGATTGGATTTTTACTACTGCTTTAAAGGGTATTTGATAGACATTAAATTGTAAACTGTCTGGGAACATTTTATTTGTTCCCAATGACATATACATACGTATGCTGATTCACACCAAGATTGGCTGCTGCGGATGTAGCAAGCCTCAGTGGTTGTTCGGTATCGTGGACGAAGTCACTTATAAAATCTAATAGGGTCAATGAGAACAAGCCGTATCATTGGACTATGAGAATTCAGCTGTTTCGGTCAGGCTTCCAAACGTGTTGTGACGTTCATTTGAATAACCAGTACCTACGGCAACAGAAATGGAGATTCCTAATGCACCGAGCAGCTCAGTACCCATGTGAATGTCATATTACTACCCACGTATGAATTAGTCAGAACAAAATCAAAAAGTCAATGTTTTTGACCGGAACCTGGTTGCGATCAAGGCCAAAGTAAAGACATCGATTCAGATTAAACAGCCTACATCAGTAACACAATGCTGCAGTTAGGATTCACCCACCTGATAGCAATAAATACACCTGCAGAATAGATTGATGCGTGTATGCTTGCGGAGACGTGAAACGAAGTCAACACTCCTAATACACAGTGATCACTAGCTCTACAGGTAGTTTCTACTTTGAATACTCAATGATTTATTGATAGTTATTTGTTATTTGAGCTACTCCAACCTTAGGAAAAAGGATATAATGCCTCTGAAATGGATACTAAAAATAAATAGTACCTGCAGCGAACGAAATCACCTGAGAAGCACACGGCCAATTTCGCGGTTATTGCCACCAGTCAGATTCTTGCACCCAATATTCCGCTGTTCAACCATCTTCCGCTTGTACATCTGGATTGGGCATCTTTTCGTAAAATTTAATTGGCATTTTCAAAAATGTGCAAACTCATATGTTTGACGAGAATTTTCATCCATTCACCAGAATACTGTTTTCATTTTGCACACACCTATGTATTTGCATGCAATTTCGGCTCCCTTTCTATTCGGCTGATTTACTACTGTTTTTCTAAAATTACATATGAGTGGTTCCCCGCCGAATCCTTGGTGAACGGGGAAGGTAATAGCATTGGAAGATCGGACAAAAGAAATTCCTTAAGATTTCAGCGTTTGGCCCAATATACGTATCACCAAATGACCTTAAGTTCCATGCACACGTGTGTCCTACTTTGTACTGACCTATAGAATATTTATCGACTCCGTCAAGCTTGTTGGCAGTAAGCTACTAGAGTACCACCCAATGGCTGCGACTTCTGAAGTCCTGCCAGTTGGAAAGTATGCCTAACAGTCCAAGCACTACTTGTGAGCAACTGCTCATTGAAACAAAAAACGATGAAAGTTATAGATAGGCAGATAAATGCTGACAAATCTGTTGCTGGTAGGCGGTGGCCGAGGAAAAAATGTAAACAGATTTTAGGTACGCATCTTGCGTTGGTCTAGCTAATGTGGTCATAACGCTTGGATGTGAGGGTCGCGGGTTCAAATCCTCCTACCGCCGGTAAACTTCCCTACTGGGCATCCCTCTGTTGGCTGCCACCATCTTCCTGAAAAATGGTGTGCATTGTTATTTCATTGATAAATGAAGTGAGAGAATAAAAGAGTATCACATGCCTGGGTGGCCAGAGGAAAATTCTTTTATAGTTGAAAAATGAATCGGTTATACAGCAGCTTACTTCCAGATAGCCAACTTCATCCTCAATGGAACTGTTCATTTTGGCACTCATCTTGCTTGCCAAGACATTCATCATTATTTGGTAATCCAGATCGCCACAAGTATGTGCCTCATTTAATCCGGTCCGTATGTTCTCTTCGAGGCTAGGTTCCTCAGGAACTGCCGTTTCGAATAAATCTGAAGATGTTCAGATGGGCCATGATAAACGAATCCAAATCGTGATAGAATTTCACAGAGATAAAAGTAGTGGATTGTTATACATCGTGCTACAACAGCCTCGTCGTGGGTTTTCGATCCGTAGGCTAGAAATTATTTGGAATCTCTTCTCAGATCCGCGTGCAAATAGTTCTTCTTGCAACACATAGAATTATACAAATTCACGTCACTCATAAATCTAGCTTGGAAAGTGTTTTTTTCACTTCTGTCATTCATCTTTTCATCCAATTTTATAAAACTCTTCGGAATATCACGTGATTTTCCCAGTGCCGTTTCATCTCGATGGTTTGACAAATCACTTATTCCGACAAATCTATTGGTTAGTGACGATGCATGGTGAAATTCTGGGTGGTTCGTTTACCAATTCCGCGGATGTCGATCAGTGTAAATTACACGGAAGTCTAATAAGAAAGTACCGCAAGTCAGGTGGAGTCAGAAATTGCATTTGTGCTCCCTAGTGAAGATGAATTTTCGGCTCGAACATACAAAAAGCAAATGACGAACAGTTAGGAGGAATGCCGGCACATTTCAGAGAGTAAGTAAACAATTAACACCAAAAGGGAAATTAGCAGTGAGTTGTAGATATTTTTGCGTAATTTTTATCAAACGGACGCGTAAATTTTTTATCGTTGCACCTCTAAAACCCCCAAATAGCTTTATTTATGACGAAATTACCTATCTCGATTTTGGCCATAGCCGATTGCTAACTTCATTTGATTGTGACCTGTAAAATATCAAGTTAATTTCACCTTTTAGAGTTCACAATGAGCACGATTTTTAACATGGTTACGTCTTCGTATGATATATAATTTCTGACCACCTACGCTTTGATTGCGAACTTGGCAGATTCAGTCCAGCCAGACTGAATTTCGGTTGTGCTCTGACAAGCAAAATAGCCCAAGTTCGAGTATCACGCTGCCGCGGTTGAGAATGAAAAACGTTGCGGCTTTTTTGACTTCACTTTTCCATTGACTGTGAAAGTGACGGAACGGGTTGTTTCCTATGATATGTGCTGACACACTAACACGCATTTACACACAACCCTGCTCTAGTGGGGAATTCTTCACTCACTCGTCGACCCGTCAGTCGGTCTTCACGGGAGAGCTAGCACATTTCGTCGGAGCTATTTTATCTCTTTTTTGCTTTTGCTACAGCAGGAAATAGCGCAAAGATGATAACTATCATAGGTGAGTTGGGCATTCACATGATGTCAGATGTCCACTAAATAGGATATGAGCATCTCCGTTACATCCCCAAATGGCTAACATGGACTTTTCTGTGACAGTGACCTGTTCACTCCGCATACCATGTTGCTCTGTGCACTTATTATAAACAATAAAAATATTCTATATGCCACCTAGAATAGCAAATATCGCATTTATTGAGTTAATACATATTAATTATACCGGGTGGTAAACACAGGTGGTGCCAACCAAAAAATACTTTTTTTTAAAATTATAGCAAAAAAAAATAAGCAAGAAGAAAATAAGTTTACTGTGTTTTTCCTGTCTTTTTATTTTCTACCGGGCACTACTTACACGGAAAGACGGTAAAACAGTTGTGTCACTAACGTCTATTCTAAGACATTTGTTTTGGCTCTTCCTACTCAAGGAACTTGTCATCTCATGAATCTCAACGTGAAACGAGGAAAACCCCAATTATGGTAGAAAACGAAAGCCGATTACTTCATACCACCCTACCGTATCATAGACTGACCTTCGTGTTAATTCCTCCAGGGTTTCCAAAGATGTGCAAGGTAATCGTTGGTAGGTATGCGCAACATGGGTCCAATCCGTCAGAGACGATGCAGAGCGATTACCTCGGTCAAAGAAGGACTGCCTTCACCCAACACACAACATCACACCTCATACCTGTTCACGCGGTTTCCCTACAGACTCAATCAATGTGGCGGAGATATCAGTAGCAGAATGCAGAAAATCGCTGGGCATCCTCAGTGTGGACAAGCCAGATCTCGAAAACCTAAAATCACTACAATCGGTTCGCGATGGCTGTTGTCGGAACTGAAATGATCTGAAGACAATCAAGCACTTCAGAGTTAGACTTTAGCTAACCGGGAACGGCGGCCAAAAGTTGATCACAGTACGTCTTATCTAATCGTATATGGTCCTCATCAGCAGACATGTCAGTCGTCGTGGTCCGCCTTGGATGACCCAGGCATCTCAAAATTTTACTTTCTACTCTGACTAAAGCAGTTTTACCTTGTCAACAGAGGCTAGATTCCTTCTGTTCTTTTCGATGCATATGTCAAATCTCGCTTTATTTTCTCGTTTGCTGATTTTTTTTCATAAAAAGCCACAGCTCATTCATCAGAGTGGCAAAAATTATACTTTTGTTACTTCTACTTCTACTGCATTTGAAGATATCACATATCAATTATTTCTGTTCCTCAACTAATTCCATTTTATAACTAACTGCAATAGCAGTCGCTTCAACAGGTAAGCATGAGACGCAGCTCTTGCCCTATTCCTGTGATCGTCTTCATATCCGTGCATAAAATCTGCATTACAGAGTTTTCTAAATGGTTCCCCACATATCATTTGTTATTACTGCCCTATAGTGTGGTGAAATTTGTGCTGTTTTATAAAATACACGAATTAATTAAGTTCTAATGACTTTTGCATTCAATTTTCAGCTACTGAGGCACATCTTGTTCGCCAGGATCGATTTTATGACATTTTTCAGATACGTGGCCACTGAGGGTGTAAGAAAAGCAATGGCTGCCGTTGTTTGGACACCGAAATATTGGTAATATTTATAAAGAATAGTGACTGAACTATCACAGCAAAGCTGAAATTGGGTTTACAACAGTGGGTAGTAACACTCATTCAGTGTATCACACACTGAATGCTGAAAAATTAAGCTGGTTGCACAGACGAGACGGACGCACATTGGCCGACTTCCTCGGTATAAACTATTATCCAGGGCAGGTTGGAAGGCAGGTCAAGTTGAACGACCCATGAGATGTGAAAAGAATATGGAACCCCTACCTGTGGACTGTTCTTACTCTACAGGTCGAGTTAGACTGTTGGGCTGAGAGCCACCGGACCATTCTCAACCAAACAAAAGATTGAAAACTGCGTCAAATGGGTAACAACACCATTTAGTGGCTTTCCTGAAGTTATCGTAACTTAAGCTCTTTCGAACTTTAGTTTCATTATAATTCATTGCTACACGGTGGTAGGCGAAACCAGGACAAGTTCACGCAAGGTTAACGGCCGTGTAATGTAAATTGAACCGAATTTAATCGTACGTGATAATGGACAGAATTCTGATCAACTTCAAGAGTGCAACATATTTTTTCCTTCAAGTTACGATAAATCTTATCTTAACTCCACACCGTTGGGATTTTACAAATGTCATTTTCTCATGTATTCTACACTACTGAATTTATGTATGCCCGTCATTTTTCATGACTGCTGTCGGGAGATCGCGAGAGTATTTTTATATCACTTTACTGAACATTTCTTTGTAACAATTTATCCTCATGTCAGTCTGGCCGAATCATAACTTCCCACCGCAAGACCTCTTGTCAGAAGCTCCAAACCAGAAAATACTCATCTATCCGAATCGAAATTTTCACAGCCATTTGGTGAAATGCGTCTCTTTTTCTGATCTCAGGCTCAAGCGAAACCCAGATTTCGAACGCATCTGAGTTTACGGCCGTCTTACCGACGCGTAAGTCGCAAGATTTTACATCAGTCAAACGCCTTGATATTAATCAGGTTGAAAATGCTGATTATACACCCAAAAGAAGCAAATAAGATACTTTAATGAAATGATTATTGATCGGTAAGAAATGGTCGACAGTGTTGCGGGATGCTAACATATCCGACTATTCCATTCAAGCAAATAAACAATTGACCCGCATTTCATAGTTTAAACTTGTGTTTCACAATATTGACCGGAAGATTCTAGCCTTCTGCGAATCAATACTTACATACTTCAGTCCCCGGAAAACAGAAGCTGTTAAAAGAAATGACACCAATTGTTCGCTGTACGAAATTTAACTTTTATTCTCTGCCACAAATGTTGATAATTTACAGCACGTTTCACTATCGCCGTTAACAGACGCAATATTGAATTTTAGCCTCCTCGAACTTCAATTTACTTCCTCTGCTGCTCAGTTGGGGTGATGTATGCAAAATGTTTTGTTTGAATTGACTAGCGTTGAAAAGGCATATCCAGTTCGCCATATGCTTGATGTCCGTGCAACCGAAACAAAAGGAAAGGTACAGTTCCACTGTGAGTAAAAAGCAGCCATCGATTCTCCCCGTGGGTTTAACGACGGATCATTACATATGTGCCCTATTCACTTATTCGCTCACACGACAAAAACCAATGTTACAGGTGAACGCGTTCTTGCATCAGTTCAGACAAGTACACAGCTTTCTGGTTCCATTTTTACATCAATTAAATTTGTATTTTATTGTATTGTATTACATTGTGTAAACGTTTGCATGTATAGGTGTCCCATTTTAGTCAAAAAAGGATGCACCAAAGTGATCTGGTTTTGATCGAAGCCTAATAGAGCCAAATAATCAAAACGCAAAAATCGTTAACCAGAAATCCTGAAAGATCAACTGCAAATTAATGAATTGAACAACCAACCCGAGGAAAAGAGATTTCCAATGCTTGAAAGCAACCGACCAGAATAATGAATCATATCACACACTGCCTTCAACCCACTTTCCTGAAAATCTCTTGCATCAAAACCCTGTAATAGAAGTGCACTTACACGAGCGAGTCTACCGGTTACAGTTGTCATACTTTCCCCTACCATCTGCTGACCACCCCGAACCATCTGCTAACGATTACGTGTCTCGCATCAGGGCATACAACGAGTTAGGCCGTCGTTCTTTGAAAATAGGCAGAACGTATCTCAATCACTTTAACCTCTGCTTCAATTTGATAAATACCAATGATGACTTCTGTATGTGCGAAGTCGATTCATCTGATATAGGGCCAGCAGTTGATATGCATCCATCCAGGTAATTAAGTCTATCTGCTCCACCTAGTTGCTTCGAGCCAATGGAGTCCAGCCTTGAGACAGCACTTTACACATCTAAAGTTGTTTGCACTTTCAAATTCAAAACATTTCATATATTAGCTTATGTCAGTACCAGTTTTCTTGAATTAGGATGGGTCGTCCTCTATAAACAACTCAGTTGCTAATTTGACAAGATCATTTGAATAATGCAACGTTGACGGAGACCGGTCTTGTGACTTACTTGAATGTAGCATCGCACACGTACAATCTCGCACGCCGATTGAGAGTTTCACATATAGAATTTGGGAAAATCAAATCGATTGCTCTCTCTTACCCTCCAGTAAGGAGCATTGTGATATTACTTCACGATCGACGGATTCGGACTTCGTTTTCAAGTACAAAAGTTAGAAATCAGGGGTTAACGGAACATATTCCTTTGTTCCAAGTTGTACGGCGAAGTGATTCCCGACCTGTGCGGAAATCGGCTTTGTTCTCACCGATACACCGTTCCTAAGTATTAGATAATCACCGAGGGACAATCCTCGCTGTCATTTTGAATGCACCGCTTGCTAAATTGATCCATTTGTGGTTCTCGAATCTGACCACTTCGCTGTAACTCGGCAAAACCATCGATTCGCAACAATCCTTTGAAATTTTTTCCACAGAGTATGTTTACCCCGGGAGTTTTGTTAACTCAGATGTTAGCACTTCGTCACGGTCCCTAAAGAAACGCGGTGACAGTCCAGCTGTCTCATGCCTCTTTCCTTTATCACCTCCATTTCGGAGACAGTACTGATGTCTACCTAAATTAGAGAAAAGGTCCATTGGTGGTCGGCCGACTAAACTGGCTTACCCTAGGTTTCTTTGGAACAATATTCTCATCAGACCGTTAGGGTTTTACTATTCCGGGTAACCACAACAATTTCACTTGCCTACTTTTCCGCATCCACTAGTATTCCTCGCCATTCTTCAGGTTGTTGCACAGCTGACCTCTCAAGGTTCTCCAGGTCTCATTGTATGTTGCATCGGGGTAGATGGGAAGATCTGCAAACATCTACTGAGCCACTGAAGTCGAAGATGTCAGTCGTTTCCATGGTTCAAATAGCCTGGAGTACTGCGGGACGATTGTGGCCACATGCAGAGCTACTTTGATGTGCACTGAGTGCTGGGCTTGTTGTTGAGAAGACGAACACATTAAAAACACTTGGTATAATTAAAGTCGGATATTATCATCTATAATCCGCTATGCAAGATGTCTGGCTTTTATATTGATGAGACCCTACATTAGGTGCAAACAAATGCCAGTACGGACCCAAGTGTGGTCTGAGTTCACTTATGTGGCTCCGAATGATCGGTAGTCCTCTCTTGATCCACGCCACATTTGACCGATGGCAATGTGATCAATCTGAGTTTAACGCTGTGCAAGCGAAGGAGAGAGCGCCCGTTGAGCCAAAATCACTTTTTGACACAAGCATCGGTGTTGGCTAGAAACATTCTGCAGTCAGAACAAATTTGGATCAGTCGATTTCCTTTGGCATTGAGATGAACTGGAATAGAACGTCGGCCTTTTTCATGCCGTTCAGTCTCCGCTGAGCAGTCATATTGATTCAAATCCTCAGCAACGACTACAACGTCCGTCAGCCCACTCCGCAGTAGAACTCTTCTTTGACTTCAGAAGAGCTGCCATCAGTGGGTGAATTCACTGAAATGACGAACAAACAATGACGCCTCAATTGACTGCTGTTGACACGTACAGAGCCGTCCAGCCGAACTCCACACAAACAACTGTCTACTGGGATACAGTCTAGCAATGCACAGTCGGTTCGCATGCCTGGAGCGATACCAACGCCAGCCCGGTCACAAGCACTCGAAACCGGATCACGAGACACGCTGAGAGTGAAGCGAGAGAATGTGGTTGTATCTTGGGTACGAGGAGTGCTTATGGAAGAGAGGATCCCGAGTAGACGCACAACATACATCCATTTTTGAATGTTTCAATATTCCTAGCTAAGGCGTTTTGTCGCCCTTTCTGGTTGAGTGTGCGGACACTGAAGGCAGCTAAATGAAATGTACGCTTGGGTTTGAATAATGCACCCAAGCTATTACTTCCCCCTCGATTATTGCTGCCAGCATATAAAACCATCGAGCCGCAATTCTTTCGTGGCGTCTTGCCTAGTTCCCGCAACTGAAGAAGTGAAACAAAAGAGGAATCTGGAGGTTTTCGGGCGATCGTTAATTCACGGCTGCCATCACCACAGAAGGGATTTTTCTTTCGGGACCCACATAGATCATTTAACAAGGAAAACGAGTGCACACATGCGGAAAAGCAAACAAACACTCCATGCTGTGAATTCGCTTCCGCACCTCGTTATTTCTGATCATTAATCTGTTTGATGACACCATCGCATTTACGGTCAGTCCGCTTTGTAAGTTCCTGTTTGTTTGTCATGTCCCAAAATGATGTCGTGACCAGTGGTCATTGTGTATCCGTTTGACCTTTGCCTTGATTGACTGCATCTTTATCCTCCAGTTAGACTGTGTGGCAGAATCCCTAGCTGCCTGTGTGATTACACGTCACGATCTGATTGTGCTCCACTGGGCAGGAACGTGATATCAGTTTGGACTATTGGTGCAGTTAAATTATTACCAACCTGTTGCGGCTATGTCCGCTTCACGTTGATCCGTTAACTGGTTCACCGGCATGGCTAATTGTTGAAGGCAAAGTCAATTTTAAATTTTTATTTCTCTGCTGTGTCCTAAGAACCAGTTTCGATCGATCTAAAACTGCGAACTGTTCAATACATGTGCATATATTTTCCTCTCTTGATGGTCTCAATCCAGGATCGTTCTAATATAGTACATAAACTGAGACCGCTAATTTCATAAGACTGAACCTTTAAATGGATCTATTCCCCTGTCCTAATTCATGTCTGCATTATTTCGCCGGAACATTAGCAGTTGAACAACTGAAATTATTCTGTACAAAACCGAAAATATTTGCCGCTATATAGATATTTCTCTGCAGTCATGTAGTAGGTCAAATGTTTGCCAGCGAAATTGCGTTGACTTTATCTAACTTGGCATGCATGACTAGTAGTAGGAGATGAAATGTTTTCATGAAATAATTCCTCATGTGATGTTATCGTTCAAATCACCATCGAGAAACCATGGAAGCACTGTTTCATCGTCATTAGGAGTCAGAAGCATATCCCACCGCGCCGAAACTCGAGATGAACGGTTCTGATTCGAACGTCTTAGACACTACGCTTATTCATCAAATACATGGTGCAAACCTGGAAATCGGTCAAGATAGTTGTGCTGTACTCTCAGTTTGCCGCAAATCTGCTTGACTTAACAATCGAGATAGCGAGAATCTGCTACCCGTTGGAACAGGTTCAAAGTCACGGATAGATTAATTCTTTATCAATATTGCATTATTGCTAAAAAAGCTGTATTTATCCACAGTTGCACACACGATGGAACTTTACGTTGTTATGCCCTCGAGGTAAAATTTTTAGGTTTAATTGAAGAAGAAGTATGAGACTAAAAATTTTAAGGTTGCTGCTGATGATTCGGTAAATCAAAATTCTTCCCTCCACAGAAAGAGGAAAGATGCGCACAGAAGAAACGTCGGGGGTTTGGACGACGAAAGCCTTTTTGATCTCGGTTTTTTCGTGGATTATATCATGCAATTGGATTACTCCGTTGACTGGGAAGCTAGTCTAACGATACCGTGATAGGATGGATCGGGGAAGTGAACGTCTGGCAGATTAAAAAGTTCTTAAGTTATTTGATTTCGCTGGCATCCAAGCATAAAACTCTAGCTATGGGGCATAATCCCTCATGTTCGCCTTAAGACACCTCTCCTCGTTATTATTTTCAATTCATAATGAGCTTCTGGGATAAAAACCCGTGTAAAAAGGCATTATTACCATGAGTATCCTATCACGATTATGGCCAACATTATTCCGGCATACAAAAATGGAGGAGAAACAAACGGAAACGCTTACTTTTTAATCGAACTGGAACCACCAATTCGCAGAGCTGACACTTGATTAGTTCACAACGGCATCGTTTCCAAAGTGACGCAAAAGAATGCGGCCATTCCGGTTTCCTGGTCGGGCTACGCGTTGTTTCCATGCCTCTACTAGAACACCCTGTTTGTGATTTTGAGACTAAAATGGATTGAGCTGAAGAAAGGCGGAGTGGAAGAAAAAACAAATATCCAGCAAATTCGTCAACAGTTTTACAAAGGAAATTTTACTGTTTTAGCGGTAAGCAATCTTGTCAGGTAAAAATGATGAAATATCAGGGCACCGTTGACGTGCATTGTGTAATAGTGTATTACAGGTAAAGCCACCGCGTCGTTTGCGTTCTTTGCTGAAAACATTTCGACTAAATGAACATATTCTCGTGCCACGGAGAAATTGCCCCAATGAAGACCATGCTATCAAGTTGTTTGGTGGACTCGGACGAATGTGTTTCAATGTAACAGCGCCACAGCCGATGAAGTCGGTGATTATCTGCAAATTGTAAACCTGCAAGAATTAGTCCGTGGTTATGAGTTTGCCGGCTTAAACGTTGCATTCGAAAATTCCTTCAGGTCATTTTTGTGTGCATTTCACATCGGACCGAAAACTATTTGCTTGAGAATTTGGTTGACTTTCAACTTCATCCAATCAAACGCTTTATGTTGTAGTTTGTTGAAGCAGAGTGTACACCGAAAGTGCATGGAAAGTGTTGAATCATCATACTTCTGACCTTCCTCTAGGTTATATGTCGAGATAATCACAACATTCGTCGCTTATAATGAGTCGTCTTTCGCTGGGAGCACTTAGTTGCATGCTGACCGATTTTATTGCTCTCAACTATCTGAATGGGCTCGGATAAGCTTCTGGTATACATTTTATTTGCTTAATTTTTCGAGCTCTTTTACTACATGTTGCCAAAAGCTTGAAGAAGCAACTCGGCGTAAAGCTTTTGATTTTTCCAAGAAATATAACATTTTCGGATACTGATTTGCTTTTATGTGGCTTATCTTCCATCGTAGACTTGGAACCAGGAGATGAGAATTATTGCGGGTTAAAGACTTTGAGGTTTTGCTGTAGGCGGTAAAACGGAGAACTTTACACATCATAGTTTTCAAACCACAATATCTCAAACACAAATAGAAACATTCAAAAGAGTTCAAAAGTTGAGAGTTAAAATTAAATGTCTCACATTTTTCAATCCACATTTTTCTACCATTTTCCCCACTAATTTTCCTTTGTATCATGTTCTTTGTAAAGCTATTATAGCATATAAATGTAATGCAAACGTTTATTTGTGGGAGAATTTGTCTGATAAAGGTTTCAGAACAGTTTGTTTATTGAAAGTTGCTGTGTCAGCTGAACAACTTACGCAACAGATAGGTGCTAAATATATAAAATTCTGATAAAGGAAATTGAATCGGTTAAATTCCACTTATTTTCTGCCTGTTTTCGGTCAGTGCCGGCCATATTTTGGTCGTTTATTTTGGTAGAGGTGCCAAATGGGTGAGCGCATGGGAAAAACTAATCAATAAGCCGGTGTGAAATGCAAAAATTGGGTTCTGTGACGGCCCGTGATTTTAGAGGACTCAGCATATTAGCAGATGACATACTGGACAGAACCACGTCAGCTGCATGGTTGGTAGAAGCTCAGCAGAAAGGACTACAGGCATATCCAAAGTATCAAGATCAATTCAATTTAAGGAACTGTCGAGAAGAGAAACATTCTATTGCTGAAATCTGGGGGATGAAAATTCTTTTCCTTGCTCTTTCAACTAAACCGTATGATAAGGACCACTTTATTTGTAACGCCAAAAAGCTGTGTAAATGAATGTACTGTCCAATCACCGTTGCTTGTCCATAGACCGATAATTGTGCATGCTTGTCCTGCCGACGTTTTATGTGCACATCAAATTACGTTAAATTTGATCTGCTTTAATTCTTTAGCATAAAGTGTAAGTATGGATGGACTTTGTCAGATGCTGATGTTCCGATCAGCGAAAACATTAGTCGTATTTGTGAACACAAACCAGGTTACAGCGTAGCGTAATTAGATGTGTACATAAGGCCTCGGCAGGAAGGATTTGCACAATTACTAATCTATAGAAAAGCAGCGTGGAATGGACAGTACATACATTTTCACAACTTGGCAAATGACGTCGTTTCCAATTTCTCCTAATAATTTCTAAACAGTAGTAATCGAATGAGGGAGATTGTCGCTTAAAAATGACCACAAACAATAATGAGAGGCAGTTCATGAATTATTGCTCGTGGTTTCTTCAAATGACTGCACAAACAATTCGGTAACCGGAAATACGTTTACGAGGGGTTAATCAAGCGTCCAATGAAGATACAGGAACCTGAGAAAGGCGAGAATGTTTTCAATGGAACAGCTTCACTGAATGCTTCACTTAGCTATATAGCTTCAAGTCTCCACACATAGTAATCCCAGGATCTTGTGAATCCCAAACCAATAATCTGGTCCTCCTCACTTGGGACAACCCACTGATCACAGCTGTAATATTTATTTGGTCAAAGCAAGCCCCCGTTATTTTGATCCGTCGTCCAACCATTATCCGCCGCGAGAAACAGTTTATACCGAGGCAGTTCACCTTTGGTCACCTACGAGATAGTGACGACTGCGTTGTTCGTGACTTGCCATGTTGCATTCGAATGCAACCCACTGTTTTCCAAAATAGTTAGGCTCTCACTCTCGTGTGTGTTAAACAGACAGTGTGAAGGCCTTGCTTCAAAAACCACCTAATTGTCAAGTTTTTTCCAGTACGGACTTGTTAAACCGATTGTTTCAACCAATCTTCTTGAAGACACAACAGAAGTTCGTAGAACCATGGAGTTTTCGGGCAATATTAGATAAACGGTGAAAACTTACTAACATTCAGTTACATGCGATAATTTTGTTGCCAACTGTAACAGTATTCATGGAATTCGGACCACACAAACAAAAACAAGCAAATACCTGTGGGGATTCCATTTTCTGAATGTAACGTTCGCATAGCTTTGCACATTGCGATGACACCCAAACGAGATCGATGTTGTGCCCTAGAGGTCTTTGCAACCATCAGCAATGCTTCGATGTAATTGACCAGCGTGTGTTTTGTCATCTCTGCGAAAACAGACGTGCATTAATGTGTTCATCTTTCGTACCAAGTGTGAAGCGTGAAGTCATTAAGATTGAAAATTCTCCTAGCTTCGAGAAAGATTATGTAATATGCGGCTGCGTCTACGATCCAGCAAAACGCTACAATGCTCTATCATTCAGCTGTAGGCTGTCAGCTTTGGTGCGGATTTGCAAAATAAAACTCAACACAAATATTGAGGCTGATTTATAAGGTTGAATCACATGGAAACAAGCCTAGTCAATTTATTAACAACTGTTGACCAAGAACCATGTATGCTCTAAAGAATAAGTCTGTTTTTTCTTGCAACTGTTTATGGTACAAAAAGATTGATTTCCAACTAAGCTCTTTGCGTTAAAATCTAGCTGTGCTTCGGTGATCTATTGCTTTGGCTCATCATCATCGTTCAGCTTTAAGCAACGGACGAAGCCCTATTGTTCGCTGACTTCCTTACCATTTTATGTTCCCATAAAAAGATTGATTACACAATAGGAGCGGGTAGGAGAATAGAAGACGAATACCGGGGTAACCAACATACGGAATACAGTCTAACTGTACAGTGATTATGGTTCAACAGGAACTGATAGCATAATCATCACTGTTCAAGGTTCGGTGCTATATCCCTCAATGTCCCCAGTCTGCTACTTAACGGGTCAATAGGAAGACAACCACAAGGATTTGAGACACCTGCTTTACTTAAGTCTACTGTACACTTTCACACTCCATATACCATTTCATCTGTAAACCTCCGCGCGGTTTATTCCACTTCGTGGGAGGGACAAAATATAAGTTGCGATGTGCTAGTTGAGCCTTTGTAATGCGTAGTGCCTGACCCAACCAACGAAGTCTATTTAACCGGTATATCCGGTGACAGAAAATTGTCAAAACCACCATGATTCATTCAATCAATACATCTAATCCTAGCAACAGCACTTAAATTTCGATGATCGAAAACCACCAAGCAGCAACCATCTTCAGCACAAACTGAGCGTCTCGCAACTATACATCAGTGAATTATGGGTTAATATCTTGTCCGAGTGATCTGACTTACCAAGGGTTGAAAAATCTGTCACACAAAGTGTCAGCGCACATAGAAACCAATTTCGAAGAAGATCAAGTTGTTCAAGGAAGACAGATGGACTCACTTGACGGCACATCAGCCCTAGGACTTGCACACTTGTGGCTATGGTAAACCCAGACCCTTGCAGAAACCCATTAATAGTTCCTGAATGTGATTTCGTCGAGATATATTAATGTTTAACTGTAACTGAGAAAGACTAAATTTGCAACCGATGAAATCCGGGAAATATACCACAATGCTTGACGTTACACAGCGGGTGACCGACAGTAATAAAATCTAGAGTTGGTTGAACTGTGCCATAACTCACCCGATTTGCTCAACTCGCATGCAGCCTGCCAAGCAGTGCGTGCAGCCACCTCGAGAATGATACCTTTCATCTGTGCTGCATGTAGTCTTGTCGAATTAGTGTGATTCGACACACGATCCCATACTTTCTGCACAATGTTCTCATTTTTGCTGGTGTCTGTAATGGAAGTTATTTTGGTTCCGCATTTCAGTGACAAAACATTTCAACTAGAAAACGTATTGCGAGCATCTCATCTAGATTCTAATCGATATCCCTGTCTGAATAATTCTGGTTGGTACGGTACAAAATGTGCACCCTTTGTAATCAACCATGTCTAAAATCTGATACTAAGCCACGTAAAAATGTAATCGAAATTGGTCAAAACCAGAAGAATCCGCCTAGGAACACCAGAGTTTGCTTCAGTTTGTAAACAAAACCGAGAAAGGGTTCTTATGAACTTCCGACGCAGCAGAATTAATTTTTGAACCCCTCCTAAACTTGCCCAGCTAAAAAGAAATAAACTTTCTTGGGATAATTCTTTTCTCCATTCTACCTAACATTGCATCAAGTGTGTACACAGATGAGTGACATTCAGAAACGTTTGTTACGCTGTCGAAAACGCAATAGTTTCCTGTGGTGTTTCCGGTCACGTGAGTCACTTGCGCCCCGGTCTTCGAAAAGGCACACATGGAGAGCCCACACAGAAGTTCAGCCTTGTACAGAACTTGTCCATTACAAAACATCGTGAAATTACCCTCCCCACTCCCTGGTCAATCTCACCTCGACAGAGGAGGACGCGTAAACGAGGCAAGAGCATCTCACAGAATCTGACATGTTTCCGACTCTATGGCAAATCGTTCAAGGTTGTTTGACATTTAGAATACAAAAATCGTTTTGTCAGACCAAGACCAAAATTGGGGTGGATAAAATCTGTTCCACGTTTCTGATCATGGTAACGTTAATTCTAAATAAAATAGTTTTGGGTCACAAGTTTTTTTGTACGCGAATAAATGTGTTATCGTCAAGTAAAGAAATAAACATTTTGTGCTAATATACCGGAAATGTGCAATGCAAATTGAATACAAATAAACCAGTTAGCAGGTTTTTGTTGGAACGATTTTCGACACTCAAAAATAAGCAGTTTGCAATGAGGGAAAAATATGGGCGTAGCTTTGAACCATCATTCTGGAAATGCATGGGCAACCGACAAATAGGTCAGCTGAAATAAATCACTTATCGCTGATATTAGTAAGACAAAATAAACTAGGACATATTTTTGAAATACGAAAAATGGTGCGATCTATCATCCGGGGAGCTCTAAGTTGATGGTATCATTGTGCCTGATTTCCCCTGTTCTTGGAAATCTGTCGCAGTGGATTTTCCTTGATTTCTACCCAGAATCCAAATCGTGGATGAACGACTGTCCGCTTTTTTATATAACGGTCAACGTAGCTCGGAAAGGAACCAATGTTCGTACTGATAGATTTGCAATAAAAATCGTTCGCGAACAATAACTATTCTAACCTAAGCATACTTCATTGCTGATTTATAGGGTTCCCAAACAACGGCCTCTCCAAATGTCTCGCGCCAACGCTCTGGGTTGCGGCTGAAGTGTGTTAAAATCTAGTGTGTTCCTCTGATCGGATTAGAACGAAAAACCGTGTTAGAATTTCTGTCTGTTCGTTTCCGATGAACCTAACTAGCATCCTGTGTACTTTGCAGGCTCAGAACCAAGGGAAAACAAACCGGAATAATAATTAATAATCAAAAAACTGCTTTTATTTCTAGTCCACAACTCCACCTGCATACCAGTTCCTAAAACGTCGAACGTTATGCAGATGCAAAGAGTCACTCGCAAATTATATATTTTATAACTCTGATTTCAGGGTCAATCTCAACGGTTGTCAAAATATGTCACCAAAAGAAATTCACACTTGCCTCCACATGGCAAAATTGTTCAGATGACCAACCAGCACAGTACATATAACATCACACTAAATGTTGTATGCTTTTTTCACAATTCACTGCTATGCAACATGTTAGTTTGAATTCCCCGGTGCCTCGGCATGCATACAGCTCATTGGTCAAATGAGTTTTTGTTATTCACATTAGACTAAGTGAACCGAGCCTAGTGCATTCATGGGCTTGATTCTGTTGCGTTTCATGGTGTCTCGCATTGCTTTTTGGCTAGCCACAGGCTAGGCACGTAAAACACGTGGCTACGTTTACATCAGTTAGTAAAAGCTGTATGAATATCCCCACTTGCATGACATACGCGTGGCGCAAAAGTAATAATAGATGGAACAAGACAAAAAGTACGGAAATGTCTTGCAAAACATAACTCCTCTGTACAGGTTGGCTTCCAAACGAGGACTGTATAATTCGTATAGGAACAATCTAACTCCTAGTTGTCTACAGTAAAACTGCACGAATTTTATAAGACCTTGATTTGGAGTCCCTTGAAATGATGTCATTAAATTGTATTCTATCTTCCCCCGCATTTTCCATACTTTGCATTCAGTTATCAAGTACTTTAGATTGATTTGTATATTCTCGAAGGCTTTCTCAGAGATTAGGAATATATTGTCCCGTATTTTCGTTCCTGTTATTGAGAAATTCACGCCTACTCTCTGCATTTTGCATTGGCACACAACGTAATGGACAGTTTATTTTGGCATTCAATATTATCCTGTCAATCTTTTAACGCTTCCTATTGCATCTAAATGTGGCTGGCCAGATAATGCGTCTTTCGTGTATCCACAGTTGCCAAGAATACACAGAAAAAAAAGATCTATATTTCTTCCATTTTCTCTCTATCCGTTAAACTTACTGTCCCACTGCCTTTTCTGCAGGTGTCACTCAGAATCGAGACAAATCATGCGCGAAAACCACCCAAGATAGCAGAAATATGACTAAGCAAAACGAGACTGGGGGACATTATAACTGTGTTGAATACGCAAATATTACACTCAACCGTCATTTTGAGTTTTCTCACTATTTCTCATGCGTCCGTTCCCGCCTAGGTAAATCATTATTTAGCGATTGACTCAAAAGAAAAATGGCTCTATCACTTCCATGTGAACCGCTATATTAGGTCAATAAAAGGTGGCTCATTCATAGCGGAATATTTCACAATTCAAACCGTATAAATAAACTGCATACGACCTCGTTACCTCTATTCAGAGGCGAATTTCTTTGTGAACCACCATCCTGGGTTTTTTTTACCTTCCTCTCTTTTTCTCACACGTCCTTTGCTCTTTTATGGGACCAGAATTACCCGTGGGTTGGAGAATACTAATTTTGTCGTAAGTAGTGATGTTGCTGATTTCATGTAGACTAAATCTTTTGTTAAAAACATCATGAACATTCAAAACTACTGAAGACGTTCCAAAAGATTCCACTGATTACAAGTACCATACTACTTATCAACATCAGCTTATATGTCATGCATACTCAGCACTTGATTCCACCAAAAAGAGACCATGGAAGCTTTATGCAGCTGTTAGGAATAGTTTTTCGAATAGCTCGCCATGAAGTCTCAACATCCAACTTGTACTGTATTGCATTGTATTGTTTGGACTTTGGGGTACATAGGTGTCTACATTTCAGTCAAAAAGAATGCGTTCGCCAAGAAAGTAGTTAGGGGGGTTAGGATTTCAACATCTCAGCCATTACTCAACAGGACAGTTCCTCAGTGGGCTCCTGAACTTTGTCTTATGATATATAACCTATCCATTACTAACATGCAGAGCCGCTAGCGCTTGTGTACAGTAGTCGACTCCCATCGGTTGATGACTTCCCTTCAGACAGACAAAGTATGACAAAGATTTTTCACACTACTTATGAAGGAACACTTCTTTTTAAAAGTTCGCGGTATGATTAGGCACTTCTGTGGTTTAATGGTAGTGGATGATGGTTCGTCGTATTCATCATCTTATTCAATATTCGACACAACTGCGGCCGCGTCACGCTGGTTATTTCAACCACTCACCTCAGAAAAATAATTGCCAGATAGAGCCATTTGATAATATAGGGCCTGATAAGCCAAAGAAATGATGGGCCACTTAGTGCTGATCATTGGTGACCAGTTTAAGCGATTCGATTTTGGTCAATAAACAAATTTTGTATCTGCTCGACTTGGTTTTTCTCGCCAAAGATAGTCGGAACGAGAGACAGATTTCGTTAGATGGAATCGATTGAGGATTTACGGCAGAAATAGAACAGACACCTCAACCTTTCTTTTCGTTAAAACAACGCTGTAATTCCATGTTTCCACAATAGTGATTTGGCCGTTGATATCGTGCAATGAGCGTTCAAAAGTACTACAGAATTTCCCATGACCACCGTTTACCTTTGAAAAGTGGTGACTAAACTAAGGAACATGAAAACCGTGATATCGCTCTCTTTCCTTCGCTCGACACAGATTTTTGCCCGCCTTTTTCAACTGACATTTATCAGGCGTATTGACAAGTGAAGATTTTCGAAGAAAATATCGTCATTTTCCATGGGAAATACGGAAAGCCATTTCCAGATACATGAGTATAAAACTTCGCTATAAATTGTTTGACCGTCACGAATGCAAGTACAAACGAATAAGTGGAATTGTCTGGATTGTCGATGTAAATTTTAAAAACTTAACGCTGCCTATGAAATAAGGTGTTCACATGTATACGTATCTTAATAACTCTATCCTAATTTGTTTGTCATTAATCAAACTGTTTTTAATATGACGAATATCTTCCATAACCTGCCAACGTTTAAAGCAAGAACGTGAATAAGCTCATCATTTGGACAAAATGATGGGACTACATCGTTATTCCTCCTCATTTCGTCGTTTTAGTTCTCATTCACAATGATTACATCTTGGGGACAATAATTTCTAATACCGTTCCCTCTTATTTTGGGAAATAAAAGTTTCGAGGTTTTCTGAGCACGCAATTCTAGCCCAACTACCATCGATTTGCCATACATTTGCCCGTGTTCACGTGATCCGATTATTGCTGACAGCATAACAAAAACTGCCACCAGCATCGTCTGGTTTGTGGTTGCGTGCTCATGTATGAATTATGTTGACTGACTGATTGCCTGCGTGACTAAGGGACCGATTGACTAACTAGATGATTGAGTGGCTAGATATCCGGAAAGAAGATGAATGGAAAAATATTCCTTCCGGATGCCCAAAACTGTCAGATTGTCTATTCGGTGCCATCCAGTCAGGGACGAAAAAAGACACCTGATTTACTGAATGAGGTGATTGATGTACCTAATTGATGCACAATTGCAGAAATTACTCTTAATGGCTATTCGTTGTCAGATGGATAGATTTTGCTACTCGACTTTTCTCACTAAGTACGAAATGGCGTGTCACACAGAAACAAATATTGTTTTTAAGAGATTCATTCAATGGCGACAGCTAAAAGCGGATACGCTCGGTGATTGGAATTAATAAGTACGATGTCCCTTAGCCAGTTGATAAACTTGAGCAGCTTGATATACGATTCAACGAATAAAAGCCATTGAGCTTAATGTGATCTGTCAATTTTGAGACGAGCAAAATCATCAAATAGTTGTGTTGGGATGTTGCGAGAAAGGGAGCATCCTCAAATAATGAGTTGAATAGGACAAGGTACCGGTTTTCGATCACCGTTAACTAATAATCTAATTCGCCCTAGATCACCTAGCATAGTCACCGCGAGAAAACGGAACAAGATGAGAGTGAATGGAACCGTCAAATCACATTTGTTTGTTAAGGAATCTAAAAACTTTCAGCTGGTTCTTGATTACTATTGAGTTTAAAAATCCATCAGTTCCCATTTCTGCAGAGGTATTCAAGAAAGTCTTAAACTATAACGACAAACGTCTTAGAACACTAATCTCAAATCAAAGTTCGGCTATTCCCAGATGGTCACATTACCCTTTAGGAATCCCCGATCACGTTGGCTGCAAGCATCAGAGGATACTGTTTTGTTAACTTGGGTTAATATGTGGGTGATTTAAAACTGACCTATAAAGTCAGTTATCAAAGGTAGATTAATGAGATTTTAATAAAAATAAGAACATATTCAGACTTATTCGGTGAAAATGTTTTGTCGAATGCATCTTTGTTTCGCAATCACTCGGTAATAAAACAAAGTCAGCATACGTGTCTCAGTTTTATTGTCTATTACTTGTTTAGTACAATAAACTCCATGTATGACCATTGCGATCATTTCCCCAATAGCCAAAACTGATCACCAGTTGGAATTTGTATTCATTTCCATTCCCGTTTAGCCACTCCCCTTCCCTTATCCCTATTTAGGTACTGTTGTTTCAGAAGCCAGCCAAACTGTCCACAGGCATGTTGGCGTGAAATCGTTCACTTTACCCTAAATGCAAGGTGGTTTTGTTTCTCGGTAGAAATGTTAGAGATATTCACAATAATTAACCAAAAATGTGGACCATGTTTATGTCTAGATCAGATTAGCTTGCTTAATCCAGATCATGATAAAACACTTTAGCCACGCTTTGGGATGATCTGACTTTCCTACTCTACTGATGAAGTTGATTTTGGAAAATCTGGGACAACCGAACTAACCACCACACCACTCTGATCCAAACAATGGTAACTCAGTAAACGATTATCTTATCACATGTAATCATACTGATCTGTATGCATTCTCCGGAAATTGTCCATTAGGCAAATACAGTTTGCTAATGCTATTAGAGTAGACCAAGCAGGAATGCAAAAACGCGAGATGACTTACCAGATGGTAAAACCGTATTGGGAAATGCTATGAGTGATAAAAACTTATGCCACCATTTATTACGCTTAACAGACTATCGGGACAAAATATAGAGATAAGGGGGACTAGGGTTTCCAATTTGCAAACCAGGTACCTTTGATGTGTATCAAAAATGAACACTACGAGTGTTCTATCAGAGTGTGCAACCATCAAATGTCGGATTTTGAAGTCATTTCTATATCACCAACTAGAGACCCCTTTGAGTCAGGTACGGGGAAAATATTATTGTGTGGGATTTGTCTGGGACAGTTAATTTTGTTGAAATATGCAGATATTTTACAAATGAGATTAAGGTTTAGTTGTTTTTTACTTTTTCCTAGTTCTTTGCCAATTTTTCGTTTTTCGATACTTAGATAATGTCCACATCACATCTAAACGACCACTTATATGTCGTAAGATTTTACTTTCATTTTACAAAATAAACTCCCATTCTGTGTGTGGAGATGAGCTTAGTGAACGCATGAATGCAAATAACGGACATTTACACGTAGAAAACGGGAAGAAAAGGCTTGTCTCATAAATGTGCACAATTACTGATCGGCATGTTTTGTTTACCACTAACGTTGTTGCTAGGCTGATTCGTGATGTAACCTGTCAGGTGAAGCGTTACCGGTTATGAAATGATTCAAACTCACAAAATTCGTGGGCACAATTTGCAAATATGTAACCGTCTGGTCGCGGTGGCTCTTTCATAAGAAACGTATCGATGAAACTGCAAGCAGTTTGCTTTGCGTGCTTTGTTTTACCTTAAAATATTTTGTTTACTTTCTTTTTTATCTAATATGTGGCGAAGTATTTAAATAACGTGCAGAGGCTGCTGTCACCGAAAGACTACCGACTTGGGAATTTACTCATTGGTAGGAGGAATAGAATCTGTGGAATTTGCAATGTCAACGGTTTGTCCACTGACGGTGAGGTCTCGTGATCTGGACCGTTTTAAGCTAGGCATTCTCATTCAAGGCTATGCAGTTGTCTATCTCGGTTTGTAAGGGCTGGTCCATATCATACTCTGTATCTGCCCACTGGCAACCGTTGTGACAGGTATATTCATAGTGCATATTTTTACCACAGTATTAATGACTGAACCCTACCCTAGCTGACGTTTGGTTACTTCAATTACATCAAATAACACGCTCAAATTCATGATCATCAGTCGGTCAGGACTGGGTTACCTAGTCACAATGTGAATAATCCATCTAATCATACTTAACTGTTTATAGTTCACCAATGAATTTCTGTTAGAAGCACTGGGTGAGTACAGCACGAATTTCTAAAGGGATGAAGGTGATAAATAGATCCACCTGTAGCAATTCTCCCGTAAATGTGTTCCAATCCCAGCTCGGCCACCGGTTTTACACATTTTATTCTGTTTTTTAACTCATCAACACAACGCAGGTTAGCTGTTGGAAGTAAGAATAGATGTACTCGGAATCATAGTTTTCTTGTCTATGAAAAAGGTGGACAACTAGTCAGATCTTGTTCGTAAAAGATCAAAGGAGAATTTCTAACATAGCATAGCGTTCGCTCCTTTAGCTTCCGTTCTACTGTGTGCCAGTCAATCGATAGCTTGGTAAATCTATTTGCTCAATCTGATTGATTGCAAAGCTTGATTCCAGGGTTTATATTGAGCTGGCTTCCAGATTAGTTACATGTAAACTTTAGTACAGTAAGCATAGTATGGGGGTCTGCTGCACTTTGTCCTAGCAGACGAAAGAACGAACGCTGATAAACAGAAAAACAAAACTTGATTTTTGATCAAATTTGTTCGAAATGGACAACTTCCGTGCACAGTTTCTAATCACCTCGACTAAGTTGACCAATTTTATTCGTTACCACAGTCGTATTAGAGATGTGCAGGCATACCACCTCCATGCTATAACAGGAATCTCAGTAGGGCTCGGTGAAGTGCGTTGTGACTGCAGACTCAGCCGCCAGGAAATAAAAGTGGCACACATTTCGATGGGTCTTGGACGAAACAAAGATTGCCAGAAAAATTCAGAAATACAGCTGATCTTTCACAAGCTTTGTCGCGGCCAGTGAGCCAAGAAAATCCTAACCTGCCTAGGTTGTGTACTCCGTAGGTTTTCTATATATATATATATATATATATATATATATATATATATGTATATATATATATATATAATGACTGTTTGGTTTCAAGCTTTGTGGCAAACAAAACTTGACGAAACGGGGCAGTTAAGTGAAGACGGGATCAGCGCTGAAAATATAAAAGAAAGCAAAGCACACGAAAACAGCTCTGGTATTATCGCGTTCATAATATTTGCAGCTCAGACATTCCCTAATGAAGGATAAGACGCTTGTTGCAGCATTTTTCATTTTATTCCTGTTAAATATTTTCTCGTGCTTGTTGTGTACGGCTTCACTCGCGTAAGGTAATGCTCTCTTCCTAACACGTATTCCGTTTATTCACCCCTGTGTGCCCACCTGCCATCAAGCCTAAATTGAGCATGACACCAAGTGTAACTAGTGCACCTTACACTAATCGTTGTATTTCTCATGCTGTATTAGAGCCGACAATTAGTACTGACGTATTCATTTTTCTGATATGAATCCAACATACCCAAATTCTACTGGCATGATTAGGATTGCAGTCGAGTCTATGTTATCTCGCCCAAAAGACAATGTTGGTATAATGTTTACGCAGAAATTAATTAGACCCATTAAGCCTTAATGTGGAATAAAGTGTTCATATAAGTGAACTGCTCTGGGCACATTTATCAAGTGCTAATGATCTAATCTTATTTGTGCCCCCTTAAAAACAAGTTCATTAACTCAAAATGTGCTTTCATCTGTTTGGCTACTTTGGAATCTAACACAACATACTCAACAAGTGACCGGAAGACCAGGAAGATTCTTTAACTTTTATATTTTATCATTTACTTCCTTTATTAATGAAATAACAATGTACATTATTTTTCAGGAAGGGGGGCCACGGCCAGCAGAGGGCTGTCGGGTAGGAAAGTTGACCGGCGGTGGCAGGATTCGAACCCGCGACCTTCACGTGGGAACGCCACGACCTTATCCGCTTGGCCACCGCCGACCATGCATAAACCACCTGCATTAAAGCTGACCAATCTGGAGGGCCCTGTCATATTGAATTGTCCTCAAAAGTCAAAACTATCTGTAATATTTGGTATACCAGCTAACGAGTAACTTGTGCAACAGTCTGTAAGAAGTGACATTTTTTGATCTCGTTAGACTTGTCTTCAGGCTAGCGTTCCAAATGGCAGCTGATCGAGAAGTTTCTCATATTGCTAGTCGAGCATTTATTTAAGTAGGTATATTGTCAATGAATAATTAAAAATTGGACAGTGATAACGCATGATGAATAATTTGCCAAACCATATAATCTTCAATTAGCGCTAAATACAATCTACATTTAAGGAAGTAGCGTAGAATCTGGGCTTGGGGTTTGTTTTCTGTGCTTGGCTGACTTTCCTACAGACTCCACCTATCACGGACTGATCTTGGGTTGTCCGGTCAGCTTTAGACTCACGGAGAAGTAGGACAGAATTCCATTCTCATTTGAGCTCGTCAGTGGCGCATATTCTCCATTGCAGCAAGAGTCTGAACCCTTCACTTACCAAAGGGCAGAGCGGTTCATTATCACTGTCACCATTTCCTGCCGAGATTAAACAAACTAGCAGTATTAAGTTTGTTTAGATTTCAATGCCAAGCAGAGAAAAGATCAATCCCACACGTTGCCCACAAGTACTTGTGTGCAGTATCCATAAATAACAAAGGTAAAGCAGGCTAGCTAGGACATACACCCCTCCTGTAGTGAAGACCTGACTCGGTTGGAGGGATTCGACTAGAGCTAACGGGACACTTGCTTTGTCTCCCTTCAAAATTGCCGTGCATAGCTGGCTTCCCTCGAAGGCAACATCTTGCAAACTTAGCTCGGTAATTCATATTTGTCCAAACAGGAGCTGGTGGCCCAGAATAAAGCCCGAGTTCAAACCTTGGATGAGATGAGGCAAATATACCATTGTTGAGCTCTAATGAGAGCGAATGTTTACTCTGGTTCTCCCTGGGAATAAAGTACACCACACAGTCTGAGGTTTGTAAGTGATAAGAGGAGTCCAAAGAGCAGTTATTGGAGCACATAAAACGATTAATTTCTGCTAAACGATGTACATACTAACCTCGCTTCCCTCGTTCGCTGCGATTTGTCTTCGGATCCGCTGTTTGTAGGCGCAGCACGTCACTTTCGTTGTTTCCATCCCGGTAGGATAAAGCAAAATGAGGTAAATATTCGGATGATCAAGCTCAACAATTTCATTGCATGACAGTCAGTCACGTCGGTCCCGGGGTCGGTTTCCCCGAACAAAGAAGTTTTTCGGAAATTATTGGGAAATAACAATCAAAATATGCAAACCATTAGGCGTTCAAATTATGAACAACCATTTGTCAAAATTAGAGCCATTTTCATAGCTGGCAGATCACTTGCATAGAAATGGTGAATTCTAGAAACAGACGCCACATTAAAGACAAATTTAATACTCTGTTCTTTATTATGAACTCACATGAATTCTGCTCTGAATAGTTGGCCAAATATCAGTCAGTTTGGTATAACTCGGGACATTTAGGTGATGCAACGATCCGATATACTTAAATCATGCGAACATCCATTTCCCTTTTTCATCTCTTCCTGATAACCATACTATCTCTTCCGCGTTTTTTCTTTTCGTTTGGCCCTTTTTAAAGTTAATATTGCTATATTTTTGTAAATTTATTTCTCTTTACTGTTACTTATTAAATTGATTTCGAAGTTCTTATTCTTATTCTCGTTTTCGTTATTCTTTAATTTGTTAACTCTTTTGTTCTTGCACAATCCATATTATTCTTAATCCTGTTCTTTCGTGAGTCCCGCTGTTTTTGCTACCTTGCCATTATTGGTATCGCCTTTGTACTCTGATTTGTTTAGCTAGTTTACTTTTGACAATTTGTGTTATCACTAATAACAGGCATGTTCAGTTTAGTTTGTGACTCGTTAACCTTACACCAACGTACTCTGGTTTTAGTTGCTGCCTTACAGAACTGAATGCTCAGACAGAAAATAAGATCAAGAAATATCAAGTGACCGACTACAAAGTCATACCTTAAACAACTCGCCAAAGGAGAAAAGATTTCGGATGCGCCAAATCCATGGATGAGGACAGGTAGCTATATCACCCATTACCTCCAGACGTCATTTGTGGAGGGGGATCTCATGAACCCAAAACCTGGAAGCTTCACTACTCCTACACAAGCAAGACAAGTGGTCAGAGTTCTCGTACTTTTATCATCTGACCTATCGGCCACCTAAGCCAATATTCCAGCACTTACCTGCCTCGGACAAAGACAATGACGTTATCAATTTCGCCAAGTGAATCCGGATATAAGCGGCGTAAATCTGTACATTTCACCAAAGTGATTCTCTGCTTTTAAGGGTCTACCAGAACTTCGACACGTGGAAATTTCTTGAGCACGTATATATCAAGCATAAACTGTTACTTTCCTAGAATGTAGATTGTTTTCAAATTATCGCCATAGAATACTGCTGTCATCTAAATATTGTCATACTGGATGTCAGGTGAGAACGATAATAATTTCATGACATAAAATGATGTAATCAAGAATTTTTACTTAGCAACGTGATTCACTGTTATCTAGAAGAAAGATTTCTATCTTCCTGCAACTGAAAGTGGGTTTTTCCAACCGGCATCCAGAGTTTGCAATGAAAGGAAAATTAGCAATTTTTGTTTTCTTCAGAGATTAACCTGGCTGTTGACAAGTGTGCATTGGTCAAGAATGACCACCGCGATAGTTGATTAGTCTTTCGAGTCCAAATTGACGAAATAACAGAATTATTCGAAAAGACCGGTCAGTGCAATCCATATCCGCGTAAATGTTTTATCAGGCTGGTGATCGGCCAGAGTCACCCAGGTTGCTCGGAAGCCGCTTTTCAAGTCCCGGGATGATTACCCGTAAGTGACTCTAGGCATGCAATCGCTGTCATGCATCAACCCTATTCATAAAAGTAATTCGTCCGAAGCTTAATGGGTCCTTGGCCGGGAGTGTATCATTGCAACCTTTATAACTAGGATGCAAGCTGTGAATCGGGCTCTTTTTTGCTCGCTCATCTAAACCCTCCAAGCGTAGACAACGTCCCCATCAACAGCTTTTTCATTGGGGCTTGTAAAGACCGGAGTATCAAGGACTGAGATCACCCAAAGATTATGCAAATATCTACGAATCTACCGGACCGACGCCTTATCCTTCTTCATTTTTGTCCATCAGTGTTATTGCAAATATCAGGAAAATTGAAACTGACTACGGTCAATGACGGTTATTTTGGTATTACCAGTAATTGGATAACGAATTGCATTTTGACGGTGTCTGTGTTCATGCACAGAAAGTTAAAATGGAAGCCAATAGCATGTATGAACGAATGAAAGCATTTTTACCTTATTTAACGTTTGCGATGAACTGTCAGTTTGTAATGCACCAGCCAGCAGTAGCTATCTCATGAAAACAAACAAAGTTCTTCAACAAAACTCCAATTCTGCACATTTTGAATTGGCAAGAAAAGCATTTATACTTAGCCAAAAATTAAATCAAAGGTGGACCATAAGAAATAAAGATACGAGGTAAACGATTTCAGGTTACATCTATTAACTCACATATCATCAGTATCAGTTGGAAGGATATGAATTGTTCTGGCTACCTGCAGCAATAATCGACATCGTAGCAACCCCAGACGACAGGACATTATGGAACCATAAAGTTGATAAAAAGTGTTCGGAATCGGTTTGGTAATTATGTTGCTGAGCATCTACAAAAAATTAAAAGAATGAATGTTGCCAGACATAAAAGATAAAAACCACAATCGGCTACATCTGTGCATCAATTAAAATGGTAATTATGACGAACAATTTTACGTATATTACATCTGTCTGATTTGGGATCGTACAAAAAACAGTAAAACCTCATCCAGGAGGGGCCAGACTTCTTGGGCGCATAGTATACACTCACTGCCATAGATGCCGATGGGCCTATAACACACCTTCCGTGGTTGGTTTGGAATCAGAGTTTAGCCATCTTCCCTGGACTGACTGCTAAAGATCACTCAACCGGGGCATTCACCTTCATCTTCCCACTGTGAACACCTTAGACTGAAGATGACAGTAAGTAAGGCATCCCCACTAGAGGATATGTGAGACATACAAACATTTACGAGCATGTCGATAGGTGTTCCGGAACACTGGGCAACTCGAAGCCTGAAACAATTAACGCCGACTATACCGAGACATTAGTAGTGTGGTGTAGGTACGGAAAAAAAGGTGAACTGTGATCATATAAAAATTCGGTTTAGGTCATCTTCCCTATGAAAGAAATAAGTTTTCTACATGTCATCCAAGATTTATTTAGGTCTTACATCAGCTTTTTCTCAGCCACAAGTAGAATAACAGAAACTAGGGGTTGAATTGGTTATCTGCTTTTTTACAACTCTACCATTAATCTCCCAGAAATATGTCCGGCAAGTCAACTATGGCATACTATTTGGTGACAGAAGATTCCAAATCCGGAAGTTACCTATTCTTCGTGACTTCTGATCGCGACAGACGTAGGTGACTAATATTTTCTGGTCTCGAAATGAGCTCAAAAAGTCATCCATCTTGGAAAGCAAAGTAGAAGGGAAACGGTAAACAGTCTGCTGACCGCGCGAAGAAGGGGAAATCTCGCTTTGGAAACATACGCACGGTTCTGTGAATTTGCACTCACCAAGCATACTTACTCGGTATTGTCCCCTACATTCGTGCACCCCATGGTTAGTTTGGCAACGAAATCCTACTTAAATGGCCAGGAATGCACAATAATCACTATTCTGCGTCTTGAAACACACCCTCTAAACGTTTACATTCCTAAGACATTAAATGAGATTGCAATACACTGGAGGCCGCATGAAATAAACAAAAATCCACGGTTGCCAGTAACAGTAAAGGCCCTTCCGACAAACCTCGAATACGATAATATCCCGGATACTAAACGCTATCTAAATGGGATTAGTAATTATTTTAATATAGCAGCAAACGGAATTTTATTTATTGAAAGTCTCATTGTCTCATTATCCATCTATCTATCTATCTATCTATCAATCTATCTATCTATCTATCTATCTATCTATCTATCTATCTATCTATATATATCTATATCTATATCTATCCAGCTTTGTATACCTTCTTCGAATCACTTATTTCTCTGCCCTTTCCTATGTTTATCTTTGTATGCGCCTGCACTGTCTCTAAATAGCTACGTATTTTAACCTAATTGTGCCTTGTTCCTTGAGCTGTCTCTTATACACATCTAGATGTGTATAAGAGACAGNTCTATCTATCTATCTATCTATCTATCTATCTATCTATCTATCTATCTATCTATCTATCTATCTATCTATCTATCTATCTATCTATATATATCTATATCTATATCTATCCAGCTTTGTATACCTTCTTCGAATCACTTATTTCTCTGCCCTTTCCTATGTTTATCTTTGTATGCGCCTGCACTGTCTCTAAATAGCTACGTATTTTAACCTAATTGTGCCTTGTTCCTTGAGTATTCGTGGTTCTACTACACGGAGATAGTGTCTGCACACTAAAGCTCTCATAGTCCATGATTCTTAGCTTCAACCAAGCGTGAAATCTAACATCATTTCTGTCTTTATTAGTTTTATTGACCGTGACCACAATAAGACAGTCATTTCATTATCCAATGACAGGTAACAAAATCATCGGATGAAACCTTGATTTTTAGTCTAGCAGTAACATTAACCGATTTTGATACTTTTGCTAGGCTCACAATATATTCGGTAACAAGTTTACACGATTTCTTTTGAAATCGTATAGATTTCAGTGTAACTAAAAATTTTATATCCATTAATCGCATAAACGTGCTTACGAGGGAAACAAGCCAATAGACAACCTAGTTGCAACTGGAATCCAGGCCACGGATTTCATTGTTCCAAATAGAATTCCCAGGGTAAATCCAAAAACTGGTCAGAAATTACCTTCCCCTAGTTAGAAAGTTATTTGTCTAGTCGAATGTTTATGGAAGATCCCGTTAACTGCCTATACAAATCGCTCTACACAGAACACTTCAGCCATATAAATCATATTCAGAGGTGAAATATAATCAGCAAAATGTTGTTTGATCCTATTAAGGTGATCAAATTAAAAGTAACTTTGTCTGACCTTTTGTTCATTCAGTTTGTTGTTTAGATCGCAAGCGTTTCATCATAATTCTAAAGAGTGTTTTTTTGGGTTGTTGCATATAGTTTGCATTTTGATCAGAAACTTAGTTCTTCCCGGAATTTACCCAGAAAATTAGTTGCCTTGAATTTTTCGCATTTAAAAGTCAAATCAAATCAGCAGGTGTATTGTTCATCCAAAAAAAGTGGATTTCAAACAATCATGTGTTAAAATTATGCACGAATACAACGAGCAAAAAAAATTTCATAAACGACTAATGTCCAAAATTCGAGATTTTCGTATTTTTGGAAAAACCTCCCCCACAGTTAACCTACAGAAGGGCTGCATATGAAAAAATTGCATTACCATTTGCTGATGTGTGGGTACATAAAATTCCAAACTTTAACTGTGTGGTGAATGTATAAATACATCCGTGGCATATACAGTGTCCCAGAGATGAAGGTTAGCGAAGAGAAATTTTCAAGTTGAACTGTCACGAGCAATAAAATTTGTTTATGGTAGAATCCATCCATGAAACTTTAGACATGCAACCGTATCTCTCAAGGAGTATTTTATGGATGGCTTGGTTCACGAAACCAGAAACAACTAGTAGAAAGCTGAAAAGCCGATGGAGACTTATTCATGTGGTCACAAATTTTAAAAAATATCTGCAAGGCAAGGATAGCGCGCTAAACCACAGAAGGTAGATCTGATGTTTTTCTAACTCCACAAAACCACATCAGCGTGGGTATGGACCATGAACGTTTGTGGGAAAGTAAAACTCCGAGTTAATCGTTGATGGATGATGAGAAAGCGCGTTTGTTGTTCACAGAAAATAGGAGTCTGCTGGCACTGGTTTTTTCCTTAGGTATTGACAGAAGCAAAGCATCGGGAAATTTAGATGCATCCAATGCGAAACACTGTTTTTTAATCTGCCTTGAATAGAGAGGGTGTGACCACTGCCCTAGAGTAATCTCATTCAAAAGCACCGACATCTGCATATTGGTAAGTGGTAAAAAAGTTAGTTGGAAACGGAAGTTGTTTTGTGCACACATACGTGCAACGTGGAAGCAATCTCGCATCCCGTAGGACCTCATCAATGACAACTATCGGAGTGGGTAAAATTCCAATAAAGGATGTAAACTAAGTCCAGTCCGGGAACTAGTTACCAATAAAACTGCACAAGCTTTAATAAAATCCTGATTTCGATAACACATCTAGTAACACTGATCAATCAAGTCTAGGAAAGTACCCGTCAAAAGTTAGGCACACACATTCACGACAGCAGTGTTCTTAGGTAGTTGCGAACATACCCAGGATCGATCTTAGATGGCTGAGTGCAGGTACCATTGACAGTCAAACGGACAAATCAAGGCAAGCAACCAAATTGTTTTTTTGACTATTTTGCCGTGAACAAAACATTTCCTGATCTCTGAATTGTTACCACGGAAGATCAGACGGAATGTATGTCCAGCTTTGTAGATCGATACTTTCTAAACTTCCGTCTTCTCACATTATCATAAACTAGCCGGTTCATCCCACTGGTCACAGTGACGTATTTTATCCCAGAAGCCAAGTGAGGAAACTAAGTAAGGGTAGAACGAACAGTCGTATAATTCGCAGTGATAGCGTACTGCTAAGTCATCTAAGCGAGACGATAAACATTCGGCCTTCAGCCATATCACGTAAATGCAAAACATATTCGCTTACACTTTGACACTTCCCATCCAGTAGTTGAATTCGCCCGTTTGACATCGAAGGACTTTCCCTATTTTGCCCCACCGTTGGGTTCGGATTTCTTATCAAATTGTCCAATTCCATCAAAGCCAAATACAGCTGTCCGGTTTGGATGAGACATTCGACTCTTAAAAGACGTGCAAGCATTGCGATCCGCCAATCACCAATCAGCTGAACATTGACGGTGTTGAGAAAACACAAAGCCGGGAAAACCTGAAGAGTAAATGGTAGAATTTACGGCACAATCAGAAGGATGACGTTTGTCTTAGTAATTATTCAACAACTTCGACAATCTCATTTGAAGAACTCACCGGAATACAATGACCTCTTCTAACGTGTGAGTAAAGAATATCCAAAATTTGGGAAATGAACAAATTGCTATCGATAAATCCAAATAGTTTGTTCAGCGATTTTCTCAAAATGGGTAAGGGTCGAGTGAAGTGAAAACTCTCTGCATATAGCTGATCGTCCAACACGTTGGCAGCCTCGAAAAACATGGAAGCCTAAACCAAAGAAGACATACGGAAATCTCTTCACAAGGGCACAAATCTGCTTCTAATTCGTACAGACCACATAGGCACGACATGCTCACGCAAACGTGACCAATGAAAAGAAAAAGTAAATGACATTATCTTTATTAGTCCATGCGCAACGATTATTTTGTGCTTGCTAGTCTGCAAACATGAACCCGGTGGTGTTGAATTATTTTGGGAAATGTTGAGCGCTTTAGTCGTTAAATTATAAGTTTGGCTTTGTACTGATTTTTCGCCAGTGAATTTATTATTCTTTGATTGCCAAAAGTGAGTTGCAACTTTGGCTTAGGGTAACTTATTGCGACCCTTTGACTACATCAGCTAACCCACCATTCTGTATGGGACCACACTAGATACTTTCACCCAAACAGGAGCCGATAATGGATGGCTCTGTTCTTTTGCCCTTTGGAAAGGATAGACAGTCCGCATACCCAGAACAAGCCCTCATCAGGGATGCCGGTGGGCATAGCACCGTATGCTTCGCACGCCAATCAAGTTTGGTTTAGAACGTCAACGATTCCACAGAATGGCCATCAGACATCAGAAAACCCAGCGAGAGAACCGCAAATTCACTCCTTCCGGCTTCTTCTTGTTTTGTCGTACTATTCTGAGTCGGATTTATCTGGTCAGATGTAAAACTCAAAGGCATGGCGCATGACTTTTCCACTTCTGAATATTTTCAAACAGACACCTGGTCCCGCTCAAAAAATGGCTTTTACCTGTTAAATTGAACAACAGGATCTGTTATAGATCGAGCATAGTCCAAAAGAATCAAGGGTACGTTAACTAACAGGTTTACTTGCAGAAAGTTCCAGCATAATCTGACGGTTACCTAAATAGTGCGTAACTTGCATCTTAAATGATCGTAAATAATCAAACGGTCTGGATCATGGATTTTGGACGTGCATATCGCCAGCCCAAATCCATCCATGTTTATTTAGTTTCTGAAAATATTGTGCGTTATAGCAATAACCATAATCAAACAGAATGACGGGAAAGTTTTACTGGTTAAACAGATCCAACCGATAGAGCGTCCTAAGTATTTGAAACTTCCGAGAGTAAGCTTCACCTTTTAATCAGGTAATGCTCCACTCGACTTGACGCCAATTCGGAGCAAACCTAATAAGGCACACAATAAAATATATTCGGCGTAGCGTCTGTAGGTGTGTGTGCATTTCACAGGTCCATGAAATACATCACATTTTGCTGAAAAGCAATTTGCTGAAATTCTCTATTCGTTAATTGCTAATTGTATTAACGCATTCCATCTTATTGACTATTGCTGTATGTGTAAACATGAAATACTAGCGATAAATCATTGAACTAGGGAATCAGAAGTGTTATCACTCAATTTCTTATAGCGGATTCAGGGAAAGACTAGACAGGAGAACCAAACTTTGCCCAGAAACGTGACCGGATTACGTAATAACCCCCTTCAAAGCCATAGAACTTCAAAGGGTTTAATCACGTTTTATTGCGCCGAAACCTTTTTTCATATTTCAAATTGTTCTAGAATCTAGAATTTCCAGAGTAAGAAGCCCGATCACTTCGCTGCGTTTTAATGATCATAGTGAGAAGCCTTAAACGCTGGCTGAATGCTGAAACGTTATGGAATTCCATCAACTTCGTGAGTAGTTTAAGCTGGTGATAGTACTTGAGTTGTTCACGTAATTTGTAGGCGATCCATGAAATTGACACCACAGGTGTACTTTAACTGGCACTGGAATACAAGTGATCTTCCAAACAGGTACTTCATTTATGAAATGTTTACCGTCGTTTCCATGGCCGTGGTCAAGTGGATTAGGCCTCTGTCATCTGCTGAAATGGTCAGAAGTTCGAACTTAAGATCCCGCCATCACGGCACTTCGCTGTCCCGGACTTGTCACCACACATGAGCTAATAAGACTTCATATAATTCTATGCCAATCGAAACTTCAAGGTTAAAGCTGTCTGCTACCTCCCTCACATCCTCTCCTTTATGTGCAATGAGTCACAAATGCTCTGAGGCACGCTCTTTCCCCCACACTCATGCTCCCAGCATGTATTAAATAAGAAACTGAAATTGACAACTGCAAAAAGTTCTTATCTCTTCTTATTGTTCTCTCTAGCCTAGTCAGTTTATTTGCATCTTAATCGGAAGACCTATCGGGATGGCAACTGTGACACAGCACAGTGACCGAAGACATTCATACCTCAAACAGATGTTATTATGTAAACTGATCTATGACGTGATTTCACGGCAGGAGTACTTCATGATCAATAGAACGAAGCGTCTGTCACCTCACCAAGGTCAGTGACGAATATCTCGTATTCGGCGGTCACTTAGGTGATTGATGGCAATGTGCTGTTGACCAGCTCACTACGATACTTGATCTACTGGAACTCTATTCGTTCCTGTCATTCCAGTTTTCAGTGTCATATATGTTGATTCCCCGAACCCCTGGCCGTGGACTATATAGCCCATGGGGCATGCCACTTTCATCGCACTCGTACTTCGAGCGTTAACGACACGTATGTGTTTTGCTAGGTACTTTTCCATTTACCAGTTTTTTGCTGGTTTTACTTTGTCCTGACTGGTCACGGTCGCGGCTTTCACACAACGGTTAACAGTTAACTTTTTAGCTCACGAGTACTGATCACTGGAGGTACACTTCCTTGGAAAACCATTAAGGACTAATACAGTCAGTATTAATAGCAAAATAAAAATTTAGCGATTTAAGAAACCGTCACTTTTTCAGTGCAATACCAAACTGACTGAATCGGATACACACAAGATAATAAGCACATTCTTTCCAAAATGCTGAATTGCATTTTAATTTTTCCTAAGAAGACTGAATTTTTGCAATAAATCGCTACTGCGTACTGTATCCAAGTGAGACAGGATCTTTCAGGAAGAACACCATCACCAATACCAATAACAGTGTGAGTAGTGAATATAAACGGTTACTACAACAAAAGATGAGAATGATGACAATGAAAACTAAAGTACCACTCACTCGTATTGCATCCAAAGTAACTATCTCAAACACTCGCAGCTCTTCAATTGATCCTAAATTATATCTAGAAAAATTAATTAAATGAAACACATGCAGAAAAGAAATTCACCGAAGCAGTGTAGAGCAGATATGAGCCAGAATAAGACATTGCAAGGAACTGTAGCTGGTACTCAGTTGATGGGATCTTTCGGTCGGCGTTCCATTGGCTATCTGGTCGGACCAGTAGGAAAAGAACGAACTTTGTCTTCCCAGAACCAAATCGATTGCATTAATACCATATTTGCGAGCACTGCTAGAGAGATTGTCAATAGTAAACAATATGTAGACACTTTCTTACTTACCGTGGATCACCCTTGTTCAAATAGGCTTTACACAGTTCCAGATTGATAATACCCAAGTCACATGGAACTTGGCGAACTTTTGATAGTGCTGAAGTATTAGGTGATGATCATGGCCATAATGAAAACAAAACTTACCTAACAGTTTTTGAAGTGCATTTACCTGTGTACCAAGATGAAGTTGAAGGGATCCTCCTTGGTTTTCCTCGTCAACCGATTGTGAGTAAAACAGCTCCGCTTGCGGTTTCCATTCTTTTGATATTAACTGACTTATTGATTCCTGTGACCAAAGGAAACGTTGTCTTTGAGAACTCCTTTATTTATACTCAACGGAGTGTTTAATTTGTGCTTTGGTGTATAACCGACCAGGGTTCGTAAGCTTAGAGTTCAACCTGTCTACTTTTTGCGACCACTTCAAATTATCTTCCATAAACAATCTTGAATGCCACGGTTCGTGTGGTGGCCGATTTAATCTCGGTATAGACGAACGGATAAAAAAATAACATGAAAGTTTGTGAACACCAAATGGGTGCGATTTCATGTGGTAACCACAAGGATCATTTTACCAAAAGTGTTAATTCGTTTGACATGGCTTCCGAGGGTGATGGATTGAGAACGCAGTGAAAAAAAGTTGATCATTGAGCACATTCCAATGGATGGTTGATGGTCTGGAGAGAAGAATAGAAGAGCTAGGGTGTTTAGTTTCCTTCCTGCTTATTATTCTCGTCCGACATCATGATTCAGATGACAAAAGGCCTGTGCATATGTTTGTGCATAGACTTTTCTGTCGACGCTGTTTATCGTACCTTTACCATTGACTTATTAATTCTGTAGGCCGCTTCACTCCGCAGTGTTGACATCTGTCAGATAGAGCCCGAAAAAATAGCATACACGCGAGAAATTATACTTTGAAAAATTCAGTCCGAAATACTGGTTAGCCAGTCGTTGGAAATCCGACAGCAATTTTACCCCAGTGCACGCAGACGAATTCCTAGCCGCAATTTAAACCTGATCCCAACAATTTACGGGCCTTTCAGCCAAAGTTGTCAGAAGTAAGATTGAATTCTGCATGGCAAGCTCATAGTACAACAACGGTGTTTTTTCATACTTGACACCAAACTGGGGTACACATCATTTGAGTAGTTTGAAAGTAACTGTTGAGTAGCCTGAAACAGGCTAAGTATCAACCCCGTGGTATGTATGAAACACCTATATATGTAAGGGCTCTCGCCGTCAACCTTATTGCCCAACCAAAAAACATGTCTGTCAAGCGTCCTACGTAGACAAAAGTAGGAGCGAGATGGTATTTACTGCGATCGGTTCAACCGAACACTCTGTGGACAGTTTAACAGAGAAAACAGTGCCGAATATGCAAATTTAAAGACCAGTTGCGTTAAATTTTTGTCAGTTGTGTTCAGGGTGGATTTTTTTCACTGGAACACAGTGATACAACAAGAATAATGAGGAATTTTTATAGAAAACGGAAACTAATAAGTTTGTTTGAGAAGTAGCGGTGTACTGCATGGGAAGTGGAAATCTCTATTTAACCAGTTGGTGTAAGATGCACTTACAATGAGAAATTCTTTCTCCGGTTGACTCCACTTGGTCAGATTCCGCTCAACTCTTCCCGACTCGTTGTTTTCTCGACAAACAGCGTCGAGACGATTGAAATAAACCCAAAAATTAAAAACACTGTGTCCCATTTGGGAACAACTTCGCCGAAATTCGCTCAATGTGAGCTCAGTGCACAGGGGAACCAATACTCCTTTTTGTGAATCGTCCATTTTTTGAACCTTAACGGAAGTTGGAACAAAATAAAACTAAGTGTTTCATCATACAACTGGTCTGGGTCAAAACTTCCCAAAAAATGGGTTCAAGTAGCGTAGACAACGAACACTTTGACTAGCAAATGAAATGATGGAACATTTATTAAACGTGGTCAATGAAACGGAAAGAAATGAAATAATGAATCAACGTACTTGCTGCGGCAGTTTTCATTGCCCGATCTGATAGTTCAAATCACAGTTCAGATTTCGTTTTGATGATAGCCTTTCCGGTAAATTGTTCAAATTTGTTTGTTCCCCAGTTCTTATCACATTCCATTTTGTACATTACTAATTACAACGTTAATTCAGTAGGGAAATGCGTGAATGCTTATTTCCACAATTACTATCCTATTCTCTGGAGTGTAATTTGACAATCTGACTTCAAATGTATTCAGGAAACGGAGTGCTAATGAGAAACATTTTCAAAATGGCACTGTAATTACAAACCTTATTTCAAAAAGCATTTAGATACATTTTATCTTTTTGTTTAGTTCGTTGTCGGGTATTTCAGCAATCGCGTACTTTGTCTGTCTGATGATGACAGAAAATCCATCCTTTTGCATGATGGTCTGTCTAGACTAATTGACGGTTTTATGAATGCATCTTATTTTATATCCTTCTGTCACCGTTATCTTGATACTTTTTTAATTCACGTGCTTTTTAGTTGATTCACATCGAAGTAAAAAGCCTCCATTTTTTCTTAAACCCATTCGAGTATTTCTAGAAACACCGAAATGGTTCATATTTGCTAATGGCAATCCTTGACCAAACAAACTTTCTGTTTATTTCGGTGAGTGGGGATAGTTATGTTCAACGAGTGCGGTGGTTTCCAAAACCGAAATCATCAAAGGTTCATGTAGCCAATCAATTTTCTTTTAATCACTGCCTGCGTAATAACCACCCTGTTTGGTTGACTTGTGTTATCTACTCTAAACAATCCCAAGGTAAAATATTCACACATATTCGAACTCATCCAGTTAGGTAGGACGATTCTTGTTTAACCAGAACTGTTCAGGCAGATTATCCCTTGTTTTCGTAAACACTGCCTGTGTAGCAACTGTGCGAAGATCTACATGAACGGGCAGCATGGCGACGTTCACATACGTTTTTGTCATCAGCATATTCAGTCTGCACCTAGTTGGCTTATTTGGTACCTCTATATGGAGCATCCCAATGCTAAGGAATCCGATTACCTGTCAAAAACTTCAGCGTTCTATCCCATTACGGCTTGATAACCAGTCTTCGGTATTTCAAACTAGTGTCACCCAAATACCAGCTGTGCTAGCGCAGTTAATTCTTCCGATGGGCAATAGTCCCTTGTTCAGGTGACTCCCTAGGATTCTTATCGATATCCCCTAGACGGATAATCAAAGGCTTCCAAAGATAATCTAATTAGCCAACATGAAAAACGTTCTGTCTGTCGTAACTGCCATATACTGTGCAAGACATTGATGCTGCAGTTCACTGTAAGCATTTAACTGTAGGCTGTCATACTGCATTCTGTGCTGTTTAGCTCAGACCAGATCATACATCTTTATTTATATGCAATGGTGACCAGGAGGATTAAGTTGTAGCTTCCGGAATTGAAGATTCCTCCTCCTTAGCCAACCTTTCGCTAGTCATGATCTCGAAAATAAGGTACACGGTAGCTTCATTATTGAGTTAAAAGAGTAAAAGTGCTCTTTAAAAATTTCAGCACTCAACGAAAAGTTTATGTTGTTTTGCCATGTAAAATTAATCAGAAGCGTCTCTTAATAAACAAAGTGTTACAACACAGACAAACTGGAAATTGCACATTGCTTTCCCATTAGTGAACAGTTTAAATGGAGGTGTTAGTCGGAAGTTTTCCATTAAAATCATGTCACTGTCCGTTTCTGGTTTTCCAGTCTTGCAGGACGTCACTGACCGCATCCGCCACCTTAATTAACGTGTTCTCCTTGTAGGGAAGATAGCAAATTTTATTAAACAGCCTATGTCGGATGCCTTCCGGTTAGCACTGCCTTGCTGCTGTCCACAAGGCGAGATGAGTTGTTATCGAGGAAGGTATACTTTAACCAGTGTTCCTGATGGGTCAAGTTACATTAAGGCGTTGGAATGCAGGAGATCCACTGGGGATGCCAAGCAGTGTGGCTAGCAAGAACAGTAAGTGATTTTCTTGCATTTGAAATATGTCAGCTTCTCCAAAGTCTTTCAGCTTTAGAATCATTCGATTCTTCCTACGATTTTATTTAGCGCTTTAAAGTCACGTCCGAAATCAGGGCACACTGGCTCACGATTAATGGCAGTCCAAAAGTAAATGCATCAACAAGTAGCAGAATAGGCAGAAATGTAACATTAAGTTCATTACCATTTGACTGAATAAAAGAACATCAAGTTTTTGCCAATATTTAAACCGCCACATCCGTAGGTGGCAATTACCTTACACAGATGGGATGGTTATATATTCAGTAACCTTACAATAGGCTTAACATGCGTTGTCGCCCAGATAGTTGCTACCCATAAGCACAATCATATCTATAATTGTACAATTAGTTCGGTGACTATTGTATGAATCGATTTTTCAGTGAACTGTTGGACATGGTCTTCGTAGATTGGCTTTTCGATTCTTTCATTCTTATGAGAAACAGTAAACTGTCTGGAGCGGTAGAAGTATGACGGTATCAAAATTTGGGTGCCTAGTCTAGAAAACAGTTTGTGATATAGCGGTCAAACATCGACCCACGGACCAACCTTGGAAGTATCAAGCGAGCAAATGAGCTTCTCTGCTTCTGTTGGCCTGAGCAACCATCCATGTCCTCTTGTACTTCCGCTTCGTCGAGGCTTTTCCACAGTCTTTTCAATCGTTCGATCTAACCATGACTTGGCTTGTGTTCCTTCAAAATGTGTACTGTAATCGGTCCACCAGCCGGGACTGGAAACTAATCTGTTTTCCATCGCAAACAAATCCTCATACTCCTTCGGAGTCAAAGAAACCGTGAACTTGGCTCGAAGTGCCGATCCCAGACTTTGTATGTCAGGATTGCCCACATCAACTGGATTCCGTTTTATCACCTGCTGCGGGAAATAATATGATTCATTAGGATCTTAATTCGATCTTTTAGCTTTTTCGTTGCATGAAAGCCCCCTAATCAGATTCAAACTAGCTTTCGTCCCAGGATAGTCTGTTGTTCTGATAGGGTTAAAAATTAATCCGAATGCTACAACGCAACATCGACCAGGTAAAGGCGGTTCTTTATCATGGTCACAAAGGGTCTTCTCCCGATTAATTGTAGCGGAATTTCTCAAGACTTATACCCATGGTGGGACAATACGATATTTGAAACGGATAAAGCAGTAAGAATTGTACATAGGTGTTATCCGTGGTCAAAATGAAGACCAACTATTGTTTGAATTTGCGCTGACAGGAGGAGCCAAGTTTTACAGTAATGCAAAGCTTTCACTTACGGCTTACACAACCATATGATCACTACTGGTTTTAACCTCTGAACTATCTGAATCGATTTCCATAGATGGGTCCAACTTGACACCACACGTTGATAAATTATGGGCAAGTTTTGCTAGTCGCCCCAATGGTTTCGTCCTTCAAAATCAGTTTGACTTTAGGTGACACATAAGCAAATCATTTTACACTGCAAAACAAAGCGTCGGCTGACCTTCTCAGTAGCAAAGAAATGTCAACATTGTGTACTATTTGTTTTCAGTCGCTTACGAAATGTAATTATAGAATTATATTATTCCGTTATCAACAGCAGTGAACGCACACAGAGGTTAAGTTATGCAGAGAAAACAAATGATGTCATGTCCGAAGCAAACGAAGAATCAGCATTAAAAGTTTATGAATTCAAAGGACCGGGTCATGTAATCGTGTAAAAATGATTAATGAAAGTAAAAATCCCCTTTTAGTGATGTACACCAAAGAACAGAAAGATGAAATTGAGCTGATTCTGTGTTTGGATGTTTTTGAGTGTTTCACGACTGATGATTCGGGGTCATTGTCAGACTAACCGTCCGTTGTTTTGTCACAGCGATCCACCCGATTTTACGTTCTGACCTCCACTGTGAAAGTTTTTAACGTACATAAATCCAAATTGCGACCCTGGGTCATCGATCGCGAAAAACAACAATATCCAATTTCGTCTTTCAGACCTTTAATTTTACATCATTAAAAGGGAGATTTTTAATTTCATTGAGGCAATTTTAATGCGATTACATAACCCAGTCGTTTGAATTTACAAGCTATCAATGTTGACTCTCTGTTTGCTTCGAACCATTTGTTTGCTTTGAATAATTTAACCTCAGTTTTAGGCAAATGAAATGTTAACATACCAAGCAATACGTCTTCTTTATCTAACAAACATTTGGGTAAAGCACACTGTATGCCTTAATCTTGACAGCCTGGCAGGATGTCTTCAAAGATATGTCAATAAGTGAGCTAGATGAATCGGTACACGGTTCGTAGGATACAGGGATACATATAGAACCTCTCAATTACTAGTTTGGCACAGAAAGACTGTTGCAAACAGTGTGTGGATATTAATAATTCCATCTTAACCTTTTCCCCACTGTTCATTTTGCAACTTGGCAAGGTCACTTTAGATGTGTGTAAGCACCTTTACGTCAGACTGACCTGAATTTAACTCATGCCAGTTCACCTTTATTTTAGTTTTATTCATGAATGATTAGTAATCTAATTATATAAGACAGGTGAACAGTCGACTACCCTGAGTGTTTAAATCAAATTGGAAGCGCTTCGTGACTCTCCTAAATCAACTGCACTTCGAGTCGAGAGATAATGATGGTGGTAGTATCATCATGTTGGCTCGAATTGCACAACCACACAACTGAAGTGAAAATAATGGCACCTCTAAAACCAGCCGAATCAGGTAATGCAGCAACATCTCTCCTGGTCGACAATATATCTCGTTACCAGTTTAGGAACTCGTGGGATTTTTCTGTTTTACTAACGACTGATGGTGAACAATTTCACAACTGAATGAGGAATCGATCGGCAACTAAATCGAGCACTGACAAAATATGAGGAAATTTATACCTGTTGAATCCTTTTGTTGAACTGCAAACAGAATGATTGCATTTGTAATTGGGATCGCCACAGACTCGCAACTGCTTCTTCTGATTCTTGTGAAGAGTACAAGCTGGTGATACCGGCCGCAACTTTCTTCTGCGCGTAAAGTGTGAATGGAAGAAATTTCGTTGCCCAATGTTCCCTAGTTAATTGGAAGTTAGAAATGAGTTAGGGAAGCCACAAGGAAACAGGTTAAAGACTAAATGCTATTACTAATTAGGTTCACATTTTCACAAAGCCCAAATCATTCTGGTTGAACCAGATTTTTACGAAAATCGGCTGATATGAAAAGTTAATCGCGATCACAGTAACGTTCGGTATGAAGGACAATTTTCACACTTCAGATATCCATTGTTACCCCAATCTGATCAGTCCGACCAAAAATTTCTGATGTACCCTTATTAATAGGTTATGTCGATGGAAGGCGAACAATGTCAGACTCATACATAAGTGACATCTACTCTCTTGTTTGTCTGCGTACAATCTGCTTGTTTGTGCGTTACTGTGCATGTGTATATATGTGACTGCATGGGTGATTGCTGGTGAGTGCGTCGATGTTGCCGGTCGCTGGGGCCCTTCGCGGTTAGAGCGACAATCCCTGTTCTAGAACACCACGCATCATGCACACGTCTAGGCTTTTCGTTCTTTCGATATTGTCCCAATGAGGTTCATTTGACTCATACTGATATCACTTGCTTCGTTAACATTCCAGCAAGCAGGACAATAGAACCTCCCTCACTCATAGTTCACTCGGCCTCTCGGTGGGGGAACCTGAGTAGAAAATAATTACCTCGAGCTGTCTGTTTCGTAAAGCGTAGTCCGCGGGGAAAAGACATTATTCTTCTTGCCGAATGACGGACAATATTAATCTCTCTGTTCGGACGTAGCTGTTTTCCGCTCACTTCCGCTAATGGGATGTTGTTTAATAAGAAACTTCCTTGGTGAATGGTGCCTTTTTTGCATGATATTATAACACATTTGTGGAATGAAATCATTACCGCTTAATAATCTTTGACGATTTCCCAATGACTGGCGAATTTACGCAGGTAATCATTCATTAGCATTTTGAAATGACGCTGTTTATAATTCGGGTCCATTGTACAACATCACAAATCATCAGACCTATTTGCACTCAGACAGGCTACTCGTTTTGGTAACAAAATTTTGTGGTTTTACCCATCCTTCTCGCAAGTTTAGACAAAACAAGAATTATTTGATAGAAACAAGCGTGCTCATTTCTACCACGATAGAAAATTTCGTTTCCTTTCTAGATCTATTTTCTTCATGTATCTCGATACTTGCCACCTGCCCCTTGTTCTTGCTTCCAAACCCGTTGTGCAATGTTTGTTTTATCTTTTTCGTGTTTAAAAATATCGCCATAAAACCAAAAAACACGATACGTTACTAAATTTAAGTGATATGTACCTTATTTATATTCGAATATATAGAACAATACGCTGTCATCAACTGCTACGAATATTACAACTGATGAGTATTGACAGTTAGTCCATTGGATGGACAGAGGAAAACAGCAGTTATTTATCATGCAGTTCAAGACTTGGACCCGGGATAGAGTCTCCGCCGGGTTAACACCGGGCCTTATGAAACAATCTTCCTGAGAGTTCAGTGGAAACTGAAAATATAAAACTTTGATCCACGAGGAAAGCAACACTAGAAACTCATACACAATGGACTTATCAAATTCAGTGAGATCGCATGAACCTTAGTTCTTTCTGATGGTAGATAATTGAACTGTCAACCAGTTCACAGCCATGCCTAGTTTCTGATTTCGTAGATGGTTTCAGCTTCATGGTTACCTGTTTTCTCTCTTGTGGACTGCAAGACGACACGGCGGTGAATGCCATTTTTCTCACGCTCTCGCCGCATGCTCACTAAGGTGTAATGTGCTCGTGAATCTCATTCAATTTCGCGGGCCGAAGACAGACGTCCTTCATCCTCTTTAAGCTCCCTCTGTTGGGATCCGGTTTTCCCTACAAACTAAATATCTACCTATTTAGGGAAAATGCGCTTGTAATTTCACCAAAATCCTTCCATTCCGTTTGGTTCCGAAATTTTAGACGTCCACTTTTGCATTTATTAGTCAGCTGCCATCTGCCGAACACCAGATCTTCGACTTCCCCACTTGTGCCTTTTGCCACTTCCCTGGCCGGGATGACTATTTTCAGATTCATATTTTCGTGCTTTGAAGACCGGATTTTCAACTTCCACAGTTGATTATTTTCAAGTAATCTTTTATGACATCGCAGCCAAAAGGCCAATAACCAAATTGTTCACGGTGATCAAAAGTTTATGACAAACAGTTGCTTGTCCTCCATCAATACCCGATCAGTTTGGCGGCCGAGGCCCTTATCCTTTCCGAATTTTATTCCACATCGAGCAATTTTATTCTATTCTCTTTTGGCTCATTGGACGGTGGCAACTTCCGGTTCAACATCACCGTTGCCCTTCACAAACCTTCACTCTCTGTCAGACCCGTTTTGGAACTAAAGTATAGCTAAACAAGATGATGTTGCTAAATTACACAACACGACCCTCGGGATTCTTACTCTCGATCTTCGTCTAACTGCATTTCCACCACTTCTCCGATTTTCTCCAAAGTTTCTCTTTTCAGCGGTTTTTGTTTTATATTTTTAGATTTTACCTGAAGCTCTACCAATCGCTACTTTTTTCTCAACGTATAAAATACACTCAGTGAGCGCCGTATGGAACACATTACTCATATAATCCGTAGGCCTGATGTGACTTGCCCTTTATCTGGTCTTTACGGTTTTTCTTTGAAAATTCTTGATTTTCCTAAAACTGGTCTTTTAAAAACGTGATTATCTTTCGGCCACGAATAACCCTGTATGGATCCGCTCACATTTATTATTTCAAATATATACAAAACAGTTATTTTTGCTCATTTCTGATCATCAAACACTACTGAGCAATTGACAAAGTGAATTCCGACAGCCCCGTCCCACCGCTGCTTGCCGTTGCCACATACTCTTGATCAACGACACTCGATAATAATAATCCACATTTCCAAAGCGTTTGTCCAAGTGTGATACAATAGCTTGTCAGCAAAACTGCCCATTTTCGGATTCCTCCCAGTTATTTTACGGTAGGAACTGGCTGTTCTCCGTGAATAAATTCTATTCTTCCAGATCATTCCGGTTTTACCTTAGCTATTCCGTGTATGTGGACCCACCATTACTAGGCTTAAAATTGATCGTTTATCCAAAACTTCGAATGTAAGCTATTCGCTTGCTATCACTCTCCCTTCACATTAACGGCATTGTTCGCCATTATGTCCTTATTACATCTCTGAATTCCGGTGTTGAGCACATATCTTCCCGGAGCAACGGTAATCCTGTAACCTTTAGTACTTCAAGAACGTTCCTTCTGTTTTGTCTTTTTCACACATGAATAATTGGTGCTTAGAATCACAAGCCGGTATTTCACAAGTTCTATCCATTTTTGACCTATTCAGACCTCATTTCTTGGTATTTTCCTTTTGCATTTCACCCTGATTTTGATGTTGCTACCAAATTTAGTTTCCTATTGTGCCCTAGTTATTTCTCCATCACTGACAATCTTCTATTTTACATAACCAACAGCCACCCCCACACTTGGAGATTTACTGCTCTTTCCATTCTTCCCACAGCCTCGATAAAAAGTGTTTCGCTGACCAATGATCTTCCCCTTACATATGATCTGTGGTCATTAACTAAACTCCGGTAGTTGCTCCATTGATCTTTTTCTAATGTTGTTACTTTGTATTTTTTTTAAGTCGGAGCTCGCTTTGTCAGTTTCTCTACTCTCGACATCCGCCTACACATTATTATCATGCTTCTTTCCTAATATGCGGCATTTTTATCTTCCAGACTTTGTTATCTCAACATTTTCAAGCGTTAGATACCTGTCCACTATCTGTTTCCCCATTCAGAAACAATGAGCCAATGGTCAAAAATACCATTAACAACCTAATCGTTACGTGAATGTTCCCCTAAAACCTCCTTTTACTGCTTCCTTTGAAAACCGATCCTAGGAATACTACAAATCATTTTGGATAGTAAAAAAGGTAAAAAGTTAATATTTCTGACAAACGCTTATAGAACGAGTAGGACTCGGTACAAAAACACCGTCCTGACTGGTGAATACCGATAGAAGAATTGACGAAGTAAATGAAAAGGCACTTGCAGCTAAAAATACTTATCGATTGCTTAAAACAACCGCGATCCTGTATTATTCCCTGCTGATGCAATAAACGAGAAGTGCGAGAAAGCTTGACGAATCGCCGATCCGCTGTTGTTTAGGATTTTACCCTAAACTGTTCCTCAATCCAAAAAGGAGACACGGTGGATAACCCTACGGGTAGCAGTGCTTCTCTTTGTCACTGTCTTCAAAACACTCTTTTCAGTACTCAATGTATTACCTTAGGGATACAATAAATTAGCTCTAAAAATTGTCTTCAAATTTTGATGCTTGGCAAGACAGTCAGATAAAAATATCAACATAAATTCCGTAACATCGACAGTCAAGATGCAACAGCTCTACCTCACAATCTGATTAGACATCTTCCATTTTGATGCAGAGTCCCACATGGAAGAAAAAGATCAAATCAAATGACTATCTGCAAACAAGTGAAAGATGACAATAAACCATCTTAATATCCATCAGAAATCGGCTTTTCTGAAATGAACAACATTTCACATTAGGTCAAGTTATTGACTGTCACACGGGAAGAATACTAGACGCTATATTAGTTGTGGTACGCGTTTTAACCTCATCAATGCCAAAAATAACTCGAAATCCGTGCAAAGCCACCGTGGTGTTTTCAGTTTGTTCTTCCACCCACCAGTCAAAAGTAAGATAATTGGGCTCTTAATTCAGTGATATTGTACTCATGTGTCCATCATTGGACAGCGTTCACTATCTCCGCCAATCTTACGAACGACTATTACTCTCCGTGCAGTAAATCATTCTGATAAGATCTCTCGACGAATGTGGACGATGTGGCATGCAAGGACCAAAAGGGTTGGTGTTTAAATCATGCACAACATTATCTTACCCTCCAATAGCTGCACAACGCAAGGTAAGATGAATCAGGTGCTCCCATTGCGAACTGCGAACAAGAATTTCACATGAACGTAACAGGAATCTGTAAATCCAGGCCCAATCAATTTTCAACCGGTTTGCCAAAGATTCATCCAAATCGATATTGGGTTTGTAGAATTGTAAAATTTCACTCTCCACCTTTGGTAAAAATGACCGGTGTAAAAGAGCGTTTGAACAGTAGCTTTATATATGTAGATATATGGATATATACAGATACATAGATATATTGCTAATCAGTTAGTTGCACACAAATAAACAGGGATCCGGAAGCTTCTGACAGGTTTTGCGTTTATTGCCGCCCATCAGGCATGCGGGCCTGGTTGTCTCGTTCACTTCTTTTACATACTTGAAGACTCCGATTGTAAGTTCCCTCAGAATCTAAGCTATATCACATCATTGTGAATGGATCGGAAATCAATTTCTGGGACCCTAACTGTGATCGCTAGTTGTCCCAGAGTGCCGGGCACGCATGCCTTATGAGCGGCAATAACTGAGAAAGCGGTCATATGCTTCTGGGATTTTTGTTCATTCGTGTACACAATAATGAATAAAAAAAATGCCATCTTTCTCTTCCAGCGCTGTCGTCCTCTAGGTTGGTAGCGACTAACCCACAGAGGACAATCAGCGATCACAGCTGGGATCCCGGAAGTGGATTTCCGTTCCATTCACACTCCTGTTATGTAAACAAATTAGAGTGGAATGTCTATATATATATATATATATATATATATATATATATATATATATATATATATATATATATATATATAAATCATGGTCACTAATTTTCTTCCTATTAACAGTGACTTGCCGCAAATTAGAAATCGAGATTCGCGGAACATTTTGGTTAGAAATTACACAAATTGCCACTACAGTATCAACTCATGTTTCCTGAGCTCTTGTGCTGAATAATATGCAGGACATTTATTGCGTATGCGCAAGCTGAATATATCCGAAATGTTGCTAGCATATTTAAAATGTTCACCTAGTCGTCAATCCAGCTGGACTAATGTAAACAGTTTCGCTTGACAGCCTGGAAAAATTAGGCAAAAATACAACGTAATCCGCAAGCTCCACGTGGAATATCTGAGATTGTCAAACGGACAACTTCAAACCTTCGGTTGTTAGTTTCCATTGTCGTACGTCGCACTCTTCTCCCGTTTTCGTTAATATATTTATCAATGTCCACTGATAAAAGGAAGCAGTTAGGTAGAAACTAAACTGTAATTTGTAGTTTTTGCAATAGAAAACAGTGTTCAAGGAAGTTATTAGAACCGAAGTTGCCTACCGATGGTCGTTTGAACATCACAGGCGACACACGGAGACAAAATAAAGAAAACACTAAGCTTTTGGACTGATTCCTGGTCTTATGATGTGTGCACCATCAAAGTTGAAAGGAAAGCTAATCGTGTTTATCTATTACATCCAAATTTTATTGTCATGGTCAGTTGATTGTTATTTTGTTGCGCATGTGTTCTGTCAGTGCGCTATCTTGGACATCGAAATTGAACACAAACCAACTAAATGAAAATCTTTTGTCCCCGGAACAGTGCACTTGTCCCATTCCATTGGAATACGGATTCCTCAAAGCAGACGTTCAGCAGTTGAGAACGGGCCAGGCAAGAAAAATCCAGTTCCATCCCACCCAGTGGCCTCGACTTTTCAGTGCGTAATTTTTAACTGGATCCTTCGGTCTGTGCAGTATCTGCCTGTTCCTATCATGCAATGCAGTAAAATTTATTTAGGTTTGCTTGCAGATTCAGGTTCCTTGCAACCAACAATCTTCCACGAATACTCATTCACGAAATTTTCGGTAACATCGAGCAGAAAGTGGTTATTTTCTCAGTTACAATTTTGACTTATCTGTATGGCTAAAGAAAAAAGATTTCAATCAAACCCCGCCAGTTTCACTGATGACTTCTACGATGGTGAGATCTTCGTGAAAGTTTTCCGCAACGGTTGATTCTACTTTTCCACTGTTGCTACCACTGTCACTACTTTTACTATTACCACTACCAGTATCACCACCACTTATACTAGTAGTAATAATAATTATAATACTCAGCAGTTGGGCGACTTCGTACACCTATGGCGACAGCTGATTCAATTGCAACCAAGACAAACATGAGACTCACGTTAATAGGTGAATACAGCATCTAGACACTTTCACTATGACTATTTTTTCCAGTCATATCAGTCACATATGGGGCATGAGCAACAACTCTACTCGCCATTTTGGTCCAAAATCTTATCATAGGAGCTACCATGACGTCACTATCCCAAATACTATCAGCTCGTTAACAAAAGTGGTGACGCGTTTGTCGGTCGAACAACGATACATTGCCCAAATAACAGCAGACAAATACTACCAATTGGAATTCACAACTACGAGTTTGACTGAAATGCTCGGAAAACAAGATGGGAGGACCGGCTTTTATTAATAATTTGTTCTTAGCTGGTAACCGCGCTTTCACTACTCGATTATTCACAGTTTCGTTACGTAACCCGAAATTCAGCTTCTAATGACGCAATGTCGACTAGCTAACACAACTCACCTCTTCGGTTGGCAGAATAGATGTTACGTGCTGCTTTATTTCTCCGGTATTCGTCGTGCTGATTAGAAAGCACTGCCAATATAGTCGGTGCTTTTTGTCGACTGTTTATTCGGTGTAATGAATGATAAGCAATGATTTACTTCAATATAGATGGCTAAGACGGGTTACCTAAATGTACTCATTTAGCAAAGTTTCTTCTTTAGCCTCACATCAATGTAGACAAAAGGAATCCGACAAACAAAACCTTCATTTTGTGTAGAACACAGACCTTTGCACCCTTTGTTATTTACTGATATATCGAGCAACTTATTCCAATTCATTGCGACCTCAGATTTACGCGGTATTTCGGGAGACGGGTAGAAAGAATAGAATGAAAGTAGACTGCACACAGTCGCATCTTCTGGTCCATCGATCTTGGACAAAATAAGTTCATCCCTTTGTTGTCAACTTTTGTTCTGAAATTTAATACGACAAAATTGTCGCTCACTTCAAATGAACATGATATCTCCTGTTTGACCCCCTTCGTATATGTTTGTGTGTCGCGTGTGCGTGTGTGTGCTGCATTCCGCTTAGGGTGGACTGGGAAATGATTCCAAACTTGCGTTTACCTAATTGCAATAAAGCTCGATTTAAAACTCATCGTTACCTATAATCCATTTCCACTTGGTGCTAGATCTGTTTTTGTATATATCGCATTTGAGGCGTATGTTCATGATAAACGAGTTGAGCAATTTGGCCAAATGAATTTGCGTGGCATCACATTTGTCTTTGTCAAATGTATGTTCCGACGGAATTATTTATCAATCGGTAAAGTGATATCTCAATTTGTCCTATTGTGTTGGAAAATAATTCGGATTTGCAACAGTCCCGTGAATTTCTTACTGCTGTTCCTACAGGTATTTGGAGGTGCGAAAAACTTTCTCGTACAACGTTTACTCGTAATAGTTATTTGGTAACAATATTTAGTGTTCAAACTCGAAGGAATGTAGAACGGTATTCCAATCCGTGACGAATTAAACTGGTTTGTCTGTAGCGAACAACTAACCAAAGAAGTCAATAATTCGATTGGACCTGATGCAAACCTAGTGCCTTGAAAATTACCACTGAGCAAACCTAGTTCATCCGACAGCTTTTTTAAGCAGTCATATAGTGCTGTCTTCAGAGAAATCAAGGGAATCTGTCCCGGTAACTGGCAACGTTAATAATCTGTAAACTTTGGAGAAATGTAAGACTTTCCAATTCGCCCTTTGATTACGTCGATATAGCATCGAGTCTGGTATTGGACATGGCTGTCCAAAATTCAGATGGTTACGGTCTCAACTCATCTTACCTCCTCTGTTTTTGTCCATATTTGGCCGAGAATCTCCATTCGTGGGCTCGTGAATGGTCCTGGAAGCCACTGTTTATCCTACCTCACTTGACTGATCAAGTGGAAATTGATATCAGCGTAATTCAGGCCGGACAAAATCTTAAATCTCTCAGGATTTTTCGATTCAACTGGGCAATGCTGATTTTACCCATGATGACGCTATCCTGACTGAGCTGGCGGTTGTCGAATGCGAGTGCAAGCAAATTGCGCTCTTGTACAAATTAGTGTGAGAGGCTAAGGATTTCCAATTCGCTCCAGTTTCATACGGTTCTGGTTAACTTGACCCATCCTGTATAGCTTACCACATTCTGGCTAGTTATAAACTTTACTTCATTTTGGCAACTGATTAGTAACTGCATCGCAGCTGAACTACAATTTACGGCCAATAGTCAACGGCTGAAGAGAGTAGTATAAAACAACTTGCAAACAAACGCGCTTTTTCTTTTCATTTTGTTTCCCCACCCATTCCTCTTCCGTTACGGCTCAGATGGCACGATGTTTGTGTGTTTGTTTGTGTTTGATGTATAACAAAGCGTACTTTTTATCGTAATTAACCAACCTTAACTTTTCAATGACTTACGTGATAGCATAGTTGATGACTTATCTGAAACGGGAAAAGATGTAGCCCAAACACAAAAGTTGGTCTGGCGTTCCATTGCTGAGCTAGGTGCATGTGCTAAGAATTCAGCCGATAATACTAACATTATTCTACTTAAACCGGGAGGCATCACTAGCCCAAGAAACTAACCAAAAGGATATTTGCTTAAACAGTGCAACAAATGTCACGGCAAAAATGTAGCTTTTGTATGGTTTGGTAATCCGTACAGTTGCACCTGATATTCAACACAGTTTCGGGTTGGAATGACCTTTTTTATTTCAAGCGCTAGAGCGTACGGAAATTCTAACTTTGTTGTTCGAATTGTGATTATTATGTCAAGTCCTAGCTTCGAACTATCCAGTGGGTTTTGGAAACCATGCTATCATGCTAGATGAAACATACTGTAATATGAAGTGTGATTTGCGTGAATGAAACTGAAGTTCAAGAAAACCATTCTAGTGAAATTGACACGTTGACAATTTTGGTGGAACCTACCATGGGAATTCTGTTCCGGAATTAATATCATCTCCTTAGGTTGTATATTTTCTCGGAATGCGAAGAATAATTCTTTTCCGTCTCAACTTAGTCCAATGTAGACCGTTAGAAATGCGGAACAGCCTTTACCATGGCAATAAAATATATGCGAAAGACCTTTTAAGATTGTTCATAAAGCTTTCTACCAACCACAGTACCTGATTAGATTGCACAATCTGATACGCCCCAGTGTGCAATCTTTCGGGCCGTTGGACTCCCTTTGCTCGCTCTTTGATAGCATCCAGTAAATTGTCTGCGCAAAGGAACCAAGCCTTCGAGGCCACGCGAGCCACAACTCGTCGAGTAAGCGTGCGACGCAATCGTGCTATTTGTTCCGCTATCGAAGACTCCAGTAGTTTGGGTCCTAACAATGCGTTCTTTTTCGTCTCTCGAGTTGCAATTCGTTTGAGAAGTGGAATTTTATTCGTGGCTGACAAATCCAACTTGAGTGAACGTAAGGCCTGCAAGATTCGGTCATATGTATACGTTACCGAGGCAGTGGCAGTCCAGCATTGTTTTGCGGCGTTTAGAACCCCGTCCCAACCATGATATCGATGGCTCAAAACCGTGCCACGCTGAATGGCGATGAACAGATTTGTCAAGTTCGTGTGTATTTCTTTCGAGTTTGGTATCGCGATTTCTGATTTTTTCCACAGAAAGAGTATGGTCGTTTTGTTTGTTTATATTGTGCATTTAAAACGTAAGCAATTGTACACGAAAATGCAAAAGATTAAAAAGTCGAAGCCGTCACCGCAACAATTCACAGAACATTCTCTTTGATAAAATAATTCATCATGTGATACCATAGCTCAACTCACCATAAAGAAACCATGGAAGCACTGTACAGCTGTTTCATCCTTGTTAGGAATCATCAGCAGTGCATATCCATCGCGCCCGAACTGGGACGCGAACCCGGGACGAACGATTCTGAGTCGAACGCCTTAGCCATTACGTTACCGGGCAGGCTCTGAACGGTTTGTTGAACTTCACCACATGATGTTGCACCTATCCGTCACTGATTTGCACGGTTACTGTCCGTTAGCGCACAGCGATCGACCCCTACTGATAGTTGATTGGTCTTCTAGCAATATTGGTGACAAGCCCCGACGAACCCACTTATTTACTCATGGTTTTCCCACAATTTCAGTTGTGAATTCAGTGTGCGATTAGTGCTGAACCGGACAAATCATGACTGTTTCCTTAATACTTCAACGGCTGCATGTGCGACGTTGCTACGCAAAGAGACCTTGTCGATATAGTTCGGTTATCGCCAGCAGACACAAAGTGGTGTTCCCATAGGTGCCGATTAAGAAGTCGATCAAGGAGAACAACACGATTTGAATAAATCACTGTCTGCAAATAAAAGGCCGGGTTTACTTGTTTAAAAGCGATCCGCGTTAAATGAACGAAAGTGAAGTTTTCAAATTGCAGAGACAACTTGAAAGATTCCAGCTTGCAGCAAAGATGACTGATCGGATTTGACCTTCTAACACTAATTGGGCTGGAACGTCTTGGGTGACTGTCGGATGTAGATTTAAGCCACGAAATGTGCACACCATTTATGAGTTTGTCGTCGGTCTAGTAATACAAACGCAAGATAAACTGAATACGTAATAATCCAGTTACTTTTCTTATCTCCAAGATTACTTTCGAACCATCGGTTAGGCAAGATTTACTTTCCCCTGGAAGTAACCCAGTTAAGTTAGGTGTGTATTATGGCCGGACGAATCTGCATGATTTAAATCGGCGCTTACTATTTGCGCCTCATACTGTATTACAAAACCTGAAATAGTTATCTGAAGTATGATAGAACCGAAAAATCGTCAGCCTGAATTCAGGCAGTTTAAACTTCCCTAGTGATTTGTTCTCCATGTTTCCTTTTCGTTGAACACATTTTCGGTCCATTCAAGCAAACTTAACCAGCCGCCATGCTGCGATTTTGTCCACCTCTGTTTCACTAAAACTTCGGCTACCAAAGCCAATTGTGATAGGTCATTGATGCTACTTGTCTGATTTCCTACAGTTGCGAAGTATAGATTTGCATTTGTGCCACACACTTCATCAGGTGTAGATTTATTTTCTGTGCTTCGCCAAATCACTTACCCGTATCCGCCTCCGATTGTTCTTGATTAGGTAAACTCACGACCTCGTCAAAAATGTACTGAATAGGCGGTTGCATCCATCTTCTGGCCGAGGAGCGAAGAATATCTACAAAACATGAAGAGGATTTGCCGTGTTTTTATCCACAGTGCTATACTGAGCAAGAAAATCGATGTCGGCTATTGTTATGCAGTGACTGTCACCGAGTTCCGCTAACGCGATCGCATAAGCTTATCAATTTTGCTCAAAACCGCACGATATCTACTGCATCGGACCGTCACAGAATTTCATGAAATTCTCGTCTGCCACAACTGACATACTGACAACGGTTATTCGCAACTGGATTAGCCTAGAAGACGTGGGTGAGTTCGTAATCAGACTGTTGATGTCAGTCAACCGCCTTACTGAACGATATTACTTGCGTGTTTGGTCTTACAAGCACACATTCAGATATCATGATCTTCGGAACCCTTGAAACAGACATTAACGGGCCTGCTTGTTTCTTTGTTCGTATGTATGCACGCATCGTTTTGTTAGAGCATTCGTTTTGTTTTGTTTCATTTGAAATATCTGGGCATGGAGACTTCTGTTCAACAAAGACTATTTTACGGGTAACTCATTGTGAATCAAATTACATTTTAACTATTAGCTGCGGCGAAAAAGAAAGCCAGATTTTTTTATATTGTAAGATGTTATCTGTTTCAAATTTGTCTGATCACACCAACTTCTTCGTCTAAAGACCGCAGGTGAAAAGTACTTTTACTTCGTCACTAAAATATGCGTGCTCAAACTATGATTTGACGGGAACCCTTAATAGTGAATTTGCTTACTTCTCAAGACTACGTTTGAGAGCACATGAACGCTTTTGAATAGAAATCAACTTTAGGCCAGACAATTTGTCTCTTTGGATTCTGTCATCCGTAGTAGCTTATCGGTTTTAGTCATGGGTAACGAGTCTGATGTCCACGACATAAAACTTCAGCTACAAGCGGCAGTCATGTTCACTGGCAGTGTTGCATTTGTTATCTTTCCCTATATTCCAGACTCATGCGGGGTAGGGATGCGGGAAATAAGAATATAATGTTTCAAAACACGGAGATATCCACTTAAATACGGGATTTTCTGAGTTGCTTTTACACCTTAATGTTTGATTACATCAACTCAGTGCGGTCTCTAAATTCGAATTGTATTCTAAGGCATAAGGCAATTTGCATCAGCAGTGTAAGTAGCTTCCGAATGGGTTCATCATTTTGCCATATCACAAAAACACACTCGGGCAAACATTTTGGCAGCCTTTATGGTTAAGGAAATTCAAGGCCTAAAAGATGAAGAAAGTTAAAAAAACGCTTCCGGTTTCCATTGCACTTCATGCGGACAAATTTACATTCCAAGAGATTCATCGGCTGAATGCAGAAATCAAATGTAATATATATTTCACTTTGCTTGAATTACGTACACATATAAAAATCTATTTTTGCACAAGCCACAAAATATTAGCCATTATCAAAGCGATTATCCTGACAACGGGTGCATCTTTGTCAAAAAACAATCCGCTTGCTGTAAATGAAAGTAGTTTGCATTCGTGAAACTGTTCCCGGTGTTCTAGTGCACTCCCCATAGCAGTCGGTGATGGTGTTCAAAGGTTAAAGAAAAGAGCTGTTGTTCCATTAGCTAATAGCTACTATCATACCTTATTATCCTTAAAAGCGATCACATTAGGCCTCGACTAATTCGCACGCTCGTTAGTGACGGAAGAACTTGTGCATATTTCACACTTGGCACTATTTCATTAACGAGAGTTTGTTATCTATTATTTTCCAGCCGTTATCTGGCGAACGGGTACCACTTAGAAGGTCGGTTGTTACCCAAGCGATTTGGAGTGAAAAGACACTCTTGGTAACCCACGAAAGCTCTCTTACTCACAGTGTGTTGCCCGTTAGACAACTCTAGGGAGTATTGTAACTAATTGGGAGTTTGATCTTTAGACAGAAAATGCTGCTATTTGGTTTCGCGTGTTAGTTTGCCAATTCTCATACCAAGACAACTAATTTTCCAGCATGTTCCAAAATACCTCCTTGGCAAACGACCGTAGTATGTTCACTCTCTGTTACTCACATGTGTGCTACCCGATTGATTATATCGCAGGTGAATTTTCGTGCCACAAGTGCTTTGTTGAGACATTGGCATTATTCTTCATTTGGTCAGGGGTTTTGACGAGGCTTACTGGAGAAATCTTGTGGCGTGCGTGGACGGTAATAGGATTGGTGTCATTGTTCTCTTCTGAATGTTTACCTTTGTGGAACGTGTACCACTTAGACGAAATCACCCAACGAGATCGTGTCAGTACGCATTTTAATAATTAAAATTGTTAAAAAAAAACTCGTATCACGGTTTAACCAGTCCTGCGCTGTTCCATTCGCAGTTCAAATAGTGTCAGACTACGGTAGTACGAATTAAATCTGGATTTGGACAGTTTGACCTTCTGCTGCAACTTGCAATAAGATTTGTTTTACTTCGTTCTACCAGATTTGGATACCAGAACGTATATAATGATAATCAATAGGCCAAAAGTACAGTTATGATCTCAGTTATCAATACATCCGCTGTGATAGGCCGGGAACTTTTGTACACTGCACGCTTGCTGTATCTATTCTGCTACTACACGATGTTTGTCTCTTGATGACCTAACTGACAAAGCTATCTCACACTCCAGTAGATAATGTATATGTGTGCGTGTTTGTCCAGATATCTGACCTCAGTCGATGACTTGTAGCAGGCTGCTTTGATACTGAGGGAAGTTTTAACAAAATTTATGGTCAATGTTAAATCAAAACCTTTAATAACAGTGTGCAAATAGCATCCACGATAATGTTCGGCTGTCTTTCAAGGTAAACTTTCTGGCTCGTGAACAATCACATTCCAACTGTCACATAATAGGAAGGTCTTGAGTTTGCAGACGGTGATCACTTTGGAAATTTACTGATCTACCAATCAACAGTCGACTAGTTCAAGGCCGCTTGCTGGTCTTCCGCTTATCTTGAAGCAAAGTTTCGGGTGTCCCCATGGATGCACATTTTCTTTCGGTGGCAACGACTGTAATCCAAGTGGTCCACGCAAACCTACAGGTTAAATGTTTTATTCTAAACTGCTTTAGTGCCTCTGTGGACCGGTTTCCAGCGGTTTGGCAACTGATACAAGTCTTAGCTTAAAGGATCCATAGTTAAGAATCGTGCAATTGACGGAGAGCAAGAACAGAAATATACCCAAGTGAACATGACATTCGACGTGATCAGAGGTATAAATTAGATGACATAATCCCTAAATTTTCTCATCCGTACAATAATTCAGCTTGATATCGGAATCAATGCAACAAATCTTCGTTAGGAAATTCAGTCGGACCACTGCATTTAAATGACCTACTGCGTCCGGAAAATCCGACGAAATTTGCTTGAATTTGGGCGTGGCATCAATTTCAAACCTCTCAACTCATTTAATCCAAAGAGTGTTCAATGAACTTTCCACAAAAGACATAACTGATACTCATACTGGTGGGGGCATTAAAGAACCAAAATTTCTCACACGTATCCAACTGAAAAAAGAAGCCTAATAAGGTTTCGTTAAAAAACAGGAAACCCAGTGAACATTGCCCGAGTGTCTCATTTAATTTTCGTTCAACGAAGTCAGCTGCCCAGTATAAGTCTGAGAGTTTTGGTGTTTTGCTTTTATCCCAAACGGGAACATAAGCTGGTTATCGACAAACCAAACAAAACAAATCTGAAACAATTTACCTTAGAATAACACTAAATTCTTTTTCAGTGTTTTCATTTGCCCCACAAAATACTTATTGTTTGGGTAGTATCTCCATCTTCCATTTCATTCAGGCAAGATGGAAGACCTTAGCAAACTTTTCCATTGCTTTTCCTTAGCTACTCACTTTTCGAAAGGTTTACTTCAATGACCGCGAGGATTGCATCAGATATCATTGATTTTCTCTACTGATCACAGAAACGTTCCTTAAGTCACGAACACGAGGCACAGGACTTGCTTGCACCGAGATTGACATAATTATCTACTCCCTCTTTATCATCGGTGAAGTTCATCTCTACTCACCTGTCTATCTTCGTGAATGTTACCAGTTAACTGTCCAAGTTATTAAATAATTTCATCCTGATCCGTTATCCTAACACGAAAATCGAGTAAATAAAATATTATGTTCACCGTAAACTTGGTGTTAAATTGAGGTACCTAAGTGGAATTGAAATAATCACTCCATGATCTGGTTAAATTAACAAAACCGTAACAAAAATCCTACCTTTACCATAAATTTTCTTATCGGAAAAAGACTGACAACATAGGCAATAACTATCCAGGAAACTCCCACTTTAGTTAGGTTTTTATTCCCAAACTTGGATAAATTTTGTGTCCAAATTGACTTAAGTATGCTATATTTTATTCTCAATTGACTTTATTTCGCTCAGGTGATCGGTTTGTTGGTTGACTGGTTTGTTTGGTTTACTGGTTGATTCACTGTTGAATTCTTGGGATTCTTTCAATGTTCATTATTGTTTGCACTCATTTTTTCATGTATCGCAAACATTTCATTCCCGTGGTTTTTTTCCGCTTTGATATTAATACCTAATTGACAGTTAACCATCGCTTTCATTTGGAGCTGAATCAGAGAATCTGTGAATGCAACATTCACACTGATACTTGTTTACCCATCTTGCTTTGTCTTTCAGCGGTTAATTAGAAAACTCGGAACTTTTTACTGATTAATCACCAAAACGCAATACAGGTTAAATTTATGTTTACGGGTAACAAATGACAAATTTGTGATATTTTATTCTATCGTTAATTAACTGTGCTGCAATGTCATACATACATCATTAACAGGCACATACGCGTAAAGTTATTTATGCTTTTTTGTATTAACCAAAAACCATTTGTTCGCAGTAAAATATGCACATAATTTATGTTTTCAGTAAAATCGGATAATAAACAAGTAATTGTGGCAGTCCAAATAACCTAACACCAAAGACATTTTAATTGAAGCAAGAGATTCCAGTGTTTGAATGGGCTAAACAGAGCAGATTTACGACAATTCGGTTACAACACCGAGAACGGTCAATCGCACCACCTCTCTGTTGTGTAACAAGACAGGCAATAAAAGCTATCAGTGAAAAACTTGGTCGAAAACAATCTTCTTCATTGGCACGTGATCGAATAAAAAACTTGCTGGATAAATTCCCATCAGAAACCACCCCCTAATTGGAAACCAGCGGAACAATGGGGGTCATTGATACGGGTTCGGGTAACAACTGCTTGCTGGAAACCCCAATCATGGAGTAAACATACCTAAGCAGTGATCGTAATTATCAGTTTCATCTAAACTGTCGTTATCTTGCGTACCATTCTCTATTATGCTAATCGTATTTAACAGAATCGTGATATTTTCGCCTGACACCAAAATTCTCGTTGTTTTAACAAATTTTGGTCTCGGACTAAATGTATTTAGCCTCCACCATCACCCTGTTTGCTGGAACTTTCGGAAATTCCAATCTTATTTCCTTCTAAGATGCTTTTCGAAACGAGAACTCCCAGAGGATTTCACAAATTGGAGGACAGTGTAAAACATATTGTTATTGTTGAACTGGTCTTCGAGTGTCGCCAAACAGTTTCGGGCTAACCGGATCGAGTTTCTCAGAGCTGAGCACATCGTCTGATTAGCCCAGAATTGGGACTTGTTTCTCTTCCTTTCAAACTCTCAATGATTTGATAAGTAGAGCCCTGGGAAATTTTCCGAACGGTGGGAATACAATAATTCCTACAAAATAGCAACTGAGTGGTCGATGCACTAGATACCGAGGAGGTGGAATGTGATTAATTTCTCGGGGAAATAAATTAGTGTATTCATACTACAGTAATAACCAATGGGAGAATTAACATCAACAGGCGATTATGAAGGACCACATTTCGAAGTCTGACTAAAGTTTTATTCCTTCTGTTCACTGTTTGCACAGCAGTAAATAGTTGCCTGTGTACACACTGACTTCTCTTTTAATGACAGCGCACATTTTAAGGCTACGTACACAAGCGCATAAGACCTGAGAGTACACAAAGCAACTGGACTTCAGTTGCATACTGCTGTATTCTGTTTACCTACCTCGCGTAAAATCAAACACGACGAAAAAGTGCTACTCGTACCAACGGTTTCACGCAATTTATAGTTGTTCAATTCAGTCCATAAGACAACTAGTGGCAATTTGCCATTTTTATTGTTATCTTTATCTACTAGCTGGAATTAGTAACCAGATAATTGTCAAAATCATGATCGACGCAAGCAAGCAAGCAACTGATGGAATGCTAGATCCACAGAGTGGGATCAAACTTAAAGTCCCAACGGAAGGCGAGTCAGAAATAGGAAAATCGTTGGACAATTCGGTGGATTGTTTAGTTATGAATTTCAATGTCAGAGCTTCTACCGTGGCATCAAGTATCGATCGATCGGCCACTAAGTGAAAAAAAAACAGTCCATATCTTGGTGGAATTCACTATTTAACATGCAAGGAAGTTGTTGGTTCGTACGAAACTTGGTGGTGCGAGTAGGAAAACTTCGACTTTATCGATTGAAGCAATCAAGTGACGCGACAGGAAGTGGAAGCTGCCCTAAGCTGAGAGTCGCAACCCCAGTGACAGCATAAAATACAAGGCCTTATTGAATCAGAATCGACGAAACAACGGTTTTTGATATCTCAAGCAAGATGTTTCATCAAATGCCATTTTCGTAAATTTTCTATTTTAGTGTTGGCGTCTTATCTCCAGCTAGTTTTATTCACACAGGAACCTTGGTGCGATGGTAGATAGTTCTATTCCGCTATTCATACACAGATTATTTTTCGTTTCATTCAACAAAGTCCTCAGTGAAATCATGAGCAGCGGTTCCTCAACGTTAGTGCATCAGTACATTCAACGACGGAATCAAGATTGCGACCGTCCTTTGGACTGGTTACTTAGGCGCTGCACCGTGGATGTACTGGCAATGAAAGACATTGATTCACAGAATTTCGTACTTATCCAGAAAAGCAGAAGTTACACAGTCAAGTTCAGTTCATTAAAATGTTAGAAGAATCCCAAAGGTTCCCTGTCGGGGGCTTTACATTGCTCATAGTTAATCGGAATTTCAGCAGTCCCAGTTTTGAAATGTTATTAGCTTAGTAGTGAAAGCTTTAAATCTTTCCTCAGCGTCATGGATAACACTTATCTCTTTCTAAGTTATCATTTGATAACAAAGTTTACAATAAGTATCCCATAATAAGATATTCACTCAGAGATCTATTCAAATCTACGGGTTTTCAATGAATACTCAATGATGTCCACGTAGATCTCAAAGGCTGCTTAACTGCTGTCAGAAGGTGACTCCCGCTTGGTTTCTATTCGGCACGTATTTCTATTGTCTTCAATGGTTTCGTGACCTCATTTTCGTCATTATTTGTGTACCGCACTTATAGCACTTGGAATGCTTTTTGTATCTCAAACCGTCAACAACTTGTGCTGTATATAAATGGTTATTGGCGTAAACCGATCATGCTCTCAGACTTTGGGAGTGATGGGAATTTATCACCATGACAACGAAGAAAGGCTTGATCGCCGCAGCCTCAACTTTTGGAAAAATCAATTTTTTAGGCCGCGCGGTCTGAACAATGACTTTCAGCTAAGCTGAGTCGGGATGTAAGGGGCAATAGTTAATGCCTTATCCTAAGGGAGAGCGTCTATAAGGCATAGTTATGCCTTTACTGATAGCTGTGAAGCTAGTGTGCGATTCTTATTATGGAAGACCGCATTGTTTCCTTCCGATGAATCATGTGACGGCGCAGTGCGATCGTGTGTGGGATACAGGACTCGACGACAAGCCCATTTTGGCTCAAACGAATGATGCACCAGCTGAAGGTCGGCTGAATTCCAGGTCACACGACAAATAGGGAATCAGCCAAGCGCCCTAATTCACGGACAGATTGAAAGTAACAAGCTCACAGGTGAGCGGGAGCGTTGCTCGAAAGAGAACCCAAATGCGAGACAATGAGCCCGAGATCCCGGGGGCGGCAATTGGCTAATGAGTCTTAAAGTGACGAGACTCACATAAGTTGTTTGGTTGTAACAGATAAATGAACCCCTGTGTTGATCGCACAGAGTCCATTTGATTAAGCGGCTCGGGTTTGAATTATAAACAAGACGAACGATAGAGGGCGCTAGAGCTAACAAACAAGATAACCAGATTTTAAAGCATCCACATTTGTTATCCCTGACCAGCTAAATCTACCATGTCTACGCTAATTTTGAGAAAAACTGTAAAATATCGCATCGCAAATACGTTATGTTACGTGTTACTTAGCGTTATGCGTGTCGATCATTTCATCCTAGGCAGGATGATTTCAACACAGTCGAAAATTAGGCGGCGCGCAGAATGTTTACTCTATTTACATGGAAAAATCAAATCTTTATAGCAGCAGTTGGTAAATTTGACCTCAAACAATCTGTCGTATCTCGAGATAAGCCCGGGGGAAAAGGTCGGTGAATTTAAACACCTAAGTGAATGTTTTTAGAGTGACAGCTGTTAAAAACTTGTGATAAACAGTTCCGTTGTACGAGAAAAAATCTTTCAGTCTCAACAGATGGAAAATGCCGGCCACTTAAAAGTTGGATGACTGGACAAGGAGACACCGAATGACAAAGAATTTTTCGACTCTGTTAAACTTGGGGGTAGTTGGTGCAAAACTTGCTCGTTGCGAGACTAAACTATAGTCATGAACGGCAGGAGTATACAAACGTCATAAGAGTGAGCTAGTCATTTTTTTGGAGTTCGAGAAGATTGGTAAGGTGTTCCGAAGGGACAACAAACTTCTCCTGTGGCGAAGAATGATGGTCCGCAAACGATAAAAATAGGCTGCATGAAAGATAGTAAATTGTGCCTAGCGATTAACAAAATGGTTGAATTAAGTGTCCCCTTACGGTTTCCGAAAGCTTCCCAGAATTGTTCGAAGTGGCTTCATCGGAAACATTTTGGAGATTTTCTTTAATAAAGCCTGAAACCATTTTGGGGACTATTTGGAAATGTTTTTAAATTTTGCGCTGACCGAGATGAAAATGATAGGATTATAAACCCTCAGATGCCGCAGGTGCTCGACCTTCTCCGCACCACTAAAATTACCACAGGGCTTGTTCCTGACGGTCTGTCTCAGCTCTTCTAAGGCATGGTGCTGTGGCTCTGACAGAGGCATTTACTCCTCTGGTTAACCGATTAATGAGTTCGTCGTCCATGCCTGATTGCGAAAGACCCGTCACTATTATTCCCACCCCAAGACCTACCATTTCTACTGCTTTAGCAAAACGTTTTCGCTCCATTGCTTTAAGGTCTTCCGGTCTTAAACTGACAGACCGTGCCATACTTGAGCGCCTGCTTCCTTCTATCTACCCTCCTCACGACTCTATTCAGTTTGACTATAAATCTAAGGGATCCCGTGTGGATGCTGTCACCTCCCTCATTCACCACATTTGTAGGTGCTCGTACGCATCGATTAAATCTGTGCATTCCGCCTTCGTGGACTATTCGTCGGCATTTGACTCAGTCCCACGGTGTATTCTACTCCACAAACTGCAAACATTTGGTTGTTCCAGGCCGTTATTAGGACGGCTCTCTGATTGCTTTACTAATCGAACCCAGTGCACACGAATGGGCGGTACAAATTCAAAACCACTGATTAACAACTCAGACGAGGTGGAAGGTGCTGTTCTTTCACCGTTTCATTCCTCTACTTACATCAGCGACTTATCTACAGCTCCCCTTGTCATCTGTTTAAGTATGCCGTTGATGTTGCCCTCCTTCAAGCTGTTTCGCTGAACGATGATTCTCAAAGTTCTTCAAACAAGCTATCTTTTCCTTGGAAATTACCACTGAGCACATTGAGAAAACACAAGTTGGCGAACAAGCTCGTTTTCAGTGATTCGTACTCATGCCATTACATTACTATATATATATATATATTGTCAAGCTATCTTTTGTTCACGATTCCTCTGTACAACCTGGCTTAAATTTCGAAATATCTAAACGCTTCGAATGTCTGTTCTCTGCCTCTTTGTTGATCAGCCTAATCAAACATCTTTCCGAAACATCTTTCATCAAACCAGAAACACTCACCGGGGTTGGTTCTGTTAAATATCTAGAAGTTACTTTTGATAAAAATCTGAAGTGGACTTCTCACATTTCCTCCTGTGTAAATAATCTCCGATGGTTGTCACTTCCAATCTGGAAGCTTCGACACTACAAGGTGAATCAAAGCACCATCTCCCGATTTTTAGGCCAATGTTTTTCCAATCCTTGTTTACTATTCTCCTGTTATTTTTCGAGGTTTACTTAAAAAAAATTAACGCTCTTCCCCAGAGGCCATCAATTATTAGCCTCGTTTTTCTTTCCACAAACTGACTTGTCCCTAAATCTGTGTGATCAACATTTATCAGCATGTGAGAAATTTGCTCACAAAATTCCTCCTTATCCTAAGCATCCTCTGCGCAACAATTTTTCAAAGTGCCGTTCTCATATTTCAACACGATCCACTTTTCGTTCCCCACGCTCTAGCATCCATATATATAGGAACTCTGCTGTCCTACATTTAGCACGCATTCTGGCAAAATGTGGCCGTGTTTTAGCCGAATTCCTGAGCAACCTATCATAATATGCTCTGATTATTCTTCAATGAATTTTTCTTTTCACGTTTTTACAAGGTAATGATTGCAAACTGTTTCCTATTTTAATATTTTACCCTCACGTCTATTGACCGAAATGCGACATTATTAATTGTAGGCAATGTCTTTACAATACAGTACAATAAAATACAATGATTGCGGACACATCGGTGTTGACAAAAAGAAGTCGCTGGCACGGGTAACACGATGGCGGCCAGAACTAACCGTGGATTGTGGCCGAACAGACAAGATTTAATCAAGGTGCTCACAGAAGCAGCATAGGCAGCTTAGGATGTGGCTTCTTTCGCCAGTTTTTTCTGAACCATAATGTCGGTTACCATGGTTTCTTTTTGGGTAGTTGTCATGCCATGGTGTCTGGTGACGATTTGCTGCGACGGTCAGAAGTACGTTGGACACTTTCACCCATACCTGACCTCACATGAAATGTTTCGGGTAAAATATTCAGTAAAGTAGTGCTACCTCTTGTGTTTATTACTGACAGTGGTACTCAATTTTCTGACACACCTAGAACTCATTTGTTGAAAAGACATCGCTATGGTCACTTTTAGCATTGGATCCTATCATTCCCAATCTACTAGACTGGCAGAGAAATTCGCGTGCACTCTTAACGGAACGGCTTATTCTGTGGATCGGTTATCATCTTTTTGAATTTGATCACTCTGTAGATCATTTCCTAATACAATACCATAATTCTAACTATTATGCTCCCGGTAAACGTCCTGTACAGGTATTAAAATCTTCATGTTTCCGCTCCATTTTCTCTTTTATTTCATCGTTGGCGTAAGTTTTTCTTTGTCCAATTATCTTCAGTCTTCCATTGAGAAAATTCTAGACCGGGTGGTCTTAATATTTGAAAACCATTATTCGACCAGCCATGAAATGCATGTACACGAGATAAAATTCATGAAACCATGTCATTCTGAAGATTTTTTTCCGCTTTCTTTCTCCGCTATACCAGTTCAGAACAAGGAGCGCTAAAAGCACCCAAAAAATGTTCGTTAGGGGACCGTTTTTCACAGTGGCACTATATCAGGGGGTTCTTTTTGGCAAATATACTAGTAAAGTTGTAAATTAAACATTTTCGCTTTTTGTTTTTCTTCGAAGGCTGAAACACGGTATACGAGTGATTTCATATTTTGAGCAATGCAGTTGGTAATTTTAGGAAATGCGAATAAATAACTGCACTAATAGGCCACAGTTGATGATTTTCGCTTGCGAAAGTTTCTCAAGTTCGCAGAATTGACGAAGAAATAGTCCTCCAATGTTCTAGCGAGTCTTACTATGCGGTTTTAATGAGGTCTCATTGTGAAGGTCATTCGGTCCCGTGACCTACTGGTGATTGTTTGCTGCCTGTTAGTTGAGCTATTCTGGATATGGTCTTCGTAAATTTTATAGTGAATGTTTGAGTGGGTTTCCCTGTTAGTTGCGTGAACACGTATTACTTGTGTTCGAGGATATCTTATGAATCGTTATTATTTGAAACCATACCATTTATTTGAATATAAATGGAAAATTTGGGCCGAGTTGCTGTTAACAAATTATTTTTGCAATTGAGTGCTCAATTACGCACGCAGTTGCAAAACTTGTTATCTGGTGTGCACTGCTAAGGACCACCTGGATGCTATCCCTTGAAAGTAACGTTAGCTGGCTTATGGAAATTAATTAGATGAAATAACAATATTAAATGGAGACTCAACTGCAAAACTTGCTTGTTAGAAGCATGTTTAAACTGGGCATCATTGCCTAACTTATTTTTCTCTGTCATTTCATTTTTAAGTTTCTGTTTTTCCTTTGCATCCATGTAAAGAATGCACAATATCAATTTGTGTGCAACGTCCCGCTGTCTAGGCAAGAAATGAGTCGACGAATAGCTTCAGGTCGTGTTTATTTACGTGTACACTCCAGAACATTGGCAAGAAGACAGAAATGAAGCGCTCAGGGTTGCTCGTATCCAGGTAGAACTACCACAGTCCTCAAACTGTAAACAATGGTTCACAGATATATGCGGTGAGTTCTAAAGCCTTCCGTTGTTTACAATAAATAGGCGATACCATAACGTCTCCTGATTCAGAAGTAAGCTGTAGAGATTTAAGGGAAGCAAGAGGCGCCAGATATCTCGGGAAGTTTTTACCGGTAAATCATTTTTGTGTGTCACTTATTGGTTGTAGTGACAAGGAAACAGGGGAAGAAGCTGAGTACGTTATTGCATAAACTAGCGGTGTAGTTGATTCCAGGTTACGTGATCCAGCACAGGACACTGGTATACTAGATTTTTCTTATGGTGGCAATATGTAATTTCAGCTTTCGTCGCAGAAATCCTGGTCCACACTTGCTGCAAACAGACTTGGTTCCTAGAATATCCGAATTTCTGTCATGTATCAAGGCTTACTGCAAATGCATTTATCAGTGGAGGCAACCAGAACCCATTTTACGACCGTGTAGTAAGTTGCACTTAAAAATCTACTAGATTTTAAGGCCGCAGTTTTCAGGAACGTACGGGCATCAACATTCGGCGATGAAACTCTGGATGTCAGCTAATGCTAACATCCGTCATGGGTCAGCTGAATGTGAAAGGTGCCCATGGGAAAGCGGTTTTGTTTAGCACGAAAGTTTGTGCGTTGGTTATAGGTAAGTTCAAGACTGTGTTGCTTCCAACCCGTAGATGTTGTGTAACGTGTAGGCTACCCAGGGGCTACCGTAAAAAGTTCGAAAAAAGATTAAGCGGTGCGTCCAACGCTGCAGGTACTCCGCTCAAGACGACCTCGGAAACTCAAGGAGCAACGGTATTCATTATCCCTTGACAACGGTGAGTCATCTGCTAGCTGCTTTTAAAGTACTCTTCATTAAGAATTGAGATATATGTATCCGAAATGAAAACCATGACGACTTATATATCTGTAGATTTGACATATGTGCATACCCCGCGGCTTTATTTCTGCAGACACAACGTTTGCTAATATCAATTTATATTGCCACCATATATATCCTCCGTCATTATAGTAAAGCAATAACGTCATTTCTCATTTTGTTTTCAGAATGAAAATTGCAGGAAAATCTTTTACCAATGACCGACTGACACAGTAAGCTAAAACTAAAGGAATCCTATTTCACTATGTATTTGACTTGCTAAATTTGTTACTAAAAAAAATGTTTACATATACCGAGAACTTTTGTTTGTTCGTGGTGGTTCCAGTTTTTTACGTAGTGCACCGCGAAAGGTAAAAGTGCACGCCGGAACGTTCGTGTGCGTACTAAGTCGGGGAATTCAAGTTCGTCTTAGGCCGTCCACGCAGGCGAATAGATTAGTTGCTAATTGCGATTAAGACAATCAAAATTGGCGTTACCTGCAACTACAAGAACCGATTTCCGGCGTATTGGAAAATCTACCCAAGACGGCCGAATTCTTGTTTCAAAAAGGTGCATTTGGGATCGTTTTGGGGTATGTTTGGGGACTATTTCGGAGCCCTTAGGGGCATTTGTGCTGAATGGGTAATTAATTCATCAGATGGCGAAATTCGACCACAACAACAGAGATTTCCAAAGAACCGACTTAACCTAAGGACCTTAAATTTTGAAGATCTGAGAAATTGACTGCCATTTTAATTAAAGTTGCTTTATTCAACCGAGAGTGAATGTGATGCTCATGACCGTTTGTATTGCTAACCCTTCGTAATCCAGTTGCATTTGTGCTCATCGTTATTGTTTAGAGTTCTGTTTGTATGAATAAACTTTACGGGGCTAGTTAAGATCTATCCTCCACGGCCGAAGTGATATTATCAAAGTTAAAAGCTAATTGGATTCTATGTCTTTCTGTCCCATTGTTTTGTTCATGTTCGACATTATGCTGTTGAAACTGAGTAAGCCTTTTTGCGCGTTTCCCATGCCGTAAATTTGGTTCTCGTTTTTGAGTCCATGTGAAGTTTGCGTACATTTTGATGTTGTCAATTTTATAAACTCTTATGTGAGATCGATCTTGTTTTCAGCCGGGAGTCACATTTGTGACTAAGGTTTGTTTGAAAGAAGGATGCACACTGCCGCACACTATGGTTACGTTCTAATTGTAAAACCGAGCTAGGTTTCTCGGGAATCTTATGCTCTAATCCACATAGTCTGAGGTGGCCGTATTAATGGCACCTCAGTCAGATGCGACACCAAACGTTAGTGCTACATTATTACAATCCGAATTTATTAAGCTTTGAAAGGAGCAGTCATAACTCGGACTACGTTCATCTAGAATCGTAGTATCAAATATGATCCTGACCACTGTTTATATTAATTCCTAACTGTGGCCCACAGCTTACGGATCAATCTTGCTTTGATTTGGATTCTGAATACATTTGCTCGGCATACAACTTGTATTTTCCGACGTTTCGCGACAGTTCGCTGGTCAGGTTGACTTCTATCTCCGGCTCCTACACTAGTTAGCAATCGCATGTTCACATTTTCTGAAGTAACGAAAACTGCTTCCAAATCCCCAAGCAGCATGGGGTGATATTCGAGCATCCCTTTTTCGGCCCAAGCGGTGACGCTCAAATAATTTCCATTTTTGTTGCTTCCCACTGAAACTGTAGGTGTAGGATGCCGTACAGGCGTAAACTTTGTCCAAAATATCGTTCTACTGGACATAAGGGACTCACAGTTAATCGAAGAGGAAGATTTTCCCTAAACGGTAAAAGGCACCTGATTGTTGTTCTTGAGAACAAAATAGAGATTTATTTTTAGGTATTTTGATGTCCGTTACAAGGGGCGGATAGGTGGGCCTTTGGTCGGTTCATGACCGAGGCAATAACTGTTCATCCGTAATACGACTCGCGATATACGTATGCATTTTATATGTTTGGGGCAATGAATATTAATTTGCGTCAGCTAACAATCAGGAAAAATGGGGAAGTCGTTTGTGGCTTGCAGGGGAAATCAAGTGCTCGAAACTCCTATCCCGGCGTTTTAACTGAGCATAAGTCGTGAATCCGTGAATGGTTATCTAAGAGGGTGGTAATATAATAATTGAAAACTGAGTGAACAGTGCGTCCTTGTCTACTGGTCTAAACAGGCTCGCTACTGGCTGTACCCTGGGCGTCCCATTTTTGTTTCATCAGGGCTGGTAAAGGGGAAGCTCAAGTGACTGTAAACGGTATACTCAGGAGACACTCAAGCTTTCTGACTACACCAATGAATCGTTAGCCAAAATAACTCTATTCACGCACCCTGTTGTGGGATAGCAACTGTTTTCTTCTAATGGATGCCGTACTTTTGCAGAACGTCACTGGAGCCCTTGTCTTTCTTTTCAGGTGTTTGCAACTGATGAATTTTAGGTGAAGCTCATCTGATAGTGATAGCCTGCACCCGTTTAATAGGTCTTGGAACGCCAACTTTAATGAAGGTGCTCACAGGTCACTGGCTATTAAAGCATACGCCAAATTTACCCTGTTGTTGGTACTCACCAAATGACTCCTAATGTAGACATAGAACACATCTAGAGCAGAGAATCCGTTATTCGATTTACTGCCTCATACACAACGGTTTAACCTAGACTTAACGACCCAGACCCAGATGGCTGATCTTGACATCAAAATCATTAGGCAACTAAGCTAACTTCGCTGATGCCTGTGTCTATCACCATACTAAAATATTGTCCGACGACCGGTGCAACCCGAACTTCAGCTGTATTCCTGATTTTTCCTGCTGTACACTTCCATCCACCGGAATGTAGTTGATCCTTCGCGTAGCATCTTGCGTGCTAATTTCATGCAACCTTCGTCAGTAGTCCTTCGATTGATCGTATTTCCTAAACAGTAAAACCTCATCGAAAAACCAAGACTCTGTTTGCGATGTTTCTCTAAATGACAGAATTTTCACCACGTGCAAACTGATCTTGCAAAACTGCTCTCGCCGATTAACGGCTAGGTTTATATGCTCACGCGTTTATGCTACTTCATTCGAGGATTGCGAGTTATTTCACTTACTTGTCCTACGTCAGGAGAAGCTTAAAAATTACGTGGCTGGTTGGTTGGCTTCATCCCTCTATTCTACTATAATTACCAACAATCCTGACTCGCATTTTAATGGAGCATGTGCAAACCTGTTTCGAAATTTGGGTTGCAAGTATATGATACAAATCTTCTCAATCGAAAGTCGATGGCTTGGCCGAAGGATCCCAAGGGCAGTTGAACGCATTTCTTCGAACCAGAGCTGATCAGCTTTGAATCGAAGCATCACAGCTGACAACTTCAAGTATGCGAGGATGCTTTACGGAAGAAATGTGTAACATGATGAACACACCAATTTTTGGCTGCACACTTTGCTTCCGCGGCTAGTTAGTGCCACCTTGTCCCGACACACGCAATTTGTTTGTCGTGATTACACAAAACACCACATATAAGACATGCCAACTTTTCATGTATGTTCTTCGTGTATCGAACAACGGTTTTGTTACGTATCCCCTGCTCCGTAAACAGCGACCTACATTTTTTCCTTGCTGACGGTATTCCATTCCTTTCTGAGCCATAGTAATCCCATGGGATTCGTATGATAAAATATAGCCCCAAAATCTTCGTTTTCAAATTCACTGGGCGATGTAACACGATGTCCATTGATTGCATCACACCTTCCTTTGTAGGTTAATCGAAGATTGGTTGTGCTGAATCTAAACCATTTGTGATGACGGGAGGAAATCGACAGTGAATATGAATTCTTTTACTTATCTGCATCGCCAGTTCGCCGTGGTCAGCTTTTCTAAGGCTGTATACTTTGGTTTGTAGGTACGCTATAATAATGTCATTTTCCGCGTTCTCTTGCACCTTTTATTCGACTTGGTCTCAGTGCACGAAATTTGGCAGAATGCTATATTTTGCTCCAACGATAGGTACAATATGCGAGGATGTTCATTACTGTGGTCTCCTTCTTGTGCCACATCTTCAGCCGTCGGATTGACGGTAATTGCTGATGTTTGAAAGCAGTCATTTTTGCAGTGACTTTTTGATTTTGTTCGTCTTTGTCCAAGTTTACCTGCCGTTCCTCATTTGGTCACTACCATAAACCCGGTCATAACCTATTTGGATTCATGGCAGAAGAAGTCTTAGAATGTCTGTTGTTGATTCCTTCTATGTTTTGGATATAAGTCGATATGTCATGCCTTTTTTAACTTGACACATCCGTGGTGTTTGCTTTTTGCCCTCATACCTGCCCGAAAAAATTCTGGAACATCAGGTTTTGTGTGACTCTCCTTGTTGTTTGGTGATATTTCATTATAACACTGGAAAGAGGTCTTCCCTAAGTGTTCCATCAAACATTCAAATGTTGCATGCACTGCAGGCCTTTTTTTCTGAAGGCAACTGAAGGGCTATATAAGATAAACTTGTGTAAACACATTGTCAGTTCAAACGGTGCAATTTCTATCCAACTTGTCATTTCTCGTGCTATCCTGTTAGCTAGCTTACAACAAGCTATCGATTCTGGAGCGCACGACTCCTAGTTTGAGGTGAACACGTCACGTCTCGAGGAGCGGTTCACTGACAAAATATGAAGCTGGAGATTCTTGACTGGTATTCACACGTCCTTGAATCCAGAACTAGAATCCGCGCAGGGTATTTTCGCTGACAGTTTGGTTGGAGATATTTCGCGGATTGTGGTTTTAAATCTTGTGATTCCGCTCCCATCTCCTTATGTCCCCTCAACTAAAGTTCAGGTAGTTTTAACGGAACAAAGATGATTGTGAACTTCTGTCCCTTGAGCATTCGTTGCCTCCACAAGGACTTACACCTTTGCTAATGAATTTTATCTAATTACACTTCACTTTCGCGAATCAAGGATGTAGGTTAGTAAGGTTGCGAATTAGTGACTACATGTCCAGTGCCTTCTCGGAAGGTTGCTGAGGCGGCCACCTTGCACTGGCCGCATGAACATTTAACTCCGTCGCTTTGACAGTACAGTGAAAAAACCGCTTAATAGCTAAGCATTTGCTCTTCTTTGCAGACTTCTCATCAGCCCAGTCTCTGATTTGGTGGAAATACAACATTGTCGACAATGCCAAAAATAAAGCAACAAGTGATTTTACAGGTGAAATTAATTCAGCGAAATAAGTGCTAGGTATTCACTATGTGCAAGCAGTTAATATGAGAAACCCTTAAACTTTCCGTTAGAAGCATTTGTCATGCTCTTCAAAGTAACTGCGCCGATGTTATGCTACCATCTGGAATGTAGTGAAGTTATTTGAATTCTTCCACTTTTCAAACAGAATACCGTAGCATGCAGGGTATTTTAGGAATTTAAGAGGTAAGAAACCTAAATTCAAGTTTATTCGACCACCAAGTATTCATTTGAAAAGAATGAATTATAGAAAGAACAAAACTGACCAAAGCTGTCATTTTTTCCGGATTAGCTAAACTTACAGATCACCAAAAGACCAAATGCTAGACAATAAATTCATGAATATGAAAGTTCTTTTAGCAGCAAATGAACACAGAAGATGTTATACTGTTCTGTGATGTTAAACTGAGTTTGGAAAGTTTTGCAAGTAAATAAGTCAGAAACAGAAAAAGTACAATGATTGCATGGATTGCAGATCAGTGACCTTCAAACCCAAGGTCTCCTAGCTGCGGCCATCATATGTGTATTTTAAACTCAGTATTTCTAGTACAGTGAAGTTGGATCGGGTATCCCCCATGAAGGATTTCGGACAACGTAGTCCCTAGGATATATAATGATTTTGTCTTAGCCAATTTCGTTTCTACTGATTGAAATTTTTGAAGAATACCAAGATTCAGAAATCGCCCTCGGGTGCCTCGTAACTGCTTAATCCAAAATCTCATCGTTATCCAAATTGATTTTCCCTCATTTTCGTTATTCTTGGACGGATATGAGAGAGTGGGTGGATAGAACTGGATCACGTGTACATTTGGATGAAAGGGAGACAGAGCCGTTAACTGAGCAGACCGGAATTCAAGTCATACTGACCCATAATCACAAATCGGAATCATTTATGCGGATCCGTCTACAGAACTGAATCATGTAATATTTACACCAAAATAGAAACAACGACACACAACTAAGCGGATCAGGTTGGTTGTCAATCTTATAAGGTCAAAGGCCAAATCAACAGAGGGCAGTTTTAAATAGATCCTTAGATTTCAGGTGATCATCGAAGACGTTCAAGGTCAAGGTCAATGGCAACCCTATAAACAGGGAAACCGAACCACGGCTAACTAGCACGGACGATGTCGTTCCGGCTTGTGGTGGAATGTTTGAGGTCGAAACACCAAGCTCCGCGATCAGAACCCCATGGAAACCAACCAACAAACTTTGAAATCCATTGAAACCTAACCAAGATTACTTCCACTCTCGTGGCATTAACGAGAGTTCAGACTGTCAAAACAGTAGAAATATATGGATGCAATAAAACGAAATCGGTATATGCTTCGGAGGAGAAAGTTGGTAGCGTGTTAATTCTGTGAATGAGAGAAAACGTCACTGATCTCTTCACACCGCGTCCCGCATTTCTAAGCTTTAAACTTCAGTTTTCAACTTTGGCTGATGAAGGATCCACACGACGAAGATCACACGGGTTAACGGAAGGGATATCAGCGCGTTACACTGTTTTCCAAATACAAGACGCGGAGGCGGGTTTAAATCAATGTTGGTGGCTTCCCGACAGCCCATGATAGAATGCAGCCCTTTTGGGGAGTGTGCTGAGGACTAGATAGTCATAAGCCATGTTAATAGAAAACATTTCCATACAAAACGCGAATACGATGTAGCCGCACTTCCTTACGTATATCCCATTAAACTCCGAAATCTGAGAGCCAAAATTGACCTCATTCACGCTAATGGGAGATCGGGTAAGGTCATTGAGCGTGGCTTAGGTGAGATGAGAAAGTGTGGTGCGGCAAACGGATATGGAAAAGTGGTATTTTGACGAAGAGTGCGGTGTGCTTGTGCCGCCACGAGGCAACTGTTAGACACCAATGGCTTATGTGGACAGGCAGTTAGACAGGGGGTTGCTGTGTCATTACGGTCAGTGAATATGAATCTGAATATGCGGAGTTGCACGCAAAATGAAATGTCCAAGGAAGCTTGTTACGTGGGAACGACCAACAACAATCCACAAATGAGTTTCAGTCCCCCCAAATGAGCATAGCCAAAAATGCTAAAAATTGGTTGTGCTGAATCTAAACCATTGTTGATGACGCCGCTCTGAGCAAGGGGCAGAAAAGCTAATCCCGGAGCACATCTATTTCAGTTGGTGCAAGATAGATATGACCCAACATTTCAAAACAGCTGCCGAAATTCGTCCGGTGGCATGCACGAAATGATATCCAACTCCAAGTATAAAATCTCCCCCTTATGCTTGTTACCAGAGCCTTTTTATTGCCCAGATGATAATTCACTCATTTGACCTGCTCCGCACTACTTCTTGGTGGATACATTTTGCCCTATCAACTTCCTCAGATTCTTGGATAATAATAGGAATGCTTTCATTCTGGGACATTGCCGAGACATTCAGTATGCATGAACACTGTATGGTGATACCAGTAGCTAACAGACGTTCACTTGTATGGACAAAAGAGTTCATAAGAGAAGTACAGACATAAAAATGAGACAGCGTTAGACGTATTACGACAGAACGGGTGGCAAATAGCCGCACGGAATGTCTGAATCACACATGAGTGGCCTTTATTAGGATGAACTATGTTGACCATTAAATATGCATCACACAAGAGAAAGTTTCATCAATGGTGGGACGATCTCTGGGTGAAACGAACTGAATGTCCAGCAAAAACTGATACGACTTCTGGGTAAACAAAATATGGACGTGCGCCAAAAAATCAGAACATTAGGAAACACGCATGATGGAACATAAAATCTGCTGAGGAATAAAATATAAATGAAGGACGGCCAGGATAATACAACGCATGGGATAAAATATGCTGGGGCAAAATATGGCTGACTAAGGAGTGGTAAGGTGAGCGGGAAAAGATAGACTTTGTAAAGTTCCACGAGGTCCGCTGGATTATATGATGCCACTTTTATCCGTTTTGATTCCAGACGCTTTAAATTGGCGCAGCGGTGGAAGAAGACTTAGAGTAATATTTTTTTATTCCTGATTTGGAAACAGGTGCCACCAAAGCACCACTCGGGAACTCAGTGGATTTGGCGCACCTTTCAAAATACTGCGGAATGAAAACTTGTAGGTAAATTTCTAAATAACATCACTATCTCGGTATAGCTGAAAAGCATTAGCCAGAGGATTCATTAGCCAACTTAGTTAATTTCGGATTTGACTGCAATTGCTCCTCGGTTTTGTTGCAAAAATGTGAGAGTTTGGGCCGAAGAAATAGGACGCAAATATACAAAGGTATGCGAGAAGAACAATACCAGAAACGCGCCAGTCACATCGGTGACATTGATCATGGGCGACCACGTTCTCAACAACTAAAGTGAATAAACCTTTTAGAGTTGAGCACAGTCGGTGTGGTCCCCCAACCTTTCCAAGCTTCCACTTTGCTGCAACGGAGCTGCTCATCCGAAAAATTTCGGGTCAGATATTGGGGGACGGCTTGCAGGTTGTCTTGTTGACATAATTCTAACTGCGATTGACCTGGTGTGTCTTCCAGCTTCGTCGGCCAAAATACGACCATTCAGGTTCGGT